>OY744542.1:71939552-72047052 GCA_963556195.1 Sepiola atlantica | reverse complement strand
GTAGGTTTATTAAAAACGGATTTTCTCACAAAGTTAGATTATTTAAAAGCGGAAAAATCCCACTAGAAATCTAAGTTCGAAAATTAAGCAGCTAGCGTGCCCGGAAGTTGTCATGACAGGAAGTCGACATGACAAAATGAGCTCGTCTGATTTTTGTCTTGGAGTACGTTTCTAGGCAGGAACAGACATATTTTCAGAGATGTTCCCCTTGAGTCATCATCACTTCCTTTAAGATGACTCGAGGGCTTTACAGGCGGGATCTCTTAAAATGAAGGAGTTGGTTAGAGGAGCAAGATGGAACCATGTACCTGAAAAAAGTCTTGGGTATGATTGACTATTGTTTTTTGTTTTCATTGTTTTTTTTTCTGAAGAATTATTGGAGACGAGTTGTTGAATTTGTAAATTGGGGTATCTTTTACAATAATCCGCAGAGTCGCGGACGCGGTCCAAAAAAACGAACGAGAACGGAGTAAAAAAAAATATATATATACAAGTGAATGTGACCTACGTCGAGAATAGATATTTTCCTACTTACCTATGACATTTGTTTGTATTTTACGTAGTATAAATGGGTTTATATTAGATATAAAGAAAATTTCTGTTTTTTTTTTGGGGCACGGATTTTTACTAAAAAAAATGGCGCCGATGAGTCTAATTTCAAGCCTCGCTTAAGAACCCCCCCCCATGTTCGTGTGACAAAAATATTGATTTCTAATAAATAGCAGTTGTAACGTCTTAAAAATACAAACAAATGTCACAGATAAGTTGGAAAATAACTTTTATCGGCTACAGTTACTTTTATTTGTTGTATATTTGTTTTTTTAAGCGTTTTCACTCTGCGGATTATTGTAAAAGATACCCATTTTGAGTTTCTTTTACGAGACTAAAAAAACAAATATACAACAAATAAAAGTAACTGTAAGCTGTAAAAGTTAGTTTCAAACTTGCATGTGCTATTTGTTTGTATTTTAAACCCGTTTGAAGTGCTATTTATTAGAAATTTAAGTTCGACAGACGTTCATCGAGGAAATCAAAATGGCCGCTCTACGTAATAATATCGAGTGACTGGCCGCCATTTTTCTTTGAGAAAGTAGATGTTTTAAAAAAGAAAATTTTTTTAACGTAAAAATACAAACAAATTACATAGGTAAGTAGAAAAATGTCTATTCTAGACATAAGTCAACTTTACTTGTTGCAAATTTATGTTTTTAAACTCTTTCTCGTTCTTTTTTTTGGACCCCGTTCGCGCCTCTGCTGAGCGTCGTAACATATACCCGAAATGTTGATATCTAATAAAAAAACTTTTTTAAAAACCATTGAAACTACTTAAAAATACAAACAAATGTCATAGGTAAGTCGGGAAATGAGTTTTGTGGGCTACGGTCACATTTATTTGTTGTATATTTGTATATTTGTTTTTTTTTGGGGGGGGGGGCGTTCTCGTTGTGTTGATTATTGTAAAAGATACCCGAATCCGAAGCATCTATAAAAAAATTAAATACTTTAAAATACTAAGTCAGGTAATTAGAAAAGTAACTTTTATTGCGTTTGGTAACAGTTATTTGTTGACTATTTTAATGTCGACTGGGCCACACACACACACATATATATATATATGTGTGTGTTCTGTTGATTGTTGTAAAAGATACCCTTAAGTTATCTTGTCGGATGTTCAAAGTCAGCCCCAAATATTATTTCAGCTTACAAATCAATTTGCTTCTGACGAGACAATTTTCATTTGTTATTGTTCTACCGTGTTATTGGTAATTGAAAGAAAGAAGGATAAACACTTGTCCAGAGATAGATTAGTTTGGAAGTTTATTTCTAAGAGCCGTCCAACACATGCCAGCATGTAAAATAGACGTTAAATCGAATATTATGATGAATATCGTATTTAGCTATAATTTTAAATATTACTTAGTCCAGCCCAGACAAATGAAACATTTTTTAATAATCACCTAAAAATAAAAATCAGCATAACTCATTCAGAATTAAAGAATATAATTGGAGTCAAAATGTGCAAAAATATAAAAATTAAAAACTAAAATGACTTGATAACATCCCGGGCAACGTTGGCGAACATGGATCCGGCTGGAAATGGAAGAAAGGGGTCTGGAAGAGGAGGATGAGGCCAAAAAACAGTTCAAATGTAAAACAAATATTTTCAGTAATTTTTTTTTTTTTAATCTGTTTCATCATAAATTTTTTTTTTTCCAAAAATATTCAAATTCACAATTAGCAAATAAAGTGATACAAAAAAAAAAAGAAAAATTAAGAATCAAAAACAGAAGTACATAGTGTCTACTGAGAAAGTTCCCATGAAATTTAAACTGGTAGTTTATAGTCAAAATGTATTTAACATATTGCAATCAGATACAAATTCATTTTTGCAAACAAATGTTTTTTGTTTTGTTTTTTTTATAGTTTTTTTTAATTTTTTGTTTTTGTTTTTTTTTGTTTTTGTTTTTTTTGTGGGTTTATTTATTTTTTTACCCCTTTGATTAGAATAAAAAAATTTTATTTGAAAAATAACTGCGAAGAGTTCTGGAGAGGACAGTCAAGTAACAGCAGGAAAATGCCAATTTTTTCATTTCTTTCTCACTATTTTTACATAGTTTTAGAGTATGTATGTATGTATATATATATATATATATATATAACTATTTCACTTATATTATAAAATAATATTATATATATAATATATATATATATATTAGTATTTACTTCAACAGTGCTCAATACATGAGTAGAGCTTAGTAAAAAAAAAAAAAAGTGGTAGCCCGAAGGTTCCCTTTACATTAGCTACAATACCAAGATGTAAGGGAGGGCGCCACTCCTTTCCCTGAATCACTCCACTTACCTTTGGTCCTCACCTTTTTAATGCAGAGTGTTTAGCAAGAGGACACCAACTACCAGTTTTTTAGTCTTTGGTATGACTCGCTCGGGATTGAACCCCGGTGTTCTGGCATATATGCTAAATAGGCCAGTAATTTAGTAATAATAGTATGAAAATATACTTATGGCAAGTAAGCTACACATACTACTATGCATATATATTTATAGATATATGTGTGTGTGTGTGTAACTCATCTCCCAAGCTTTACGGTAAATCTTTGTTTTACTATCAATGTAACCATATCGCCTTGTTGCATCAGGAAGCGAAATATGATGAACGGTTTTATGGTTTGTTTGTTTTTATTGGAAATTTATTTCCGACAATGTTATGTATTTAGCTGCTAGTTTTGTTGATGCTATTGTTTGCGCGGATAATATTACTAGCAAACGATTTATTAAATCAAAAGTTGGATATAAACAAAGAATACCACAAAGTGAAAATTGAGACTCCTACAGGATTCGAACCTGTACCTCTAAACGCTGTCTTGGATCACTTGACTAAGGAGCCATATGTCAAGAGAAAGCCAAAATTGTACAAATATATATATATATATAAATATTAGTATTTCATGTATCCACATAAGATTTTATATGGAAATATAATTTTTTATGTATCAATTTTCAGTATTTACTTCAACAGTGCTCGATACGTCAGTAGAGCTAGGTAGTAAGCTATGAAAATATATTTATGGCAATTAAGCTACACAGAGGCTTCCGGATTTCATCCCCGGGGGCATTTTAGCCTGAAGATTCCCCCGGGGATGAAACGTGGAAGCCTCTGTGTAGCTTAATTGCCATAAATATATTTTCATAGCTTACTATATATATATATATATATATATATATATTTCATTAACTATAACTGAATATATTCCAACTTATGCTGTGTCATACAGTGCTCAATACCAAAGGTAGAGCTATCACAGTGAAAAATGTCCAGTGTTAAAAACTAATTAAAAAAACATTTTTAATTTCAAAGAGTCAGTTTCTGTGTTTATTCAGGGTTTTTTTTTAACACTGGACATTTTTCACTCTCTCCCTCTCATATATATATATATATATATATATATATATATGGCAATTTTACATGGAAATATTTGTTATATATTAAAAAAAAAAGAAAAAAAGATCTCTAGCATATTTCTCCAAAAAGAGCAGCTAAATTGGAGTTTTACAATTAAAATGTCGCTATTTAATTTTCTCATTAGTTCATTCAAATATTTTTCAATTCGGTGAAGCCATTTTATTTGGGTAAATATTGACAAAATAAATTTGAATAGGAGCCACGCCTTTTCCATATTACATATATATATTTAAATATGTACAGACTGGACATTAAGGACGAACCATCAGTTTCCTAGTCGCCTGTCCAATACATTCCTAATTGTAGCCGAACGCCGAGGATTAGCGGCCCTCTCCGATTAGATTCAGAAGAATCTCCTGGGGGCGATGTTTGTTTGGGTTCTGTTTTTTTCATAATATCCGGTCTGTATCTATGAACTTGTTGGACTCTCACTTCGGTAACTGAGCACTGTGGGCAAATTTATAAAATTTAAATATATATAACATGTACATGTTATATTGTACATGCATATTACATATAAGCAGGTGGTGGTGGTGGGAGGGGAAATGAGGTGTTGGTTTAACATATGTCGATAATTTAACTGGTGAATGGCATATCTCCAGAAATAGTTGAATGAATTAGAGAAAAAAAAATGAAAATAAAAAGAAATTTTTAAAAATTATTTTATTTCAATTTTGTTTAAAACATGGAAATAAAAAAAAAAATCAAATCAAATGAATGTTATCATGTAAGAGTCGAGCCTCCCCCCCAAAAAGAAATTCTTATATATTCTTGCTAGGTGACAAAAATTGCAGTACCCCTATATATATATATATATATATATATATATATAAGAATGGAAAAATGTTCCGACATAATGGAAAATGAAATAAGGAAAGAACCAAAATATTAATTAAATATCCATCTTTATTAGTAGGTTTTATCAGGACGCGGGATTGAAGAAGAAAAAATATCTCCCGTCCTGATGAAACTATTCTAATAAAGGTCTTTTTGGTAGATGGATATTTAATTAATATTTTGGTTTTCCTTATTTCATTTTCCATATATATATATATATATATATATATATATTATCACTCATGGTTTCCTTGCCAAAGCATTACAATTAATCTGTGACTGTACAGCAACCTTGAAATTATGAATTCATCTCTGCTCTGCGTTTAAAAAAAAAAAAAAAAAAAAATGCTTAACCTCAAAGTTCCTTAAAGAAAAAAAATACTTGGTGGAAGGGGGACGGGGGGGGCAATGTTTTGGGTAAAGAAACCACTGGTATGACGACATCTAAAATGTAAATATCTTAATTAAAAAATATATATATATTAGACTCTTAACTCGGTAATTGAGCACTCTGGACAATTTTTCTTTGAAAAAAAAAATTGTATACATTAGCTACATATATTACATACAGTAATATTTCGATTAGCGATTGATACCTGTGCTTTCAGGAGACACAGGAAATCAAAGGCTAATCGGAACATTACTGTATAATATCATATGTAATAAATATATTATACTCTTACAAACATAATTGAACACTTTTTTTTTTCTCCAAAAAATACAGAATCATGTATGTGTGTATTTAATGACATTAAATAACAAGATTTTTAAAGATAGTTTTTTTAAATAAAAAAATTCTTTCATAGGCCTCCATCAGAGAAGAATGTATCCGTTCAATCCGAAAACGAAATAAACAAAGTCAAAACACTGTAATTAACATGAAGACAAGTGAATAACCCCCCCCCACCTAAAAAAAAATTTTTAACCGATTATTCGACATATTCTTCTCTGATAAGGGTTCATGAGAAATTTATTCCATAAGCGTATAATTATTTTATTTTAAATGTTGTTTTCTGATATCATTTTGAAATGTTGTCTCAATTTAGTTGTGTTCTGTCTCTCTATTCATAAAGGGAGAGTGCTCAATGTCAGAGATACAGGATATGTAGATTTAAATTTTACGAGTGTAGGCAGAGTCAACTGCATACGGTTATGCGCAGTTTCTCGCTTGACATTCATCGGAATGATGCTCTGATTAATATATCATGATCATGAACAGACGTTAAACCAGATATGATGATGATGATGATGATGCATTTATCGGAGAATTATTTCGATGATTGCAAAGCCGGAAACTGCTCGTAACAATAATGCACTTAACAATTCCTACGCTCTTAAAATTCAAATCTGCATTTTCTTAGTTACCGATATTGAGCACTCTGGCTCTATAAATATAACGACTAAATTGATATATGCATATACGCGAGTTTAAAAAGAGAAACGGAAGACCAAAAACTCAACGTTTCGCCCAGCTACTGCGTGGGCTTTATCAGGAGAGAAAAAAGGCTAAAGGGCTAAAAGTTTGCCGCTTTTAGCTTTTTCTCTCTTGATAAAGCTCATGCAGCAGTTGGGCGAAACGTTGAGTTTTAGGTTTTTTGCTGTTTCTTTTTAACTCAGATTTATTATCCTTTTGTCATACATATAAGTATATTGGTATGCATGAAATGTATACACTCTTCGAATGTAAATCTTTCCTCTCCTTCTGTATATGCATACAAATGCGTGTACATATATATATATATGTGTGTGTGTGTCTGAATTAAAAAATTTTTTTTACCTAATTAACATAATCTCGCTTTTCAAACATGTGCTTTCAAAATAGATTCACCTGAAGAAGGGATCATTATGGACTTCCAAAACCCTGGGTAAATAATTATAAATAAATATATTATATGTATATATAATGCATATATTTATATGTATGTTCATATATATATATATATATATATATATATATTAGGTACATATGTAAGGAGAGCAAATTCAGTAACGAGGAAGGAAAAAGTTCCTCAAGTGAGGTGCTGAGAAATGGAATGAAAAAAATTCAAAAATTCTTTTTTTTTTTCTCATGAGAAAAAAAAAAAGGAATCTTAAAAAAAATAAAAAATAAAATCGATAGTGGATTTGTTGGAAGATTTGGTTCTACACCCGGTGCCGGATTTGTATAATGGTAAATGTTATCGCTGCTGCAGGCTTTGCGTTCAAGAAAACAAAAAATTCTTTCATTATAATCCTGAAGAGTATCTTGGCCAATTTTTTTCTCATGTCTCCGCACTATTGGAAAACGGACATCCCACAGAAGGCGCCTGAGAATTGCAATTCGATCATCTCGTAACAGACAACAAATCCTCCAAGTGTAAAAATCAATTTATTCACTTTCATTTCTGATGAACGATTGCAGTGGAAAAAGATCTTTTTTTTTAAGTCAGAGAAATCCTGCATGAACAGTTTCTTATTTATTTGCCTCCCCCACAGGGAAAAAGTTGGACACAAAAAGGGAGAAAGTTGGACACAAGGTCAGTTTTTAATGCGTGGAGAGGGGGTATCCAGCTCCACAAAAAAGGGACACTCTGGATGAGACAAAAATAAAAATTTCCCCAGTCAAGACGGATCTCACCCTCCTTCTCTTACTGAGGACAGAACAGATACTACACTCTGATCCCAGCCTGAAGGCCAATGAAATGAACGAGAAGTCCTCATAGAACAAAACAGACTAAATAATTTAATAATAATATTAAAAAACGGAGGTGCCTCAACTGAATACCTGGGTGTGCCAAGTTCGAATCCAACCAGTTCCATAGCATCACTATGGATGTTGGCAACCTTCATGTGGTCCTTTCTTTAACTACCTGATTCTAGAAAAGAATTGGGGGGGGGGAGACTAATGCCTACAGCAAAATCGAGCCGGTCAAAGATGTTATACGATGCCAATCCATACAAATTTACATTTCATTATTGGGAAATCTTGATTGTGATTTAGTCAGAGTGGCAGTGGTCAAATGGATATTGACGACGTGGAGATTTGCTAAGTTCGAACCCAGTCATGTCCACAGAACCACTTTCACGATGGATGTTGGCAACTTTCACGTGGTCCCTCCTGTGAGTACTTGATTCTTGAAAGAATTTGGGAAATCAATGCCAACAACAGAAAAACAAATCATACCATACTGATTCACATGAATTTAAAAAAAAAAAAAAAAATTAAAAAAAATTTTTTTTATGATCACTGAACATGAAAATGTACGCGAGATTAACATTCCTGATTTCGTAAACAAGTTATCACATGCTAAGTCTAAAAATTAGTGCTTCTATGTTGTTTAGGTGCTCATCCAGATTAAGGGTGACATTCGAAAAAACAAAACAAAAAAAAAACTGAGGAATATCTGTTTAATGTACGTACTTGTCACGGGCTGAATATATCCGATACCAAAATCCACGTAAATTAATCAAGTAGTTTTTTTTTTATTTTATAATTAAATTTCACCGATTAACGAATAACGTGGAAATACGGCCTCCATTAGGGCTTATTTTGAATTTCAGTTATCTCCCTTGAATAAGCCGTAATGGCGGGCGTATTTCCCCGTTATTCGTTAAAATTTAATTTTCTATTATAAAATAAAAACTTCTTGATTAATTTACGTGAATTTCGGTATAGGATATATTCAGGCCATGACATCAAACAGATATTCCTCAGGGTTTTTTTTTTTTTTTTTTCGAATGTCTCCCTTAATCTGGATAAGCACCGTTGTTTAGTTTCGCCTCTTAAAATACTCTTATGATACTAAAAACTAAATTAATTAATGTTAAGTTGTCTTTTAGAAACGGCCTAGCCATGAAATACGCGACAGGCCTTGCACTATTCTAACCCGGCACAGGTTCAACTTACCCCCCCCCCCCTCCACAAAAAAAAATATATATATAACTGACATCTGTTAATTTTGAAGACAGATGTGGTCACTCTAAAATGGAGAGAGAGAGAGAGAGAAAAGGAAGGAGAGGGTGAAGAGGAAATTTTAAAAAAAAAGAAGATAATTCTTTAGATTCAAATCTGTTTTTAAACTTTCATAACAGCAGCTAAAATCTTAAACAGCAAAGTTCTTGCACAAAAAAGGTTTTGGCATCAAAGTATTTTCTAAATTACTGGCAAACTGGAATTAAAAAAAATATACAAGTTTCCTTTTTCTTTGATGAGAAAAAAATAAAACCAGAAGAAAGTAAATTAATAATCAAAATTAAAAAAAAATTTTTTTTTTTTTCTTTACATTTTTGAGGGTTCGTTCGGTTTTCTTTTCAATTTGAAATTTTGACAAAGATTACAAAAATTAAAATTTGGTCCAGCTGATACTTGCCATATCTTTATATATAAAATAGTAACTCTGTCTTTGCGTGTGTGTGTCCGCCTGATCTTTGTGTCTTATGTTCACCCAAACCGCTGGACAGAATTGCTTGAAAATTGGCATGTAGATTACTGACCTCTCAGTGAAGGTCATATGCTATATAAGAAATATATCACTTCAACGGTGGGGTCCCCTATAGCCCCCACCAACCCACACTGAAAATTGTTTTTCCTTAAATTCAAATGAAATTTAAACCACAGGTAAATAACCAAAAATGATGTCTATTCCCAAAATTTCAGCAAATTTTGATAATGTTAAAAGAGCCCCCACTGAAAACTGTTTTCCTTTTGATTCAAATCATATATATATATATATATATATATAATCAAGGAGAACACTTCTATGCATGTCTGTCCCTAAAAACGAAGACATACTAGGAAGTGTACTTTCAAAATTGTATTCACATGCACAATTTGCATGTGAACATAATGGAAGTATTTTTGCGTCTCTGGGTGCCCCTTAAAGAAGCTAATGACAATTTTCAAACATGTTACACAATGAAATTAATCTATTTATTAGCGTTAGTTTAAGAGTATTAACATATATCTGAATAGCTCGGTGAGTAAGATATCTAGCTGACATCATCAAGGTTGCTGTTAAAGTAAACTCTCCCTACCATGATGTAGCATATGATGCTATCCCACACTTTAACCCGGGCAACACCGGGTAGCTCTGCTAGTATATATATATATATATATATATAGGAACTCCTTATAGTAGACTTCCTCTTTAGTGGACTTTTTTCTTTCTTTTTTAAATTCTAACGATTATGTTCCCCCCAAAAAAGAACAAAAACATTTCTTTCTATAGTACTGCACACATTAAAAAAAAAAAAATAGGTTTACGGGTCCCAAAATTCGTACTAGAATTGTCTGCAAGGATCCGTGGCGTAACGGATAAAGTATTAAGTAAGAATTCAGTTCTAAGTGACACTCTTCTACAATTGCGAATTACTTCGGACTTCTGCTCTGTCATGGCTGACAGAACAGGGGCATGTAACCTCTGTGGATTAAATCAGGAATTCCGTGCAGGTCCCCGAGATGCACCTGAGGGTCAGGGATCGTATCGGCTGGGGCGTTGTGAAAATATTACTCAAGATGAGAATAGTAGTCCGAATAATCTAAAACATTCTAGGAGTAAATTGTTTAAATTCTACTCCTCTACACTGGGGTCTTCTATAGTGACGAAATATTGGTCACTATATAGAGTTCTACTAATATATATATATATATAATAACTGAAGGAATAAAGATGTGCGAATGACAAAGCTATTTAATCTTCGATTGTTCAATACAAGGTGTACTTGATAAAAACATGTTTATTTTTCTTTCCTTAAGCCAGGCTTTTCAAAGATTAAAAATCTTATCAGAGGAATTACATAGATGGATAAGTTGGCAGGGGAATAGCCAAATTCAAATTATCTCTCTCCCTTCATTCATCTTTATATATATCTCGTATATTGAGCTTAAATCATTTCACTATAAGTTCAATTCTCTAAAAGTATACTTTTAGTCTCATATTTTTTATATATATATATATATAATCTTGCATTCACATACTAATGTTTTGATTGCTTTGGTCTCTTCAAACTTGAGCACTATTTCTCAAATTTACAGCAAACAACCAAATTTAGTCATATCTTACATTATTTACTGCAGTTTCATGGTTAATCCAATCCCTGAAAGTGTATTACAAACGTCCAACAATCTGCTCTGTAATTAATCACCAGCGAATAATATTAAATACATTAAAAAGGGAGGTGGGTGGCACGGTGGTTAACGACATGGACCGTGGACCTGGGTGGGCCGGGTTCGAATCCAGTTTGTTCCACAGAAACTTTCATCAAAACCCACACCTGACCTTGTGTCTAACCTCCTGGAGAGGAGCTAAATAAAATACCAACACCGATTTTCATGACCTTGAAGTGCAGCTTGTTTGTGAATAGTAACATAGTCTGATGATCGCTTTGGCCAGGAAAGAACAAGTTAACATGATAAAAAAAATATTTATTTTAAGTGTTGAAAATAAAAAAGAAAAAAAGAAAAAGTTGAACCCTCCAAAAATGTAAAAAAAAAAAATTTTTTTTTAAATGAAAAAAAAAAATTAAAAAAATTTTATTTTTTTTTTTTTTTGTTATATGAATTTCAAATAATTAAAGAAAAACACTCGAACCAAAAATGAGAGAGGGAAAACAAAAAATTTACCTCTCCACACCGCAATAATTTTTGTAAAATACAAAAATAAAAAAAGTAAAAAGATAAAAAAAATCAGAGGTTACAACTAAACAGGAGAAAATTCTAGAATCATTCCCATCAACCAATTCTGTTAAAAATAATTCATTGTGAAGGGAATTTAAACAACAACAAAATTATTTTTTTTAAATAGTTTTACTAAGAAAGAAAAAAAAAAGTAGACATGATTTGAATTCGGTTTAACAATTTTCGACACAAGAGAAGTTCATAAACACAAACAAAAGTAATTTGGTTCATTCATGCCGGTGGGAGGGGGGGGGGGTCACAAAATAACAATTATTAAATTGGTGAATTAATTTAGAGACCCTTGCTTAGTAAAATTAATAATGCACAGAACTGATGAAATTATTTGGAAAAACTCATATATATATATATATATATATACATATAGAGGAAATGGTAGGTTGCTTGAAGCATTGCTGGTAAACAAGTAAGAATGAAGGTGAGAATTCCTAGGCAGGAGCAATGCAATGTTGAGAACTGGAAGGTGGAATATGGGATGTAGAAAAATAAATGACAAGAGACGGTAAATCTCGGACCAATTCACAGTTATCTATATTTCAAAAATTTAAAAATAAAGATAGTAAATTGTAAAATTGGTTGTTACTCTCGAAATGATTAAAGTTTCTACCATTCCGGACCTTTAAATATTTAGCAGTAAGTTTAACAATTTACTGTCTTCATATTTAAATTTTGAAATATAAATGAATTGATCTGAGATTCATTGTCTCTTGTCATTTATTTTTGTTCATCCCATATTCCACCTTCCGGTTCTGAACAATGCATTGCTCCTGCCTCGGAGTTCTCACCTTCATACTTACTTATATATATATATATATATAGTAAAGTAAGTAAGAAATGTTTAGTTCAATTACTATAACTTTAGTTATATCACAAAGAGATTATATAAAACCGATTTCTTTATATATAAAAAAAAAAAAAAATCTTACAGATCTCCAGGATACAAATAAATACTGCAGGTAAGATTGAGCTCAATGGTTAACACTTAAAGTCAAACAGAGCTCATATATTATAATTCAGTAGAATACAAAATTTATAACAATATCTTGAATCATGCTCCGAAAAATTCAACACTAACAATATTTATCCTTGTGTACATATGTTTCAGAAATTTCCAATTTATTATCACTTTCTCGCAGAAAGGTAGAAAAATTGACAATTATATGAATTCATCGTCAGCACATAAATTCTTTATCAATTCGATACAGGCAATATTCACTGAAATTGTTCAATAATTACAAACGCAAAAACAAAACAAAGTCCAGAAATTATGACAGGTTATAAAAAGGTTTCTGGACTTTGTTTTTATTTTTGTAATCGTCAATTTTTCTACTGCTGTGAAAGTGATAATAAATGGGAAATTTATGAAACGTATGTACACAACGATAAATATTGTTGGTGTTGAATTTTTCAGAGCATGATTTTGTCTTCTATTTTATTAGTAAATTATATATATACATTTATATTTGATGTATATACACATATAATAGTATTAGGTGATATTATATATACACACATATTGTGTGTGTGTATTGTAATATGCTAATGAATTCTTGAAAACTTATAAGCCATCGATCATGATCAAGACCAGAAGAAAATCCCATTCATTTGATTTTTCTTTTGATATTTCTTTGTAAGCTTTCTCATAGCAGCAATGTAGTTTCTATGCATTAATCAGATATAATCAAATGTTAATAAAATTTAACATTTTCCTGGTTTAGAAAACTGAATTGAGAGAAACTTGATAGGCTACCGTATTTTCCAGTACATAACCAGAGATAGAGTAAGGGTTATTATTATTATTTTTTTTTTCAACAAGAATTCGATTTCTAACTATGGTGGGAATTTTTTTTTTTTTTTTGTCTTTTTCGATCAGAAAATTTACTGTCAAGGGAGATTTCAGAATTTAAATCTGATAACCAATTAGACATTTTTTAATTTTTTTTTTTTTGCTAATAGATTATTTTTTTTTTTTTGTAATTCCAAATTAGATTAAGAATAGAATATTGTAACAGAAGTAGAATTCAGAAACAATGGTAAAAGAAATTAAGAGGACATTTTTGGGTACTATCGGGTGAAATATTTAACAGAATTTGATGTGTATATTGATACTGAATATGTTCTATGCAATCGGTTGAGAATATGGTTTAAAAAGAAACCCAAAGAGGCATAAAAAACAAATACAGGGCCAAAAGATTGAATTTATATCCTTTACTTTTAAACATGGAGAGGTCTGAATGACTTAGTGGTTCTGTTGTTGTTGTATTCCCAATGGTCGGATTGAACCGACTTCTTCCCTGGCCTGAATTATACCCAGCACCATGGTGACCCATGCACGGCGGTCCAAAGCAAAGTCATGATCCCACAGTCGAAGGCTGATCACCCGTGAGCATGAGAACTCAGCCAAGTCTTCTTTAATGATTGTTTTCCAGGTCTTCAGCTATCCACTACATTACTCAGGCAGAGAGGTAGGAAGGATTACATCACAAATTAACTCTCATTCTGGGTGAAAAGCTGCATGCTTAAACTATTGAAAACATTGTTGCAACAAGATAGGTGGCAGAGACTTTAGATTGAGGTGGAGAACAGTAGTTGGGACATGGTCAGCCTGCCAAGAAAATAAAATGTGGCAGAGACAGTCATCGTCAAAAGCTTCCAACTTAATAGTCCTGGTAATATTTAATTCGGTTACAGAACTCAGTTCAACATCCAGACTGGGTATTTACTTCCTTCTCACCGCAGGAAGATGTGGCACACGGCCAGAAGATGGGGAGAATGAGTCAGCTCCCCAAAATTGGGGCATTCTGGCATTTTAAACATTGACTGGGCAGCCCTGTCCTGTCGGCATTCCCCGATGAACTAAATCTTTCCAAAAGAAGGAAGGCAAGGCCTGGGAGGGTAGACCTCCCAGGACTAATACCTCAGCCCGACAGATAAAATGCCATCAAGTTGGTCTAGTCTCTGTTGAGAACGGATCCTCGACTGGTATGTACGAGTCAGCAAGTATCTTTCATTACAGAAAGGCTGCTCATTCAGGATCCAGACTGAACCATTATGTTCATTCACTTCCGGGTTAATTCCTTCTACTTGTATTTTGAATGACTGTAGATTGAGCAAGCTTTCCCCCTATCCTAAGCTAGGTCACACGATATGGCGAGCCAATCCAGATTCCATAGTTGAAGACCAACTACTTGTGTGTCTCTGATGATAGTGCTGCCGGGTCACCTTTGATTGTCGCCGCCCAGGTCTTCAACTGCCCACCAGCAAGTTTGTACTAACTAATTCCTCCTAGCTATGGGTTAAGTAATGTTACTAACCTTGTCCTAACATACCTAGTCGAGGGAAGAGTTACGATAGGTATAACTTCCCATACATCTCGATTGTGCGCATGTTCTCGACGTTTCAATCATTCTACTTCCTGTCCTTCTTCACATATCTTTCCTCATAACTGAGGAAATTTGGAACTGACCCCCAGAAGTCATTATAAAATAAATAAATGGATCAACCGTAGTCGAGGGTGACTCGAAGTCTCAATTTTCACTAGTCACTACATCGGCATGTAGGGGAGGGCGTCACTCTTTTCCCAGGATTGATCCACTTACCCTTGATCCTCATCATATAATACTGAGTGTTTAGCAAAAGGGGGGATCAAGTACCATTTTTTTTTTTTTTTTAAATCTTTGGTATGACTCAACCGAGGATTGAACCGGGCCCATTAGTGAATACTCTAAGTAGCTGAAGAAGGCCAGAGAGTATAACGGCCCAAACATTGAGAATTAACATGACAACCACCTAGATGAGAACAACCAATACTGGCAAAAAGAGTAAAACTTAAAAAAAAATTAAAAAAAATTAAAAATTAAAAAAAGTTACAAAATTGTAAAAATTAAGATTAACTCCTTCACGAGAAAGAATGAGTTTATTTTATTGAAACTTTCAAATTAATTAATGGCATTTATAATTATGATGGACATTTTTTTTTTTTGTTTTCAATATTTCTCATCAGTTTGGTAGGTTGTCAAGACAGATTTCAAAAACGAAATTGAATTTTTTTTTTTTTTAATAGAGATATATATTTTTGGAACAAGTTTCTGAATCAGATTAAGAAGAGAAAAAACAAAACATTTTAAGATGGAATTGGATGAATTCAGAAATAATGGTAAAGAAGAAAAAAATGAATGGAATACTTTTGGGAGCTATCGGATGAAATACTTAACAGTATTTGATCTGCATATTGATGCTGTATTAATAGTGTCAAACAACGTTCAAGGATTGAATAAAAAAATAAGTTAAAAAGCATAACAAATAATAATACTAATATCAATAACATGTACTATTTGGATTATTCAGACTACTATTCTTATCTTGGATGTTATTCTCACAACGTTTCGGCCGATGTAACCTCCGATTTTCTTCAGGTGCATCTTTTTGAACTCTGGGAACCGAGACGGAATTTCAAACTGAACCCTTTATTAAATCCACGGGGGTAGATGGTTTGGTTTCATTCCGTCAGCCCTGACCAGATTGAAGCATTAATTATGTTATTCTTAGTTACATGATAAATAATTATGTTATTCTTAATTATTTGATAAATTAATGTTTATTCTTAGTTACATGATAAATTAATTATGTTATTCTTAGTTATTTGATAAATAATTAATTGTTATTCTTAGTTACTTGATAAATAATTAATTATATTATTCTTAATTAATTATTTATCAAATAAATATGTTATTCTTAGTTATTTGATAAATAATTAATTATGTTATTCTTACTTATTTGATAAATAATTATGTTATTCTTAGTTACTTGATAAATAATTAATTATGTTATTCTTAGTTACTTGATAAATAATTATGTTATTCTTAGTTACTTGATAAATAATTAATTATGTTATTCTTACTTACATGATAAATAATTATTTATGTTATTCTTAGTTACTTGATAAATAATTATTTATGTTATTCTTAGTTACTTGATAAATAATTAATTATGTTATTCTTAGTTACTTGATAAATAATTATGTTATTCTTACTTACATGATAAATAATTAACACTTTGCCTGACAGAACAGGAACAATCTACCTCCTTTGGATTAAATAAAGGGTTCAGTTTGAAAATCCATATAGGTTTTCGGTGGTTGTTTTTGTGAAATATAGGAGTTCAAAATAGAATAACGGCAAAACTATTTGATATACTTACGTATCAGGCGAAACTATTTGTGTACGCCAAAAATTACGGAAAATTATCAAATAGAATTTTAATAAAATATAAAATTATTTTACGAACTCCGAAAGACAAGATCGCATGATGTCATCATATTAGAAGAAGGGAGATAATCTTCTACGACACGCTGGCTGAAAGACGCATAATATGAGAAAAAAATTAATTTTATTCATTACTAAAATTTTACTTGATAATTTTCCGTAATTTTTGGTGTACACAAATAGTTTTGCTGTTATTCTATTTTGAACTGCTGTAGTAATCCAAACAACAATCAGGTTTTCTAGTTCGACAAAAGATCCGCAAATTCAAAAAGAAGCGCGTGAAGAACATCGGAAAATGTTGAAAATAGCATCCAAGATGAGAGTATTATTTACTCCTCTCCAGGAGTTAGGCACAAGGCCAGTTTTATCCTACTCCCACCAGTAATATGTGACCCAAGGTCGGGTCGGAAAGTGGGGGTTGAAAAGCCAGCGCCCGAGAGGTGAGCACTCTGACCATCAAAAATTGCCTGGGCAGCCCCGTCGGCATTCCCCGGTAGGGGCGCCTCAAGCAGTAAGCAATTAACTTACTCCTCCCCAAAGAGGGGAGGCAAAGCCTGGGAGGGTGGACCTCCTAGAACTGCACAGGACAATCCCATACACCGGTGTAAATCAAGTCCCGAAGGACAAGACAATACCAGTCTATGGGGTGCAGTATCCATCGGAACAGATACTACACTTTGATCTTAGCCAAAGTAGTAGATGAGAGTAGTAGTCTTGATAATCTAAATTATCAATCCTCATCTCAAAAATCCCAAAACATAATATCAATAACAGTCCGAAACATAAATAACGATCCTTCACCTCAGAAATATCGTCCAAGGACTATAAAGAAATTACGGTACTCTTATAGAGAACGTACCACGTTTCCATGACTTTGCGTTGTCGACGTTCGGGCAGGTCTTAAAAGCGCCCGAGAGTTGACGAAATTATTAACCAATCGGATTGCAGCAAGACTAAGACAATCAAGCAAGCAGACGATAACTTTTGGAAGAAATCAATTTCTCCAATCTGCAGCGCGTTAAAAAGAAAAATGAATTTCTACGATCTATGTCAGTGCGTTGAATCTCCCGAAGGATTCATTGAGTTCTGTCAGCAACGGTCACTTCTAGCGAAAGCCTAACCCTAAACTAGAAAATGTTAAAAAGAAAAAAACATTGAATGAAAAAAAAGAACAAACAAGAAATTGCTTTAAAATAGTGGTTTCGTTGTTTGTTATACAGAGTGGGCAAAAATAAGGGTCCTATTTTTAAAAATTCATAACTTTTTTATTTATTGATTTTTTTTTTTTTTTTTTTTTTTTTTTTTTTTTTTTTTTATAGAATAAGTAAAGGACCCCTTCCGAAGCAAGCATGAGCCGTATTAGCCCTAAGGAACGTACCCTCATTTAGAAAACATTATTTTTGCTTAAAAAACTCAAAACAGTGTAAAAAACAATACTTTAGTTTTTGTAAGTTTTAAGAAGTGTTTTTCGGCTAAAATTTGTTTTGTTTATTTCAAAAAATCTCGGAAGGGTCAGTCTACACACACATAAAGTTTGGTGAGTTCAACTTTTATTTTGTGGAAGTTATTCAAATTCAAGTTATTCAAATTTAAAGATAGGACCCTTATTTTGGCCCACCCTGTATAAAAAAAAAAAAAATCATCTTTTGAAACTTTTCGGTGCATAAAAATTTTTTTTTATTTAAAAACATTTGATTAATAATGGTTCCTTTGACAAAAAAATAAACATCTAATTAATAACAGTTGTTTAGCTTTGGTTTGTTAGTTCTTTATTTTTATATATGTATTTTACTTTGATATTCTTCGTCTGAATTTATCGTTTGCCAGTCTCGAATTTATCGTTTGGCAGTTTTTCGCCTTGTAAACTCTCAGGCACTTCCGAGACCTGCCCGAACGTTGACGACGCGATGTCATGGAAACGCAGTGTGTTCTCTATAAGACTATCGAAATTACTTTTCTCGTCTAAGTCAGGGATGTGAGTTGCCAATGGCAAAAAAAAAAAAGCTGGAATATAGATAAATTTCTCAACCTGGGAGGCCATGTGTGTGTGTAGAGAGAGAGAGCAGTGAAAAAAAAAAAAACAACTTAAGAGAAAAACATTGAGTGTGCATGTAGAAGGAGGAAGGAGACAGGAAGTCATTCTTTGATGAAAAAAAAGTTATTTAACTCCCATTATGAATCGTTTGAAGTCTTAGCCTTCACGGCAAAATTAACATTTTCAGTTTTCAGAGAGAACTGTCATAATGGGGGAAAAGGAAGGCCGGACAAGAAAGGAAGAGAAAGAGAGAAAAAAAAAGGTAATGATGAAGCGATAGAGGGAGAAAGAGAGAAAAAAACTCAGCTAAATAGCAACGATAAGGAAGTAAGGATCTAATGATTTGGTAGAAATCAGCTTTTGGCTTTGAAGCATCACAACCGTACCGACGAACTTCCGGTCTAACACGAGTCCCAAACCAGACCGGATGTAGTCCGAAAAATGTCGTCTGTCTATTTTTGGTCAACAAATAAGAAAAATAAAATGATTTCAATATTATTTTTTGATTAAAACTAAAACGTTAAGTTCTTGGAAAGTTTTTACTAGGCCTACCACACAAATCGGATTTTTAGAAATCCATTCTTAACATGGAGAGGGCGGCTAGAGAGGTGCTTTTGTTAACTATTCTGTAACTTCACCGAAATTTGTTGAGACGTAAAATAAAATTTTTAAAAAAAAAAAAAGTTCGTCGGTACAGAATCTCATTTTTATTTTTTTCTAAAAATATGATGGGTGCGATGCCCCCCCCCCCCTCTCCATGTTAAGAGTGGATTTTTTTTAAAAATTCGATTTGTGTGATAGACAACGTTTTAGTTTTAATTAACAAATATTTATTACCAAAATTATACAGATAGCATTTTCCAGACTACACCGGTTTGGTTTGGGACTCATGTTAGAACAGAAGTTCGGCGGCACGGTTGTGATCCTTCTAAGCCCAGTTTTTTCTTAGAAAAAAAAAAGCGGATTTCGATCAGAAAGCAGAGAACTCACATCCCCGCTAAGTCCTCCTCAGAAAATTGCTTCTTTTTTTTTTTATTAACAACATGAGAAAAACACTTTGGGTTACGCAAAGGTGTGGCTTATATGTTAATTCTTGTATGCGAAGATTTTTATTTGTAGGTTATACACCAGAAAATACGATATGTCATGTGTTAGGGTTATAAAACATGGACTCCATCCCCTTTAAAACAACCAATTCTTTTTCCCTTCTCATACCTCCATCAAATATCAACATATCATATCCTCAAGTATTATTTATTGTATTAGTTTTTTAAAAAAAAATACCTGTTGCCTTTCTTTTTTTTTTTTTTTTTACATTTATTAAAGTATTTTTTTTTTTTTACAGTTTATTCTAAAAGTCATTCAAAAAGCCAGGCACCAAAAATCAAGAAAAAAAAAAATTTGCCATTTATGTTTTTTTGGGTATTTTGTTTTTGTATTTTAACTTGGAGAGTACATTTTTTTTAAATTCATTTTTTTTGTTGGTTTTTTTTTCTTTCGTATAAACATTTTGTTGCTGTTGTTTTTATATTCCTGCTAAGAGATCGGCTTGACTGCATTTGAATTCTGAATAGGGAATGGGTGGGCTTCCGTATTGAACACCCACATGTCCAGTGGCAAAAGGCTGTCGTCGGAAAAGAGCAAATAAAGGTACTTGAGCGTCTCTGCAAGAAAGAAACTCTGCTGAACGTCATCCTGGGCGGGGCTCTGTACATAGACATCTTTGATGCCGGTAAATCCGCCTTCGGTACGGCAATATTTTTCCAGAGCCTGGACGGAAGAGAGAAAAGTAAAACAAGCAATTTTAATAAAAAGGGATTAGCAGGAAGGAATACGAGTATTTATTTACTCCTCTCCAGGAGTTAGGCACAAGGCCAGGTTTATGTTACTCCCACAAGTAAGATGTGACCCAAGGTCGGGTTGGGAAAGTGGGGTTTGAAAAGTCAGCGCCCGAGAGGTGAGCACTCTGGCCATTAAAAATTGCCTGGGCAGCCCCGTCGGCATTCCCCGGTAGGGGCGCCTCAGGCAGTAAGCAATTACTTACTCCTCCCCAAAGAGGGGAGGCGAAGCCTGGGAGGGTGGACCTCCTAGAACTGCACAGGACAGACCCATAGACCGGCGTAAATCAAGCCCCGAAGGCCAAGACAATACCAGTCTATGGGGTGCAGTATCCATCGGAACAGATACTACACTTTGATCTTAGCCGAAAGGCCAGAGTGAACATTTTCACTTTTCAAAGAGAACTTTCATAAGAGGGAAAAGGAAGACCAGGGGAAGAGAGAGGGGAAAAAACAGGAAAAGAGAAAGAAACATACATAGAGAGGCAGGGGAGGAGGGGGGAGAATAAATAAAAATAGAAATAAAATCCAACCAAATAGCGCTGAAAAAAATAAGTAAAAGACAAAAAAGTAAAACAATAATACCAGTAACAAGCTGAACCCATGAAAGATTTCATGGATCAATTCAAATCTATTCATTCGGATGAATTGGATAACCATGAAACTGCAGTAAAGTTTTCAGATAAGTAAAATTAATTATTTACGATTGTTGTGTATCTATTATTATACTAAAGCTGAGTTAATCAACGTTGGTTTCCCTAAGACTTTTTTTTCGATATATTTTAATCATGCAAAATACATTCCTTGGTTTTGGGATTGAGTTATGTTTGAAAAAAATATCTTAAAATGGTTGATATACCATAAAACAAAAAAAAACATTATATATATAAGGAAATGGTAGTTTGCTTGAAACATTGCTAGTAAACAAGTAAGTATGAAGGTGAGAATTCTGAGGCAGGAGCAATGCAATGTTGACAACCGGAAGGTAAGGTAAGATATTGCTTAATGGCACATCGACCCTAATGGTCATTTCATGCCATAAATGTAGAAGGAAATATCCTTCATTTGAGTCTAAAGTCAGTGGGTCATTTATTGTTAAGAGCTTTGGTATTTTGAATTGTCATTTTGGTGAAGATTTTTATGCTTCAAGTTCTTTATATCTTCAAATGTTTAATCATGGTTTTTGGTTTGGTTGTTTTTGATTCACGGCATTTCGACCTATGTAATGTAAGATCCTCAACGAAGGTATTGGCTCCATGACACATTATTTTGATTTCAAAAGCAGAAAAGACTCACGAATGTATCTGTGGGGTTAGGGTTGACAAAATTTTACATTTTTTTGCTAAACCCCATGAATTAAAAGTTCAGAAAAGCCATAATTTTAAATGAACCTTTCTGTAATTTTTAATATACTATCGAAAGGAATGATTGAAAAAAAAAAAAAAAAAAAAAAAAAGATCATTTATATAAATATTGTACATTTCTAAATAACAAAAACATGTCTTTTGGTTAGGAACAAAGTGTAGTATCTGTCCTCGGTCAGTGAAGGAGAAATCCTTCTATATTGAGACAATTTTTATTTTTGTTCCCATCCAGAGTGCCCCTTTTTGGGGAGCTTTATTTTTTACCCTTATTAAAACCCGACCTTTTTAAGGGTGTCAATTCTTAATACTTACCAGGATTGCTTCTCAGCCCCACTCGCGGTACTTTTTATTCTTTGTAAACCTCCACTTGCAGAAGTACGTCTCGACAACTTCCGGTCGAAGAATGTAGTACTTCCTATCCATGAAAATGATTCCCCCTCGTTCGAAACGATTCTTTTAACGAGCCGATGTGAAAGACAATACAAAGACAAGACATCCAGCGAGCACGACATTACGCTTCTACTCTTCGAGGCCAGGGGAGGCAAAAAGTGAGAGATAGACAAAACTAGGAGTGAGATTGAGAGTAGTTAGAGAAAGAGAGAGAGTCAAACAAGAGGGAGGGAAGGAGAGGGGGGGGGGTTAAGAGTGTCAATTTCTAATACTTACCAAGATTGCTTCCCAGCCCCACTCGCGGTACTTTTTATTCTTTGTAAACCTCCACATGTAGAAGTACGTCTCGACAACTTCCGGTCGAAGAATGTAGTATTTCTCATTTTGGCGCATTGCTTTGGCTTCCGTCTGGCCTTCAAAGCGGAAAGCCTCCGGGCCCAACTTTGTAACTACAAAGAGAATCACATTAACAAATATCAGATTTTGTTTTTCCTTTTACTTTGATTCCTACAGATTGATTTAATGCTTTACATTAAAGAAATATCAATTCCAACTTAAAATAGATGCAACAACAAATTTAAAAAAAAGAAAGAATGTCTTTGACTTAGCATTAAAAAGGAGAAAACATGGAAACCACATCTTGGCGGCACAATTTTGGTTTCATCTTCTGCAATCCATTTATATATATTACAACAACAAAAGCTATAAACAATGCTTTATTGACTTAAAAAGAAATAATTATTGGTGTCATATCTGATATATATATATATAATTTTAACATAGTTCACCCCAAACAAGGCAGGTAGCCACTGTAGACGTAAGGGGCTACTGAGAAAAAAGGGAGAAGGTTTGTGGGGTCAACCTAAATTGGGAGCTGCGCAGCGAGATGTCTGTTTACATTAGTTTTAAATTTCTGCATATCAGTACCGTCGGGGAAACAGGGGGCAGAGAGGGAATTGGCAGAGAGAGAGTTCCAGAGGCCAGCAGCACGAGGAAAAGAAGCTATTGGAGTAGAAAGCTCTCCGGCATCTGGGGACCTCCATAGTGAATGGATGGGATTTAGCTGATTGTCAAGTTGGTCTAGTGAATTTACGTTGAGGGAGCACCAGTAGTAGCCAGTTTTTATTTATTTATTTATATATATATACATATATATATACATGTTAAGTCTGCAATATCTTGGATTTAGTTAGTTTGTCTGGGAATTTAAACTGCATTTTACATTTTTTATTTTTATTTTTTTTTTAATGCCTCAAAGCTTCTTTAGACTATATATATATATATGAGGCGTGTTTAAAAGGTATCCGACCTTAGGCCAGGAAAAATATTTCGAATACCTAATGGGGTTGTGACTCTAGCTCCCTTGTGCTTGCACACACTTAGCCCACCGATCTATCCACTGCCGAAACACTTCTGGAAGTCTTCTTTTCGAATAGTGTTCATCTCCGCCGTCGCGTTCCGCAATATCTCTTTTTTCGAACCCTCTCAACAACTGCGGCACTCCGAGCAGTTTCGGGCCTGCCAGAACGCTGATCACTTTCCGCTGATGTGCGGCCATTTTTGAATCGGTTGAACCACTCCTTAATTTATGTTACAACCATCACATCTCCTCCAAACACCTGCTGAACTTAACGCGACAGCGTTTAATTTTATTTCTGTTTAATAATAAACGAGTCGCCGCTTATCAAGGCCCCAAGGCCACTCGAGGATAACAATAAATAAGTTTATGTGAACGGTGAGACAACACCGTGAGGATTTGTACCGATGGTTAAAACTGGACAGAATTTGGTTATTTAAGAGGACGGCTCAACAAGAATTTGTTTACATTGGACTTGAACATTGGTTTCTGTGAGTAATGGTGGCGGCACATTCAAGGGTGTATCACAGCTGGCAGTTTGGTTTCTGTTGGAATTTCTTGGAGGGTGTGAAGCTCTCGATACCAAATATTAACCAATTAATTAAATCGGATGCGATACAGGACACATTCTTTTCAAACATGAAAGGCAGAGGAATGAAAGATCTGTCCTAGTCAGCCATCGCGTATCAAAACACTTTGCGATGGAACAGGACATCAGAGGTGTTATTGCACTTTGTTTTTATCTTAAGTGAGAAAACTGACCGATCAGAAGATTCCAGCGAACACATAACAGTGGATGAGCATTGTTCAGGACAAGTTGTAAGCAAAAGGTCAAAAAGTCTTGCAAAATGTCCGTCAGCATCGGGTACGTAAGTATTTTTTGTAAATGATCTGGGTTAGATCATAAGCAAGGGAAAAATTGTGACAAAACCTCTCTTCATCATCATCATTTGAGTGAACTAGCTATTCAATATTATAAACATTAAAGTCACCACAGCATGAATGCTGACAGAAGGGTAAACAGACAGGATATGGTCAATTTTCTAAGAGATACTCTCAAAGATAGTAACTCCATCATTGCGGGGACGATAGAGAGCAAAGATGAATGTGGTGCTGTAAATATATATTTTTTTTATTTCTGACGTAAGCTGATTTTTATCTTTAGGCGATTATTATATAAAAATGTTTCATATGTGCAGTCATCCGGGCCAGACTAGGTTAATTTTTTAAAAATATGGCCAATAACATGGTATAACAATAACAAATGAAAGACGGTTAGTCAGAAGTTTGATTTGTAAGCTTAAATGCTATTTGTTGTTGACAATGGTGTTCATCCTGGTCAGATTTAGCCAGCTTCTTCACTGGCCCGCACTACATCCCAAATCATGGTGGCCCTAAGCAAGGTCGCACGGGATGACTAACCAATCATGGTTCCATCGAAGGTCTACCACCTGAGAGCTCAGCTAAGTCCAGGTCATCAGCTGTCTACCTACACGCTTACGCCACCTAGGCAGAGAGGTAAGAATGATTGCATCGCAAATTGGTTCTCCCTCTAAGCGACACGCCCAAACCACTGAAGACGTCGCCACAACCAGACACATGGCAGAGGCTTGAGATTCGGGTGTTGGCAGAAAACAGCAGTTGGGACACAATCGACCCATGGCAATGCAAGACACAGTGGAAGCATCTTGCATTAAATGCTACTTAGGTCCAACTTTACAATCAACAAGATAATTTTATATGTTAGATTATAAGTCTTGATCCACCGTGCATAAGCGTTAATATATTAATATATCATATAGATTTTCGGGCATCTTTCTTTCCTTTTTATTATGTCTGTATTTAATCCGTTCACTGGCAAATATCAATGATTGATTTTTCAGAAGAAATAAAGAACTCATGAATTTAGGTAAATGGGGAATGGACAAAGATGATTAGCAGACTGACAGCTGGCATTATCCCACACACAAAAAGATAAGAATTGGTTGTTGACAGCCCATAATTAAAGAGGTAATTCTGATCAAGTAACCGGTCAAGAAAATGTAGGTTTTTGTATTCATTTAAAAAAAATGAAAAATTCTTAGCCGATGAAAAAGACAGTAATTATAGAGACGATACGAACCAGTGAAGATATTGACGGCACAAATACTCCTCATCGTCTCTTCCTGAACAATAACACTAAATATTACTTCTGTGTCAATATTTCAATTACGGAATAGTTCAGAACACGATCATAGAGATGACGATAATTCCAAGAAAATAGCATTCAATAAAACTTTTTTTTTTAAATACATCAGCGACGGGGTTGCAGCAAAATTTGACACTTGGAAAAAAACTAATCGCATTCAATAACAAAAAATGAGTTTCTATAATCTCTGTCAGCTCGTTATCTTGATATTAGTATTATGGAAGGAGTAACTCATTTTTCAGCGTTGTCATGTGTCTGGACACACCACAAACACACATGTAAATTAGATGGCAAAATAAGTCTCTTTGCTTCTATATAACAATAATTATAGTTCTCAACTCCATAATAAAGACCAATGTTATATATATATATATATATATATATATACAGGGTGTCCCAAAATAATGTATACACCCTTTGAATTGTTATAACTCGTTCAAATTACTGATTTTTATTTGCAAGATTGATACACAAACAGAAGAGTAAGAATATACACGTAAAAATACTGACAGTAAAATTAACAAAAACATAGAAACTTAACTTTTAACAAAGATAAAGGCTATTTAGGATAATTTCAGAATGTTCATAAAATGAACCCTCACCCTAACCCCAACCCGTTCTGCTCAATACACTTTCCATGTAGTGAAGACGTGAATAATTGTACCTACAAACGTCCTGCAACATTTACTCCTTGGGCACATTCTACTACAATTGCTACTCCCATTTGTTTGCAATTGCTTCAGGTTTCTTGCTTTAAACATTGTAGCCTTTACGTTTATTAAAAGTTAATTTTCTATGGTTTTGTTAATTTTAGTGTCAGTATTTTTGAATGTGTATTCTTACTCTTCTACTGTTCTATCAACCTTGTTTGCAAGTCAAAATCAGTAAATTGAACGAATTATAACGATTCAAAGAGTGTATACATTATTTTGGGACACCCTGTATATATATGTGAGTTGACACACAACAAAAATTTGACACTTGACAAAAAGAAAATGAAATAGGCAATAAAAGCAAAAGTTGTATATCCAGAGATCGGTACTCTTATAACTAACGCACCATGTTTTCGTGACTTTGTGTCGTCAACGTTCGAGCAGATCTCGGAAGCGCTCGAGAGTTGACGAAAGTATTAACCATTTAACATTTGCTTATAAACAGTTTGTTTTCGTTAAAATAAGAAACAAAACAAAGAAAAGCAGTTGTTGCAGTGTTCATGTTAAGAAAAAAATTGACAAAAAATGTAAAAAAAAAAAAACATTGAAAAACAAAATTAAAAAAAAACAATAACATTTGCTTAACAAATCAAACAAAATCATCATTTGAATGTTTCCGGTGCACAAACAAAAAACACATTTTATTTAAAAACATTTGATTAACAATGCTTCCTTTGACAAAAAAGAACAAAAATAAACACCTAATTAGTAACAGCCGTTTAGCTATGGTTTGTTCGTTCTTTATTTGTATATATGCATTTTACTTTGATTTTCTTTGTCTGAATTTATCGTCTGCCAGTCTTCAATTTAGTGTTTGGCAGTTTTCGCCTCGTCAACCCTCAGGCGCTTCCATAACCTGTCCGAACGTTGACAACGCAAAGTCATGGAAACATGGTGCGTCAGCTATAAGAGTACCCAGAGACCCGACAGCTTATTTAGCAACAGTTAGAATTGCATACATTATTTTTGTAGTAACCGCCGCCATCGGATATTACCGTCTCAAGGCAGGCACGAAATTAGTCACATCTTTGACAAAAAAGTCTTCCACGATGGAAGCCTTTAGAGAGTTGGCCATGTTGTGAGTGTGCTTGTTGGTCTTGGCCTTGATCACACCCAAGAAAAAATCGTACAGAGGGTTGCAGTCGGGTGAGGAGGGCGGCCACAAGTACGACTACCTATGGTGAGGAACATTTTTGAGCAGCCACACCAGTGTCATCTTGGCCTTGTGTGCAGGAGCAGGGTCCTGTTGGAAGACATAGGGGCATTCGATGGTGATCTTGTCCATCCAGGGTTTCACCACGCCCTTCAGCACCTCTTGTTGTGTCGTCTACTTTTTTTTAAGTGTCTAATTTTTCTGCAACACCATGTACATATAGATTTTGGCAGCATTTTTTCTTCAAGACATATTTGGTTAAATAGTAAAGACAACTTATGTCTGTATATTTTCTCTTTGATTCTTTCGAGTTGCCTAATGAGTGTTCGGATTTCAGGCTGGAACTGGCTGATGAACTTGCCGTGCTGGTTGGGTACCCGAGTACTTTTGTATTCACCCTGACAGACATTTATTATTTCAAAAGGAATATTATTATTATTATTAACAGTAAATTACACAGATTGCTGTAGACAGCATAGTGGAATTTCCCCAGGGGTCTCACTAGTTTTTTAAAAAAAATATTTTACCACAGTCAGGACCTGTTGTCTGCAAGAGATGGCTACATCAGCTTGTAGAGACATATAGAGATAACGATGGTTTACTCACGTGATCGGTTGTAAGAAGCATGACACGTTGTGGCAATATCTTCTCCCAACTGAATGTACTTGGCTGGGTCCGAGGATCCATTGGCACCAAGAGCAAACATGCCACCTGGAAAAGGACAAAAGAAAGACGATAAACTTTTTGTTTGATAGTGTAAAGATTTTAGGGGTTAGGGTTAGGTTTAGGGTTAAACGGAGAGAAATTCAGAAGATCAAAATTTGAGGAAAGTTCCCCTGCTCAATTTGTGAAAAGAGAGTCAGGTGAAATCCAGTCTTTCGTGTTACTTGTAAACATTGGGTACACAAGAAGTGCAGTGGAAGTACTAGTAGGTTGAGAGAGGATAACCAGTTTATATGTAAGACAATGGAGACGGATGAGAACTCAGATGTGGACAAAGTATATTTGGATGAGGAAGCTATCGAGGTTATCAAAAAGTTTTATTACTTTGGTGGCACCATTTGAGCACAGGGTGGAGCAGGTGCTAGTGTTGTTATTGCCAGAGGTAGAAGTGTATTGAGTAAGTCCAGGGAACATCTGCCATTACTAACCAGCTGAGCGTTACCACTGTCGACCAAGGGCAGAGTCTATCAAGCATGTGTAAGCAGTGTAATAATGTATGGAAGTGAAACCTGTCAAGTGAGGGTTGAGGACATGCGTTGCATGAAGAGAAATGACATGAGTGATGTGTAATGCGAGAGTTAAAGACAGGCCGTTTCACATGTTGGTATGCAATAGACCGCTTTAAGAAATTGACTTCCAAACAAACCTATCTTTGGCCAGGTCTTTTTTGATACCTCTTTCTCTCAAGGCCATTTTGTTATCACTTCCTCTAAGGTTTTCCTTAGCCTTCTCCTGAGAACTGAACCTGCTACATCAACTGTTCTACATCTACTAACCGAAGAACTCTCAGCCATACCATCAAAGTCTCCTGTTCTGCACACATCTCCCTATACTGTCCAGATTTGTTTAATAACAAGTAAAGCTGTATATTTATTTAGTACTAGCAGGGCTACTCGGTGTTGCTCGGGACAAAAGTGTTACATATTTAAATTTAAACCTTTTTTTTTCTTTTAACATGGTTCACCCCAAACAAGGCAGGCCACCACTGTATACGTAAGGGGCTACTAAGAAAAAAGAAAAGGGGAGAAGTTTGGGGGGGGGGGTCAACCTAAATTGGGATTGGCGCAGCGAGATGTCTGTTTACATTAGTTTTAAATTTCTGCATGTCAGTACTGTCGGGGAAACAGGGGGCAGGGAGCGAAGTTCCAGAGGCCAGCAGCACGAGGAAAGAAGCTATTTGAGTAGAAGGCTCTATCTCTCTTATCCTCTATCCTGGGTGATGTTCGAAATGACAAATTCTGTCTGTAACTGTGGCATGCTAACGAATTGACACACGGCAGCAAGTACAAAATCTTTACGCTATTAAATACATAAACCACATGTGGTGTTTTCTTTCTTTCTTTTTCTATTCCCCTCTCTCTCTATGAAGGTGAATGTCGGTGAAGAGATGCAGACTAATAACCAATGAAATGGTGAATATAAAAAAAACGTTATCTTGTTAAATTTCTTCCCGGTGTTATTGATAGCAGGCATAGTAGATGTGACTGTCAGGATAAGTACTCCTCCACCTGTTATTATTTAGAAAACGATTCTTAACATAAAGAGGGCAGAGGGACTTTATTAAGTGACCAATGATATTTCTTCTTATATTAACTCTAGACATTTGCACTTTTGTCACTTTTATTAAATCACGAATCATAGTTGGTTATTGCAGACATTCATTTATTACTTGGATTGTCATGTGCCACCCCACTTGATTATTACTATGGCTCATTTTTTTGTTAATATTTATTAATTAACTAATTAAGCTACCCGGCATTGCATGGGGGAGTAGTAAGTAATTTATTTTTATCAATAACAATTGATTTCTTACTGCTGTCACACGCAGGTAAATCTTACTGTAAACATCGAAATAACTAGTCGAGGTAAAACTTACAAATAAAAACAAACATGCAAAATACGCGAGTTACATCTTACTTCAAAAAGCAAATATGCGAATGTGCAGCCACCATTTCTTTGTGTGTCCTGGGAAAGACTTTCCTCGACTGTGTATGCAACTGCTGAAACTTGCTGCTCTCGGTGTGGGGCTGAACCTGCAATGCTGTAGGTCTAACCAATAGCTTCGACCAACGAGAAGAACTTCATGTAGACCAGATAACCATGAGGCACAATCTTCATGGGCTTTATGCAGAAGTCCAATTCGCTGAACACTAATAGTTTGTAGTCTAATGGCGGGTGATCTCGTCTTGCCCCTGCAGCTGCTTTCACACAGAAGAGGTGCTGCTAGACTTTTTCTGCCGTTTTGGTCATGGAAGGTGCTCGACTGAGCTCCAAGCTCTGGTCCCCTCCCTGTAAATTATTCACAGCTAGAGCCCGTCAAGCTACAACCACAGCTAAGAACTTTTCTTTCTCTTTATCTCTTTACCAAAAACAAAACGAAACTTCCATGAAAAGAAGTTTCTTTCCTAAAACATCATGTAGTCTGCTTCCCAACCGACTTCACCATGGTCGTCTTTAAACAATTACTTGATGGGCTGTTTTCTTTAATAATCAATTGCTCTTAGTAATCTACTGCTCTTTCCATCCATTGTTTCCGGTCCTCTTGTGGCGCCAATTATCGTCCAACTAAAGATCTCTTTAACCCTTATCCTCGAGTGGGTCCCAGGCCTTGATAAATAGCGACCCATCAATAAATAAAATAAAAAATAGGCAACTGAATATACAACAGCAGTTGGAGCAAAGAAATGAAGACCTCACATATCATTTTTTTTTGTGTGTTATAAAAATTAGTTTTGCCATAAAATCACATAAATTGCAAAAACCAACAACAATTAATAAAATGCCCCGTTTCAAATACCAATTTGTAAATATCAGGAAGTTTTAACGGATGTCCTATTTGCCTAGCAGGCCGGGAGCAGGCTCTAGATGTTTCCTTGAATAGTGGCGATGGAGCCAAATCAATTCACGAAATGCATATAAAAAGGAACAGATTTGAAATGTTGAGATTGCAAAAAGAAATGAAGAAATTGGAAGTGTGGAAATAGTGAACAAGAACAAACCTGCAAAACATGCCAGGTGATCCATTTTGTGGTCAATTCGGCCAGATTTATATTCGGCCAAATACTTGAAGCCACTGGACGACGTCTGCAACAATTTGCTTTCAATATTCTGAAATTAAAAGAGAATCAATAATAAATAGAAGAAAGGGAAAAAGAAAGAAATAAACAAAAATAGTACAACGTAATCCAAAATAAGTAGATCTTGATTAAAAACTATATATATATATATATATATATAAATTCTTGGAAGCTAACTAATGTAGTGATTGCAAAAGATTAATTTACATACAAGCAAAGTAGTTTTCCAAAAAAGGACTTGGGACTAAAAGTGTTTTTTGTTGTTGTTTTTATTTATATAATTATAATTGTTGAAAAACCTCCAAGACTACATATACATACACACTATATTACTATTTCATGTATCCACAAAATTTTATAAGGAGATATAATTTTTTATGTATCAATTTTCAGTATTTACTTCAACAGTGCTCGATACGTAAGTAGAGCTAGATAGCAAGCTATGAAATTGCCATAAATATATTTTCATAGCTTACTATATATATATATATATATATATATATATATATATAAATAAATGTTTTGAGGTACAAAACTTATAAATACATTTAAAAATGATACGCGGAAATCTCTCTAAGGCCCTTTCGACTATCATCTCGTCAGGAGAAAATCGATAGTTTAAATTAATAATATTGTCGAAAGAAAGAAGAAATGGGGAAGTTGAAAATGCCAAAATTAGCGATAAAGCGATTAAAAGTCAATTTAATGATTTACTTAAAAAACCAATTAAAAGGCACTGCGTTAGGGGAGGAAAAAAAAAAGGGAGGGAGATTTAGCGATCTAATAAATTCTTTCTGCCGGCACAAGGAAGGTTTTCGAATAGCAATAGAGACAGATTCCAATATTTTCAAATGGTTCTTGGAATCTGCTCTATCCAAGACCTCAAAACTGTCTATATATATATATATATATATATATATATATATATATATATATATGGAAAATGAAAAAAAACCCTAAAAACTATATTATTTATGTGTTCATCAACGTTTCGTCTTTATTGTAGACTTCTGCAGGATGAAGAAAAAATGCAAAAAAATCATACAGATATAAATTTTGATTTGCCTGAAATTGTCCAAGTTTCGGCATGGCTATGGATGAGAGAAGTAAAAAATGAAAACCGTGATTTAGGCTAGTCCATTATCAGCAGCAGTTCATGCAGTTCAAGGGAAACCAAGAGTGAATGGAGTGACAGCTTGGATTTATTAGTTCCCATATCTATTTTTAGCTTAGGGAGTCTGTCTGGGTCAAAATATGTCCATAAGCTAAAAATAGATATGGGAAGTAATAAATCCAAGCTGTCATCTCATTCACTCTTGGTTTCCCTGCACAGACTGATACCAAATCTCTATTAGTAGAAAATACCACCACCACCACCACCACCACAGACATATACTCCTTCACCCAACCCAAATGACTTGTTGAAAGCAGAATAGATATTGCATGATGTCTGAGAGGAATTAGACTGGGCTAGTGTTCAGGAGAGATAGAGAAAAATGATAGGTTTTTCAGGTCATCCATAAGTTTAATTTTTTTTTTTTATAAATGTTTGTCGTATTACTATTAGACTAGGCTAGTGTTCAGGAGAGATAGAGAAACATGATAGTCATCCCTAAGTTTATTTGAGCCATCCGTAACTATAAAAGTCTGATTTTCATAAATGCTTGTCGGGAATACACCTTGCTTCCAATTCAATAAAAGAAAGTTCTCTAATAAATTGGCACATGGCAGTGACCATTAACTACAGTAATTATACATGACCCCCTCCCCCCCACACACACATTCTATATTCCTTCACTCACTGCAAAAGTGCTGTTCAAAGAAAAATAAATTGCACTGGGAGTCTGGAAGGAATTCTTGCAGACCAATTTCAGCCCAAAAATGACATGATGCTGTCGCATTACGGGAGGAGAGGGAAGAACAAGTTTTGTTTTTTTAATGGCCAGGCCACAAACTACTTCAAAGTACCAATCAGCTGTCACAAGGGAGAGGATATTCAAGCCAAGTAATAGTGTTCTAGGACAATAAAAATACAAAGGAATCCTAACCCGAACCCTAACACACCTCCGTCTAGCTTTTGTTCTGATTCTGTTCTCCTGTGGTTTCATAGCCGCTCGGCAGAGTTCTAAAACAGAGAACATGACAAATCTATCTATTTCCGTCTGGCGCCAATTGTGCCTGCAAAGAATGGTTAGGTGCCAATTCCTGGAAGAGAATGAAACACCGACTGGACAGGGTATCTATCAAATATAGCTGTGGAACTAATGATGGTTGAATGTGATAGTGTTAACCACTTACAAACAGACCGGATAGACATGGACACGGATAGACATGGACACGGAAACATATTTATATTAAACTTATTTCTATCTTGAAAACGTGACACAGGCACATACTACAGACCTTCCATCATTTCAATTATCATTTGTTCGGTAAACCTCTTTCGGAATCACTCTTTTTAATACAAACATTAAAAAAAAAAACAATTGACAGAATATTTACACTTTCTCCCAGTCATTTAACGTCACTTTTTCCTCGTCGAGGGGTCACACTTTTTTTTTTAATATTTCGCAAGCTCATTCCCTAATCTAGGTTAACTGTCTTCAAATTCTGTTCTGTACGGTCTTGTCCAATCAGTTGCTTCCTTATTTTATTCTTTTACTTTATCTATTGCTATTAATGCTCTATCCAGTATATTGAGCTTCATTTTTATCCGGATGTTCACTAATTATAGATATTAGTTGCCTCTTATATCTTTTGTTGTGTTAACCTTATATATATATATATATATATATATATATATATATATATGTAGAAGGATGAAAAGGAATTAGAAAAGCAAAAGTCTTTTTGCGGAATATACCTTGCTCTGAGCAACTGAATAGAAATACGATTTGACTTTTGCTTTTCTAATTCCTTTTCATCCTTCTACATATCTATCTGCTCTATCCTGGATATTGAGCTGTATACTTTTCACAATAGGTTTTACCTTTCCTAAAAGTTCGCTTTTAGTTCACCACTTATATATATATATATATATATATATATATATATATATATATATATATATATATATATATATTCTTCTGTCTTTGGAATGATATGTTTTCTTATTACCATTAAATGAACTAATGCTCTGGTGATCAGCAATGTTATCTAAAGACTGTTTCTCTTGATTTTGCTGTGAAACACGCGTAAGATATAGAAAAGCTATTAAATTTGGAAAAGAATAAATAAAAAAAATTTGTTTGTGAGACAAAGAAGAAATACAGGTATTCGCCGAAATTCCATAGTGCTTTCTACATCAATCTTTATAATTGTTTCATTTTACTTCAGTCGAAGTTCTCAGAAATCAAGGAGCCTCTTCCTGGAGCTAACACTTGATTCCATATGAGATACATAGATGTTCGAGTGTTCTGTTAAAGTTTTCCTCTACCTCTCAAACACCGAGCCAGTAAAGATGTCATAGTATAGTCTCTAGGTCTTACTGGATTCCAGAACAAGAATTAATCTAGTCTGGTGTAGTATCCGGCTTAGTGCTGTTACTAGAGGCAACATCACTTGAAGAAGGTGAACCATCTCCCGTATAAGCTAATTTTGGGTAGCCATACCGAGGGGATCTTATTTGGGCTTCGAATACTATGTTATTTTGAATATTTGGTCAGGGTTTACTTGTAGGAGGAAGTATCCTCGTGCCAGGTTGTCCTGACAGACCCTTGTACAGAGAGACCATAAACACTCGAGGACAGTGTCTTGTAGGCATTCAATTTTTTCTTTTATTTTACTTCACTCGAAGTTCTCAGAAATCAAGAGGGCCCATTTCTGGAGCTAACACTTGATTTCTATACGAGATACATAGATATTTGAATATTCCATTAACGTTCTTCTTTACCTCTCAAACGTTGAGTTAGTACAGAAGTTAAGAATATTAATTTTCCTCTCCCCAATTGACTTGTGAACTACGTTATAGTATATCTTTCTTGTGGTCTCTTGATCTTACCGGATTCCAGAACAAGAATTCATCTAGTCTGGTGGAGTATCCAGCTAAGTGCTGTTACTTGAGATAACATTATGTGGAGAAGGTGCACCATTCCTCGTATGAGCGAGTGTATAGCCATACCGAAAAGATCTTATATGTGCTGCGAATACTATGTTATTTTGAATATTTGGTCAGGGTTTACTTGTAGGGGGAAGTATCGTCATTCCAGGTTGTCCTGACAAACCCTTGTACAGAGAGAATGAAGACACTCGATAATGGTGTCTAGTAGGTAATTCAAACTCACCAGTAGGTAATTCAAACTCACCAGTAGATAATTCAAACTCACCAGTAGGTAATTCACTCAACAGATATGTCGCAGTTTATGAATTTTCGAATGAAATCAAAGTAGAATAAATAGTATCGTAATGGCTATGACCCAACGGGTTATGGGTATGTCTAGTACAAAGATAAATGCTGCCCCCCCCTCCCCCGCCCCCCCATCTGCCCCGATAGACCCAAAATATGCAGTAATACTTCATTGAATTTCAGAATAGATTTATTTACTGGTCATATTTCAGAAGAGATATTAGAACCCACCCTCATTAATTCATAACCCAAACCTAATTTTCTTGAGTGGCCAAAAATGATTGGTTCTTTGGGGAAATGTTAACAGCCAATCAGTGTCCTTTCTCTCTGATTGCATCGTTTTATGTATCCTTTAATTGAAGATTGATAGTCTTCATGGCAACCTGTGTTGAAGCCCACTATAAATACTCAATGTTTTCAATAGCCCCTAACCCTCCCCACCCCCTCTCACTCCAACTAGACGGAGATATACAAACTATTTTTATAACAATCCGTTTACTTGCTAAATCTTTATCATAAAAAGCTCCATAAAATTCCCGTTTTGAATATGAACAAAGTCTATTTTAAAATTGTTTCATTCATCTCTATAAGAGGTTCTTTCCGCCGGTCCATCCGTCCGTCTGTTTGTTGGTTTTGTCATAACATTCATTGGTCTGTCACGCTTACACTTTGAAATAGTAGTTTCATTAGTCTGTCACGCTTACGTTTAAAATGGCATTTTCATTGGTCTGTCATGCTTACATTTGAAATGGCATTTTCATTGGTCTGTCATGCTTACATTTGAAATGGCATTTTCATTGGTCTGTCATGCTTACATTTGAAATGGCATTTTCATTGGTCTGTCATGCTTACATTTGAAATGGCATTTTCATTGGTCTGTCATTTTTACATTTGAAATAGCATTTTCATTGGTCTGTCATTCTTACGGTTGAAATGGCATTTTCATTGGTCTGTCATGCTTACATTTGAAATGGCATTTTCATTGGTCTGTCATGCTTACATTTGAAATGGCATTTTCATTGGTCTGTCATTCTTACATTTGAAATGGCATTTTCATTGGTCTGTCATGCTTACGTTTGAAATAGCATTTTCATTGGTCTGTCATTCTTACGGTTGAAATAGCATTTTCATTGGTCTGTCATGCTTACATTTGAAATAGCATTTTCATTGGTCTGTCATGCTTACATTTGAAATGGCATTTTCATTGTTTAATGCAGAGATTGAAAGAACATCTTTAGAATATCTCTTCGTATTTTTTATTTTTTTTTATTTTGATAAAATATTGGTTTTAAAATTAAATTTAAATAAATTAAATAATTAAATGAAAACAGAATGTCATTCTTTTTCTCTCCAGTCTCTAAATAGTCATTTAATATAACAAAAAAAAAACTATTTTTAAAACTAAACGTATAAAGAACGCAATAAATTTCCATTTTCTTTTTTAAGATGAACGAGAATAGTTGTTACTCAAAAGATATTTATTTTGTTTCACTCACATTTCATACAAACATAACATTTAATTCAAAGATTGTTTTTATTAATACGAATCTTTATTTCTTTTTATTTCAATGGAATTTCTGTTTTAAAATTAACTTTGAGCAGATTAAATATTTCAAGTAAAATTTAGATAAATCAAAAGAATGTTATTACAAAAAGAAAAAAAAAAAAAAAAATTCCATAAAATATTTTATACTTATCATAAACATCAATTCCTCTGAGATTCTCAAAATAAAGCAAAGATATTCCGCAGATAATGGAAAAATAATCGAATGATTATCAAGGAAATTGTGCAGCTTTGTAATTTTTAGTTGAGTATTATAATAAAAGAGATCTATTTAATTGTATGTCGCCATTTTTGTCTTTTAACTATCGTTTAATGTCATAGGATATTACACATTTCCGGTTTTCTCAAACGGCAAAGGAATTTGCAAAATAAAAAGAAAAAAACGCACCAGCAAAAAACCCCAGCATATTTAGAAAAACAGTGAATGAGTTCATGGATTGAGATGAGATATACATCCAAAATTTTTACAACATAAACCATGTAATGGGAGGTTTGGTTTAGTTTGTTTTATGGCATATCAACCATCTATGGGTTATTTAATGCTGAATAAAGTTGTCAAATATAATTCTATAAGTAGGTTAATTATTTATATTCCTAGAATACATTGATCTTAGAATACCAGAATACATTGCTCTTAGAATACCAGAATGCATTGCTCTTAGAATACCAGAATGCATTGCTCTTAGAATACCAGAATACATTGCTCTTAGAATACCAGAATACATTGCTTTCAGAATACCAGAATGCATTGCTTTCAGAATACATTACTCATAGAAAGAAATTTCACAGCGGAGTAAGAACATTAATCCCAGAAAACATTACTCTTTGAAAACGTTACTTCTTTGAAAACGTTACTTCTTTGAAAACGTTACTTCTTTGAAAACGTTACTTCTTTGAAAACGTTACTCTTTGAAAACATTACTTCTTTGAAAACGTTACTCTTTGAAAACGTTACTCTTTGAAAACGTTACTTCTTTGAAAACGTTACTTCTTTGAAAACGTTACTCTTTGAAAACGTTACTTCTTTGAAAACGTTACTCTTTGAAAACGTTACTTCTTTGAAAACGTTACTTCTTTGAAAACGTTACTTCTTTGAAAACATTACTCTTTGAAAACGTTACTTCTTTGAAAACGTTACTTCTTTGAAAACGTTACTTCTTTGAAAACGTTACTTCTTTGAAAACGTTACTCTTTGAAAACGTTACTTCTTTGAAAACGTTACTCTTTGAAAACGTTACTTCTTTGAAAACGTTACTTCTTTGAAAACGTTACTTCTTTGAAAACGTTACTCTTTGAAAACGTTACTCTTTGAAAACGTTACTATTTTGACATTGGTAATCTTCTTTGTTCTCAACATGATTGACACTCAGCCTTCTACTATCTATTTGGGGAGAAATAAAGTTTTGATTTTTTTTTAAGAATACGACGGAATAATATGGTTGGGGATGAACTCTCAAAGATCTCCTTTATGGAGAGTTAAAAGAAGGAGAGAGAGAGAGAGAGAGAGAGAGAGAGAGAGAGAGAAAGACCGTGGTCACTCTCTTCTAAGATACAAAGATGTCTGCAAGAGAGATATGAAGGCCCTTGACATCGATCCGTCATCTGATGGCAAACAGATAACTGCCCTTTATATAATAGATTACTAGCTGCCCCTACCCGGCGTTGCCCAGGAATCTTGTGGTTGACCAAAAAAATGATTTAAAAGAAAGAAAAAGTACAATTACAGTAGAGGACAGTTGGAAGACCTCATATTTTTAGCCCAAATTGATTGAAGACATCATGGCTGCCAGTGATTAAAATACTGAATTTAAATTGCTATCTTATCTGAATTACTTTCGGGAAAGAAACCTTGAAAAAATATATATCATATTGTGATAGAGCCAATAGGATTTGAACTCTGCACTGCCGATTCCATAATTCACAATGTTATCAATTACACCCCCACCCCTACCCGCCTTGCAAATTTTGTGCGTGCATCGTGTTTAAACAAGCGTATGGATATTAGGTAGAAAGATTTATGAATAGATAAAAAGTGCATTCGAGCCAATTTAGTTCAACTGAAATGTCGTCACACAACCTCCCACGGTGTCAACATAAAAGTACCAACACCATTGTTAGCGGATGGATGTGTGTAGTAGAGATTGTGAGAGTGTTGGGTGTGAAAAGTATTTTTGGCACTTCGGTAGTGGGCAAACTCATCGAGTGGAGTTACGCCATTAGAAGAAAAACATTTCATTGTTGGGGATTTTTCAGTGTCACAGTAGCAGCAGTCAGGAAGCCCCCTCGTTCCCCTGCTGGGTGGGGGGATGGTTCGGAGGTGACGACAAAGGATGAAAACAGTGTCCCATCGAATAACAATGAGAATCACAATGGACAAAGCGGGATGTTCTAAGAGACAAAATGGAGGCAGCCATTTTGAACAAGAGAGTAAAAATGACCGATGAAAGAAGTGATTGAATGAGAAAGGAAACGGGTGCTAAGTGAGAAAAAGGGGAACTATATGTAAACACAAAATCTTATACCTTATATACAAACTAGTGAGGGGACGATTCCAATATTTTTCCCCCTGATTCCGATACAGTTACCAGTTCTGTTCTAAATTCCTGATTCCGATACAATTACTGATTGTATTCTAAATTCCAGATTGCAATACAATTACCGGTTGTGTTCTAAATTCTTGATTCCGATACAATTACCGATTGTTTTCTAAATTCCCGATTCCGATACAATTACCGGTTCTGTTCTAAATTCCAGATTCCGATACAATTACTGATTCTGTTTTAAATTCCAGATTCTGATACAATTACAAATTCTGTTCTAAATTCCCGATTCCGATCCAATTACCGGTTCTGTTCTAAATTTTCAATTTTGATCCAATTACCAATTCTGAAGAACAAAAAAAACTAAAAAAAAAAAAAATGACACTCACGGTTATTGCTTCATCATACATTTGTCGAGCAATTAAATCCTTTTTACCAGTGTAGAGCCAAACTTTGAGGAGGTATTCATAAAAACTGTCGCCCATGGCACCAACAGAAAAATGGTCTGAAGAACAAAAAAAGAAAAAAGTCAGTCTAAGATTTGGTTCCAGTTTGATTAAGACAAATATATATATATATATATATATATATATATATATATATATATATATATATACAGGGTGATTCATAAGTCACTTAGCTATTTATTTTTGAAATTCTAAAGTTAAAAAATACGGTAATACAAAACAGAAAGTTTATTCAACAAATTCATTTATGGGAGTTTAAAATTACAGCAAATTTTCAATATTTCCACCTTCGTTCTGCATGCATAGCTCCATTCTTTTTTACAAGGAATTTACGACTATTTGATTGATTGTGAAACAAATATATAAACGAACAAATTTAAAATAACAAATAGCAGTAATTAGAGAGTAAGATAACAATTATCAAAAGTTCATAGTATGTTTGTGCTTCATATGGTAATCATTTTAAATAGCTAAGTGACTTATGAATCACCCTGTATATATATATAATTGGGTTTTTATAAGTATTTTTAAAATTTTATACTCTTACAATATCTGAAAAGTTCCAAATACAAGCTCAATGAAGATTAATTACAAAATTCAGAGCATATATATTATATGATATTGATTCAATTCTAAAAACAATGCAAAAGGCAATCCAAAAACATAAATCACATCAGTCCCCTCAATTCTTTATTTCCGCACTTCAGTGGAGATTTAACTGGCTCCGGATTCTTATTATTTTTGTTTGTGGGGGGGGGGGGGGGGTACCATTTGTCTTTGCTGTCTTTTTTCTTCATGTGAGTTTATTCCTTGCTCTCCTGAATTACCAGAATTTTATCAGATCTCACATTTTTAAAACCTCATCAACGTTTTTTTTTTTAAGTTCTCTCATCGTTTTTTTCTTCTGCCTTTGGATATCATAACTTGTTTCTACAACTCCACTACATATTTCGATTATTTCCTGATGACGGACAGACTAACGAACTGTAATTTTGTTCTGTCCACCAAGAAACACATGTAAGTTTACCAATAGATTTAATATATAAAAATTAATGGTTTTTGTATGTAAGATGAAAATGTAAATGATAAATCTGCAGAAATAAAGAATTAAAGTAACTGATGTGAATTATGTGTTGGGAATTGCCTTTTACATGGGTTTTGGAATTAAATCAATATCATATATATATATATATATATATATATATATATATATATATATATATAGTACATGTATTATATTAGTTTCTGTAGATGTAAATCCGTTGAAACTCCAGTGTTTATAAAAAGTGCTCAATAACAAGTAGAGCTGTTCTTAAGTATAAATTTTTATTTATACAAACATTATTGGTACAACTGAAACATGTATGCACATATGTAACCAATAATGTTTGTATGAATAAAAATTTATATATATACATATATATAGGTTCATTTTCCCCATATTTTATGGACAATAAATGGGATACAAAAAATTATGATAATATTGAAAAAGGCAAGATGAAAAAAAATAGAACTCACGTTGTCCCCATTTTCCAGTACGAGGGTTCAAATAGATTGGATAGAGCCCTTGGGGACGTTCAAGCTGCCGAAGTGTTTCTCTGATTTTCAACACCTGGAAAAAAAAAAGTTTCCGTAAGAAATTTTAATAACAATGCATTATCTGCTTGAAAAAGTTACTCTTTTTTATAATTAGTTGGCTTTTTTTCTTTTTAATCATACTTACTGTATGAAAGTTAAGCGACATTGAGCCTGGCCATTACAAAATGGGTGACCATTTGGAAATACTAGACGCTGTATCTCATCTTCCCTAAAATTCAAGACTTCTACGCGGCCGACAACAATCCAACTCCGTGGATAAACGGTTCAGTTTGAAATAGCGGACAGGTTCCTGAGTCTGACATAAAGATTCCCAAGTTCGATAAAATGTACATGACTGAAAAGCTTGGACGTTACAACGGCCGAAACGTTGTGAAAATAAGAACTAATATCAGAATAGGAGTCTTAATAATTAAAAACATACAAGCCATTTTCATTTATGTACGTGCGAGGTTGCAAAGTCGTGATATTTTTTTAACGAATTTATGTTAGAAATATACTAAACATTAATTTTATGTGATACGATTGGTTAGAGCAGAGGTCTTCAAAGTGGGGGTCGCGACCCCCAAGGGAGTCGGGTAACCATAGAAAAGAGGTCGCCAAAATTATAACTATGGAATTTTTTAAATAATATTCAACTTATTTTTTATTTATAAAAAATTTTGGTGGGTCACGAAAAAAATTTTTTTCCAAAAAGGGGTCGCGACAAAAAAAGTTTGAAGAGCACTGGGTTAGAGTACAGAATAGTTAACAGAACTCGTAAACTAAAAGTGAAAACAACAAATAATTATATACAAGCTGACTGGGGACCGCATTTGAATGTGTATTCCCCAGTGGAAGGCGGAATGCCGGACGCTGGCAAATACCACACAAAAGTGTTATGTATGTATGTAACTGTATCTATCTGGTGCTGCCCGGGAATCTTTTTACTTTCATTTTTGTTTCAATCATTGATATTTTCCCCTGAATTTCTTGCAAAAAAATATTTACATTTTTTATAAAAATAATTAAAAATCGATTCTGCTATAAAATCGATAGAACGTCTTATGAAATGTTAAAATATTTAAATTTTAACATAAATAAGACAATTTTGGCAACGATCAAAGTGTAAGGAAATCCTTGTATATATGTATATTTTATATATGTATATTTAGGCAGCAAGTCATTATCTAAGCAAGCGTTGTTGAACATCACGGAACTTTCGCGTTTGTATATTTTCCTCGTGAGGTTCTCGAACCGTCGAGCCATCTTTCTGGTTTCAGGTGGCAATCCGTATAGTACTTCGCTGATAGTTTTTAATTCGGCCATTTTCTCGAGCGCTTTCGACTTTCGTAGTCGTCTTCAGGATTAGGGTTTTGTTTGTTTTTTTAATTTAAATAAGAAGACTGGAGTTAGTGTTTTATAGTTATCGCTACGGGAGAATGAAAGAGAGAAGAGGGTGTGTGGTTGAGTTCATTTTATTCTATCGTTTGTGTGTTTGGTTTTATTGTTTACTTATTTATTTTATTAGTTCTTATTTTTTTTTTTGCTATTATTTATTTATGTATTATTATTTATTCCTATTACTATTATTACTATTATTTATTTATTTATTTATCAATTTATTTATTTATCAATTTATTTATTTATTTTTTATTTATCAATTTATTTATTTTTTATTTATCAATTTATTTATTTATTTATTTATCAATTTATTTATTTATTTATTTTGTTTTTACTTAATTTCCATTTAGTTATGGAATACTTTTAATATGTATATTTATAAACAATAAAATTTCCAATTAATTTAGCTATATCTTAAGTAGGACGGCCCCCTAGTGCAAATGTGGTATTGTGGTGACTGAGATGATTCTAGTTAAGAGTAGAAAATATATTTTTATCCCTTTAGACTAAGGATTATCAACGACACACACTTTTGATGGCCTTGTGCCTAATTTGTACTAAATATAAATTTTTATATTTTGTGCAAACGAATAATTCAAAGTGTATTATCTGTTCTAATGCTACACTTCATTGGTTTTGTCCTCGGTCAGTGAAAGAGAAATCCTTCTACACTGAGCCAATTTTAATTTTTGTCACAATCCAGAGTGCCCCTTTTTGAGAGCTGGATTTTTCTCACATTAAAAATCGATGTTGTGTCTAACTCTGTCTTCGTGGGGAGACAAGTAAATAGAAAATAAGACGAAATATTACCTGTTTTTTCTATTTGGTTGGTGGGGGTTAATCGTTACGTTTTTTTTTTTTTTTTTTTTTTTAGGAATATGATATTAAAACTTTTATTTATATTTAAATTTTTGGGAGATATTTTAGAATTACTAATTGTAACTTAAGTTCACCCAGTACTTGTCGGAGGAAAAAAAATAATGGCCTCCAGCATCATCGCTAGAAAAATCCAAAGTGACTTTAAAGACTTCAAAGCCTTTTTTTTTTAAAAAGATATTTCACCCCAAACAAGGCAGGACGCCACTGTAGATGTAAGGGGCTACTGCGAATTAGGGAGTAGGTTTTGGGTGTCATCCGAAGTTGGGAGCTGTGCAGCGAGATGTCTGTTTACATTAGTTTTTAAACTCTGCATGTCGGTACAGTTGAGGAAACAGAGAGCAGGAAGGGGGTTCCAGAGGCCGGCAGCACGAGGAAAGAAGCTGCTAGAGGCTCTCCGGCATCTGGGGACCTCCACAGTGAATGGATGGGACCTAGCTGATTGTCGGGTTGTTCTAGTGTATTTGCGTCGAGGGGGCACCAGAGTAGCCAGTTCATCGGAGCACAATCCATTGAAGTATTTGTAAAACAAGCACAAGGATGCAACATTGCAGCGATTGGACAGAGGCTGGAGCTTGGTGGATAGTGAGGGACCTATTAAGTTGGTGACTTTGTCTAAGAGGGAGAGATTAGTTGATGATGCACCAGCCCAGATGTTGCAACAATACTCCATACATGAGCAGATGGTGGCTTTGTAGAGATACAGGATAATGTTAGGTGTAAGGAGTTTACTAGCTCGGTAGAGGGAGCCCACCTTCTTTGCAGCAGCCTTGGCAATGTCTTCAATGTATTTGTTCCAATTTCTGTTGAGAATGAAAGATTACAAGGAAAAGTCTAGTATTATGGTTCATTTGTTCTTATAAAGAGAAAGACTATTCACAAAAGCGAAATGTGAATAAATGTAATTGCCGGAAACGTATGTGGTTTCACTTAAAACAATGACTACTTTCAAGTTTTTGTTTTTAGCTCTTAAATTCATAAAGAACCAGGCGAATACCCGTCTCAGGACAGGTAAAATTGATTCCCCGAACAGAACAGTTTTGCATCATTTATCAAAATTAAAATCAAGATAGAATAATACTAAACCTTATGTCTAGAATCCTTATTCCAATTTTAATCAAAATCCATTACATGATTTTGATTCTTGAAAATGTCTCAAATTTAAGTCTTGGTCTTAAGGAGTTTTAAGACGAAATTGAAATTCAGGGAATCTTGCTTAATTCGTGTCTTATGACAATGGAGCAAATTTAATGCAAATCTCAAATCATGACCATTTGTGGACTTTTTGCATAAAATTTCTTTTTTTTTTTTTTTACAGTGTATAGATTGTAATTTTTTAATCTAACAAAAGGAGTCTTCTGTTTACTACTTGAACTTGTTTAAGTATGTTTTTATATTCTTTGAGAAACACGTGTTAGCTTTCCCTTTGCTTCGAAACTGACAATAAATCACAGTATGTCATTACTTTGATATGTCAATTTATTCTTTTTATAGCTTTATTACAAATGTTTAAAAAAACTTTTGAAAGAGCAGTAGCGCTTGACTTTTGACAAGGTCTGGCATAAAGGTCTTCTCAGCTTGGATATTCACTCGAAAACACATGAATTAAAATATATGTTTTTACTGGCCGTCTTTTTTGTTGTTCCGACCTATTTATTTGTGTCCATATTATTCCCTCTAACATTACTTTAAAATACTTTAAAGAAACTGAAATTTGGTGAAATATTAATTGTTATTAAAATTTCAATATATTATTAATTGTTATTAAAATTTCAATATATTATTAATTGTTATTAAAATTTCAAAATATTAATTGTTATTAAAATTTCAAAATATTAATTGTTATTAAAATTTCAATATATTATTAATAGTTATTAAAATTTCAAAATATTGATTGTTATTAAAATTTCAAAAAAGAGGGTGATATCTGAATTCTATTTTCTACAGCCATATTGATGAATAACAATGTCAATACACTGTCAATAATCAGACACACACTACAACACCTCTTTATGACATCCTTATTTGTTCACGGCCCCTTTTCCAGATTAGAGAAATCAGCAACATTCAAAGATACCCGTTGCATGTGCTATTCTAACCATTCTTTTATTTTGCTGAATAAAGCTTGGATAAACTTATCCTCAGAGTCTTCGTCATTATTCTTGAGACCCTGTATTATTGAAAATAATGGCGCTTCTGCTGTTTCCCACCAACATGTTAGGCTTCTCTTTGAAAAAAAATAACTAAAGAAATGTATAAACTTTGTTATGTACTTACGTGGTAGCTGAAAAGAAGACTGTACACCAAAAATTATACAAATTCATCCAATATTCATTAAATCAAAAATAAAAAACGATTCTATCTTTCAGTAGCCATTTTTGTTAAACCAGTAAACGAGATTTGAGTTATCTCCCTTGTCTATTTCATAAGCGAAAATGCGTAACGATTCATACGATCGTTTTTTTTTCTTTCTTTTTCTTATAATTTAATAAATACTGAATGAATTTGCGTAATTTTTTCTGTACAATCTTATTTTCAGCTAACACGTAAGTACATAACAAAGTTTATACATTTCTTTAAATATTTTAATGTCGGGGTGAAACAGCAGAAGCACTAAAATACTATATTGAGAAGCGATATCATTGAGTTTGAATGTCTACTAGACACCATCCTCGAATGTCTTTGTTCTCTCTATACAGGTGTTTGTACGTCACAAGCGATTCTACCCCTACTTGTATTTTGCTGAATAAAGCTTGGATAAACTTATCTTCAGAGTCTTAGTCATTATTCTTGACACGTAGAAATACGATATTGATAATCGATATCGTTGATAAGGCCAAACTGGTATCCTGTATTGTTTAATATGCTATATTGATAACCAATATTGTTTATAAATTAAAACCTGAATAAACGGATCAAGAGAGAAAAGTTATTGATTTTGTTTGATTAAACTTCCTTGAAGGATAATTTTTAATATCAAATCTATTAAAGGGAACATCATATGACATTGGTAGGTAGAAGAATGTCATCATATACAAACAGAAGAGAAAAGAAAAAAGCCAGAGATGCTCCGTTATTCATAAGCCGGAAAGCAGAACCATTCTGCATATGCACAACGGGCGTGGCGGCGCATTGTCGTAGGATTCAGTTGGCACCGGGATGAAAAGAGAAACAGTTCACTGATTGAGTTGGATGCTCAGAAACTGCTGTCCTTTTGCAAACAAACAAATTACTGGCCTATTAAGATGACGATGGAGGCGGCTTTTAGACGGATCAAAGGAGTCAGTTTGGCCAGAGATAGGAACAAACAATGAATGCCCTTGGGTCAGTGGCTTCTATTCATCAAAGAATATGCATGGAATAACCTGGCAAACATTCAAATTGCAAATGTTCAAAGATAGATACATGTGTGTGTGTATGTATATATATATATATATATATATATATATATATATATGATGATTGCCATTTCTTTACAGAAGAAGGACATCCCTACAAAGATTGCAATGACCGATTGTGGTCGTGCATATTGTTCCGCAGGCCCGTTTTTTTTATTACAGGTCTTCGTCGCTGTGGGTCTTGTAGGGATATGTACATGTAGATCGTAATTCGGGTCTCGCAAGCTGGCAATCGATCTAAGGGGAGTAACTCTACAGGGTTCTTAATGATTCTGTATTCGGAATTTAACATTTTTAACTAAGGTGTAATGAATATGTAGACATCTGAAAGTAATAATATTGGTTAACTGATTTAGTCTGATCTAAAATCTAAAATCCCAAAACATTTTCTATTCTGATAGCTTCTTTCCTTGAACTATTTGCTTTTGGAATTCCTTCTCTGCTCACTGTTTCCACTATGGTACCAATATGCAGTAATTTAAATATAATATCAACAAACATCTTGCTGTCCAACTCCCCACCAAGGTTGGCTCCTATAAATCTGGTCCCTATCACAGTAACCCCTTACGCTTTCAGTGGCAAAAAAAAAGATGTGTCCATTCATTTTTGCATGTGTAGTAATGAAAACTTAAGCGTGACGTACCAACAGACACGTGACGGACTTAACAGACACGTGACGGACTTAACAGACACGTGACGGACTTAACAGACACGTGACGGACTTAACAGACACGTGACGGACTTAACAGACACGTGACGGACTTAACAGACACGTGACGGACTTAACAGACACGTGACGGACTTAACAGACACGTGACAAGCCAACTGACACATGACAGACCAACTGACGAAGCCTCTCAGAAGGATGCGAAGACACATCAAAAAATTTTAATTTTAATTTTAAATTAACAGGTCATGTATGAGGAAAGTTGGTTTGTTATTTTTTAAATAAAAATTACAACTCTTAAATTTAGAATCGTGCGAAGGTGACGATGGTTTTGTCAAAACGTGTTGCCAGGCGGGATCAGAGAAATATTTTTAACGAACACCAAAAATATGAATAATGGAGATATTTATTTGGGGATTCTGTTTCTAATTAACATTATTAGTATGTTTTTTTTTTTTTTTAATTACTTTTAGAAATTTTATATTTTTTGATAATTTTCAGAAATTTTCAAAATTTATTTTTAACAAACCTGCAAAAATAACAAAGTTAATAAAAAAAATACGAATGATCTGACATTGGCAATAATCAAGAAGCCTACTTCAAACAAATAAAGTATTTAGGGGGATGGAAAAGGAGAAAACAATAGTGGGAGAAAGAGGGAGAGAGAAAGCGAAGGAGAGAGAAAGCGAATGAGAGACAGAGTGAGAGAGAGAAAAGGCAAAGTCAGAGAGAGAAAAGGCAAAGTCAGAGAGAGGGAGAGGGAGAGAGAGAAAAGGGAGTGAGAGAGAGAAACCAGAGAGAGAGAGAGAGAAAGTGAGAGAGAAAGAGAGAAAAAGTGAGAGAGAGAGAAAGAGAGAGAAAGAGAGAGAGAAAGAGTGAGAGAGAAAAAGAGAGAGAAAGAGTGAGAGAGAAAGAGAGAGAGAAAGAGAAAGAGAAAGAGTGAGAGAGAAAGAGAGAGAGAAAGAGAGAGAGAAAGAGTGAGAGAAAGAGTGAGAGAGAAAGAGAGAGAGAAAGAGAGAGAGAGAAAGAGAGAGAGAGAATGCAAAAGACAGGGAGGATGACAGATAGAAACGGATGAGAGAAGGCGAAAGGGAGGGTGAGAAAGAGAAAGATAGAGAAGGAGGGAAAGTAATCAAGAGAGAATGAGCTTGACAGTGAAAGAGACAGAGGATAATAGTGTGATACAAAGAAGGAAGAAGAGGAGGAGGAGACAGTGATATATATAAAGAGATTGACATTACAATTTGAGAATTGTTTCGTTTAAAAAACAATTAGCACATTGGTTTGTTTACAACGACTACTTGTGTGTGTATGTGAAGGAGGGGGGGGCTCATATAATAGATTTTTTTGGAGGGGGGGGGGAATGACTAAGAGTCTATGCACTCACCTTTTTTTCGAAGATAGGATTTCCGCTTATGTTGGCAAGGTAGATGAATTCAAGGTGAACAGAACCAAACTCGGCAAGTATAGAACAACCGCCCGAGGCCCAGCCCCAATTGCGGGTGCTTCCGCTGGAATAAAAAAAAAAAAAACAATATAGAAAATTAAACGTGTTGATAAAGAATGGTTAGGGTAAAGAATGGTAAACCCAGAGAAATCTCACAATTTTATTAGGTTTTGGGGAGAAAATATTGGCATTTGAACATCCCAGCCAACAAAATGACGATGCAAAAACAGTTTACACCACCTGGGTTGCCGACATAGCTTGTGTCTCAAATTTTTAAGTCTGTAGAGTAAACAAAATAAAACTTCGTTTTTTTAGTGTCTCAATAAAGAGAAATACACACACACACACACATATATTATATATATATATATATATATATATATATATATATATATATATATATAACAAGTATAACAACAATATAAATATATATATTTTTTAATCAAATATGGCTGACAAAAGCCAGTGAGCGGTGCATAACTCAAGAAAACACAGTATTTTTCACCTGGGCCAGCTCCCCTAGCTTGAAACCTAAGATACCATGTTGATCTGAACTTCTGTAACATTATAAATAAATAAATATTGCATAATTATTATTAAATAATCAAGCACTCTATTGGGTTTCTTTCTACCCAACAAATCCCAAGAATATATATATATATATATATATATATATATATATATATATATATATATATATATATAATGATGGCCTTCGTTCAGTCTCGAAAGACAATGGATACCCCCTGTAAGGGTGGCTGCACGGGTAATAGTGAGGGCAGGGTTGCACAATCCTCAACTACACCTCTCCTGAGTCGACACTGCTTGATTCCAGTGGCAAGGAGAAGTGCAAGTAGACTGGAAACACTGCCGAGATAAGCGGAGAGCACGTACAGCACCTGGTATTCCAAAATGGTCACTCATTTATTACTGACCAAGTTCAACATCGCTTAACTTCAGTGATCTAACAGGAACCGGTGTGTCAACATGATTATCCCATATATATATATATATATATATATATATATATATATATATATATATATACACACACTTGTGTTTCTGTATGCAAGATTACTAATACATTACAAGGTTATCTCGTTCATTTAACACGAGTCGCCTGCACACAAATTAATTTCGTTCGTTCACGTAAACGTGAAACCTTTCACCTTGCAGGTTCCGTCCCTTGATTGGTATAATGGAAATTTTATTATTATTTTTATCAGTCTTCTCGTATGCAGTCTTGCCACCAATGTTACAATTACTAGCATCAGCCGAATGCACAAAGCTCAGCAATCAAGCACGTTTACCACGGACACAAGGATCGCATTCGTTTCATTTTGTGACGGTGGGTTCTTTCTGAAAGGAGGCCTGTGTGATGAGGGGTTTATACTGAAGCAAGGTTTGATAGCTTAACGTGTTGTCTTACTGCGCTGCTTAAAAGAATGACAGCGAAACTGTTATGGTGACTTACCTATGTATAACATGGACTCTTCCTCTTTGCTCAATAAATGCCAACGGCAATTAACTCTCGCCGGTATCCAGTAAGATAGTTCGAACTCTACTTACCAGGCGCATATTTCTTCCCTCTGTACTCTCTTTTCTTAATACACTTGTTTCTACTTTATACCGTTTTCGTGTCTTCATTTCGGTCCCTTTAAACAGGGCCACAACAACTTGGCGACGAAGGATTCGAAGATCTACTCTCTCTCCATTTTCTAACCACCAGACAACAATTGGCAATCTGGAATTACGTCAAATTTTTCCTACGTACTCATCTTTGAACAAACGAAAGTTTTTCGAATGAAAAAAAAAAAATTCAGCGTAAGACAAATACTGGCAAATGCACGAGGAATTTAAAGACGAACGTGGGGAAAGCTACACAATTACTAAAGTTTTAAAACAAGCTTATCCGGCGGACAAAGAAAAAGAAATCTCGAAAATCGGATTTTTATGCAAGTAAATTCACGTGATTTTTTTTTTGTTCTTCGTCTCTTATGAAAAAATATCAACTAAGTTATTTTTTCTAGAAGGACACTCGTGAATCATTATTTTATTCCGGTACCGAGTTAAGATTTTTAACAAAGGAATATAATACAACTCTTTTTCTCTCTCCAAAGAGAAAAATGAAAAATACTACCGCCAAAATTAAAAACATTTTTTTTGTCAAGCAAAAACAAAAAAAAAGGGGTTGACTTTTATTTTTTCTTCTAGTTGAAGAACTAATTACGTTAGGAGTGTAATATAAAAAAAAAATCTGTATTGTATAAAGACACAACAGTAAACATGGAAGACTTCAGAGCTATGATGTTAGAACTCGTTAAACAACAGGCTCAAATGGAAGCTAGGTTTCAAGAAAAACTGCTTATCCAACAACAAAAAGCCGACGAACAACAACAAAAAGCCGACGAACAACAACAAAAAGCCGACGAACAACGACGAATAGCTGATGAAAAACAACAAAAGTTTGAACAACTATTGCTACAAACAATATTGAATAGGGGTCAAAATACCGAGAACGAATACGCATCTTCCCAAAATACTGTCTGGAGTACAATTGACAGTTTTTCTTATTCTCCAGACAACGATAGAACATTCGCTTCATATTTTAGAAGGTATGAAGATCTTTACAATATAGATTGCGAAAATTGGGCAGACGCTAAAAAAGTTTGATTACTCCTTAGTAAATTAGGGACCATCGAATATACGAAGTTTGTTGACTATATATTACCCCGTAAGACCAGCGATTTAACTTTCTCGGAAGCGGTTAAGTTATTGACGGAGTTGTTTAGCCCCAAAATTTCACTTTTTCACAAAAGATGGAAGTGCATAAGTTTAACGAGAAAAGATTGTGAGGATTACACGACTTTCACATCAGTAGTGAATAAACACTGTGACGATTTCAAGCTTGCCGAACTAAGCGCAGATGATTTCAAATGTTTAATTTTTGTGCAAGGACTGATATCAGCTAAAGACGCCGAAGTAATACGCAGAGTTCTGAATAAGCTAGAAAATGAGCCGAATATACAACCTTACAAAAAGTCGCAGAGGACTGCGAGAGATTTGTAAGCGTGAAGCAAGACTCGAAAGACATAGAAGAATCGGGCATAGCACACATAAGAAAGGTACGACAAAAATCATGCCCTAATTTTCCATCAAAATCAAGTCGATCCAAAAAGAGTGACTATTCGCATTTTTCGCCAAAAACAAATTTCCCCAAGAAAAAACAAAACAAATTACCACCTAGTCCCTGTTCGCGCTGTGGTGCTCTTCATTGGAATATGGATTGCCTCTATCAGTTTAAAACTTGTTTAATTTATAACAAAATCGGACACAAGAGCTCACATTGTAGAGCAAATAAAGGATTTAAAAGCCGGATAAAAATCACAAGATCAGACGAACACGATAGCATAAACATAAGGAAGTACGTTCAAGTACAAATCCTTAACGAAAGAATAAAGTTTCAATTAGACTCCGAGTCTGATTTAACTATCACCAACCTGCACCTTTACCGCTGGTGTATGAACAGCGCCTAGGAGGCAGTCCCCGGTCGAGTATCACAAGTTCTAGGTCCAGCATCAGTGCTGGCTCCATCGATTCGAAGCACTCGAGTCCAAGGGCCAGCCTGACTGGACCCTTGTACAACCGTTTCCCCAGCCCTCGGGGAAGCCTCGTGATGACCAACTACGACAACAGATCTATGGGACCACATCCTGACAGAGCCATCAACTCAAACGCGTACCCAGCACATTTGAATCATCAAACTATGATGATGCAACCCCCAGGTGGACCCAGGTCGATGTTAGTGGATAGCAGATTTAACGAACCTGCCCCACCCCACATTTTTAACGATCCCAGATACCGAACACATCCGATTATTATATCTTCCTCTCCTTCAACTTCACTATGTGATGTGACAACCGATCTATCATCGCAGCCTATTTATGCCAATACTGCCCAGTTTTTGCAAACTTCCACGGCCCCCTCTACCGCTACTAATTAGCGACAAACCCCAAGCATTACGATTGGCGTCGATTCTAACATACTCAAGCCTAATTTACAGGGTTCTAATTTGGGGACCCGCCTGCCATTGTACTACGAAACTATACCCCCGAAACAAAGTGGCCCCTCAGAGGCCGAAAAGAAACTGGCAGTTTTGACCCAGGCAGCTCTGGAACCAAGACAATCAAAAAGGAAGCGAAAACCAACGGATCTGATCGTAATAGACCCGAAAAGGAAACACTATTAATTCTCCTGCGGAGGTAATACTTGGGAGGGAGGTGTTATGGTGACTTACCTATGTATAACATGGACTCTTCCTCTTTGCTCAATAAATACCAACGGCAATTAACTCTCGCCGGTATCCAGTAAGATAGTTCGAACTCTACTTACCAGGCACATATTTCTTCCCTCTGTACTCTATTTTCTTAATACACTTGTTTCTACTTTATACCGTGTTCGTGTCTTCATTTCGGTCTCTTTAACAGGGCCACAACAGAAACATTGATGCATAAAAATATGATGATATATCTTTAATGTCGGTGGCGGTGAATAAGTGCAGGTTATTGAGGAAGGAGAATGCAGGTATTGGATCCACAGTGTTAGTTAAGTTATAATAAAGTATATTTTATGAAGAACAAAACATGTATCCCAGTGTTGCATTTCTTCCGTGCTTAAAACAATGACAGCCAAACATTGATGTATAAAAATATGATGATATATCTTTAATGTCGGCAACAGTGAACGAGTAGTGTGAGCAGGGTGGAAGACGCATGGAAACTTCCATGAGAAGAGTTTCTTTCCAAAAACTACTCATCTGTAGAACACAAGACCACGTGGCTGCTTTCCAGCTGACTGCAACATGGTCATTATCAAGTGCAATGTTAGCAAATTCTTATTGAGCCGTCCGGTCCAATAATCAAATTTTGACCAGTTTCAACCATTATCTCCAATCCTCAAGGTGTTTGTCTCACCGTCCACCTGACAAACTCATTAACCCCTTATCCTCGAGTGGCTTTTTGGGCCTTGATAAGCGGTGACTCTTTAGTTAAAAAAAAAAGTTGTGTTGTATTTCTGTTGTACTTAAAAGAATGACGCCAAACATTGATGCATAAAAATACAATGATATATCTTTATTGTCGGTGGCGGTGAACGAGTTGGGGTGAGTGAGGAAGGAAGACGCACAGGAATTGATGGAGTGGTTTTCTCAGACCCGATTGCCATTTGACTATCGATCGCAATTTCTGAATTTTTTTTTTTTTTTTTTTTTACTAAAGAACCGCCACTTATCAAGGCCCAAAGTCTACTCGAGGATAAGGGTTATTGAGTGCTGGGTGGACGGTAAGACAACACAGTGTTATGATTGGTAACGATGGTTGAAATTGAGCAGAATTTGATTATTTAAGAGGACGGCTCAACAAGAATTTGTTTACATTGGAATTGACAACGACCATGTTGTAGTCAGCTGGGAAGCAGCCCCGTGGTATTGTGTTCCATAGATGGGTAGTTCTAGGAAAGAAACTTTGCTCATGGAAATTTTGTTTAGTTTTAGGCACACACAGAGGGAAGGGGAAATTATTTACAGTGGTTGTAGCTAGACGAGTTTTTGTTGTGAATGTTTTATAGGGAGGGGACCATAGATTGAAGCTCAGTCGAGCATCTGCCATGCAAATAACGATAGAGTAGAGAAAGACTAGTAACGTCTATAATAATTTGCGACACTTAAGCATCCACCTACTTATAGTTACTCCCCATTTTAAGAATGGCTTTCTAAATAATAACGTTTTTATTTCAGCATGGTTCGTAAACTGCAGAAGATTTATAAAGCAATTTTTAACATAGAAATGGGGGAGGGGCTTTGTTAACTATTCTGTAGTTTCACCTAACAATTTAATAAATACAAATTAGTACAAAACTTGGCAAGCTAGAAGAGTAAGCGACCCAAAGCAGGAAGTCTTTAATATCAGGAACTAAATCTGACTGAACACTATTTGCTGCTGACTGAGTCGGGTACTTTTCTGGTTTGCCCATCTGAACTGTAGATATGTAAAAATGTGTTGTGACCCTGTTTAGGTGCCGAAATGAAGACACGGAACACAGGGTTAGGTGAACAATATACATTGAAGAAAAGATATGTACAGAGAACAAGTGAAATGGTATATCAGTCCTGACTACCAGGGTATTGATTTACTCCTCTCCAGGAGTTAGGCACAAGGCCAGTTTTTATCTTACTCCCACAAGTAAGATGTGACCCAAGGTCGGGTCGGGAAAGTGGGGGTTAAAAATTGCCTGGGCAGCCCTGTTGGCATTCCCCGGTAGGGGCGCCTCAGGCAGTAAGCAATAAACTTACTCCTCCCCAAAGAGGGGAGGCGAAGCCTGGGAGGGTGGACCTCCTAGAACTGCACAGGACAGACCCATAGACCGGCGTAAATCAAGACCCGAAGGCCAAGACAATACCAGTCTATGGGGTGCAGTATCCATCGGAACAGATACTACACTTTGATCTTAGCCAAAAGGCCAAGAACAACCCTTTGAGTTTATTCCAATTACTACGAGAAGCCTAAATGCTTCTAGCATTTTATTAGGAATGGACGAGTCCACTGTTCGTCATATAGGTACAGCACCATGACAAAATGCAAATAGGTCTTGATTACTTACGTTTTCAGGTTGATCATGGACTGCGGAATACCTGTTGGTGTGTTGAATGCGGGTAGTAATTTCGTTCCGACCGAGATTGCTTTCTCTTTAAACATCTAGAAAAAACGAAACAAGAGAGAGAAAAAAATGAAACAATCAGAATATACAAAAAGTTTTGTTTTTTTTAATTATTTTATTTTATTTCCCTCGTTTCCGTTAAGTGGATAGAAGTATCAGCCAATTTATTAATTTGTACAAGGGACCCCCCCCCCCCCCCCCTAAAAAAATGGGGGGAAAAGAAAAGGAGAAAGTGTGCTTTCGTCTAATTACCAATTCTAGTGTCATTAGTCTTAATTAGTCTCTTGGTAAAACAGATGTCAAATTACTAATAATTCTTTTGAAGGCGGAAGAAATCCAATTATCTTGAAAGATGGTAACACAAGAGTCGGACTGATGCCGCACACAGACCGATTAACCCTTCACCAGGCAAATGACCATATTTGGTCATTTAAGTCGCCTTCCGAAATGATGCCCCCCAAACGAGAGTAGAAAGTGGATCTTGGGTTCACTTTCGACAGCCTCGTAACTCTCGATTTCCTTATTTTGTCCTTTAGTCCTCACATTCCATGAGTGATGATTCTGACAAAGGAGGAAGAATTGCTGTTTCTGGGTAGGAATCTTGTTTTTGATTTTGAAGTAGTATTTTTTTTTTTTAACTCCTTACATCAAGTGGCTTCATGCCTTGTCTGGAACGACGTCCATAAAATTTTTGAAAAATCTCATGAATCAGTAGAATCGACAATGATGTCATGGAATTTGACCACTAAGGAGTGACTAGAATGACTCAAGCCTCAGTCTTTCAGTAAAGGGTGTGTATATGTTTATATATTCTTATGTACAGGATTCACTCCTAAACTAATTAACTGATCAATATCAATTTTGAAACACAGCTCCTAGGCGCCAGGGATCCAAATGTAGGCTATATATAATTTAATTAAGTGCAATGAATGTACAAATGGGGGGGGGGAGCCCATTTATCCAATTTCAGTTTCTTTAGAGTATTTTTAGGGGTTTTTTAGGGGGTATAATACTGGCACAACACCCATTTTAAAAATCAAATATTTCAGATTTCCATGAAATTTGATACATTTTCATTAGACACCAATTAATCAAGATTCCATGAATATGACCCCTTAAGCTTAGGCCTGAAGTTCGAGACATTTTCTAGAATCAAAATCATGTAATGGATTTTGATCAACACTGTAACCAGAATTCTAGACATAAGGTTTAGTAACATTATATATTGATTTTAATATTCGTAAGGGGACATAAATGTGGTACAAAAATGCTCTGTTCAGGGGAATCATTTTAACTGTCCTGGGACGGGTAATCTTCGAATATATATATATATATATATATATATATATATATATATATATATATATAGTAATCCAGGTAAAGTAAACATCCACAAGATAGGAATCCAAAGAATTTCAACCGGGCTTATACAAAGTGCTCAATATCAAATAGAGCTTTTATGTATATGATTGTTTTTATTCAAACAGACATGTACACAATCTGCGACACTGGCATGTCGATGTTATCGATCTAAATCTGAGGGAAGGATCAAATTCTAATTCTGTCTGATGAGATCTCAGCTTTTAACAGCTATAGATTGATAACATCGACATGCCAGTGTCGCAGATTTTGTACATGTCTGTTCGAATAAAAACAATCATATATATATATTAGTAGTAGTAGTAGTAGTATGAACATATATTTATGGCAAGTGAGCTACATAGAAATGTTTATCTTTCATTTCTGGGGAAAATCACATCCTCAGACACCAACTTATATTTCCTCCATGTATCTATTGTTACACTAAAGCCGAGCCAATTAACGTATGTTGTCCCAAGACTTTTTTCCTGTATACTTTAATGACACAAAATACATGTTAAAATATACCGTAGTTCTGGGATTGAGTTATGTTCGAAAATTCTTTTTTATTTTAGTTAGCTGTAAATTGTAATTAACTGAACAAGTCATCCGTCTCTTACTTAGCTATCTATGTATTCCTCTCGCTCCTCTCACTCGATGTTGATTCAAAGAAACAGCAGACAGAGTGGGGAAGCCGTTTTGGAAAACTATGCCATGAATAGCATGAATGGTTAAGAGCCGTATTCCTCCATGGTTGGCAATGGTCAATTATGAAGAGAACATTAAAAGGAAGGACATCAAGAAATCTTTCTCACAGACAATTCGGAGAGAGTTCAACAATCAAAACTTCTGAGACATGTGTCAGCCTATAAATATTCATGTCAAACCATAAAAGCAGGCGATCCCTGGAGTAACAGTCTCATTGACTAACACAATCTTGTATTTGGATAAATGGCACTGAAGACTCTAAGTAATGATAAATATTCCTTTGACATTGCATAAGAATGATCTGTTAGTTCAAAGAATATCCATTCAGAGTCGACATAAATACAGTGCTAAACCAGTTGGTATTTGGCAAGAACTCAAATTTGCCCTATGTGTTTCGGAAGCAACTGATTTCTTTAGAAAGAAAGTCTCTGCGAGTGAAATCGTTGCTGCAAATCTGAATGGAATATGTAAAACTGATAAAGCTGAGATGGAAAGTGAATCCCCTGAAAGAATCCATGCACGGATTTATTTATGGAAAAAAAATCAGACTTTTTTTTTTAGACATGTTCACGCATCTCTATTGTTACATAATGAGGCCTATTGTTTTAATGGAAAAGTTCGAGTGACACCTAAGGGTCAGAGGTTACACAAAAACGGAGGTCAACCATCTAACTTCTGGATGAAGATTCTTTTTTTTAAATTTATTATTTTTTTTTAAATTTATTATTTTTTTTTAAATTTATTATTTTTTTTTAAATTTATTATTTTTTTAAAATTTATACTAATGAGCTTGATGGTTAGGGTTAGGGAGATTGTCAGTTAACGATAGGTTTAATGAGATTATTAGTTGGCGATGAACAATATATTGAAGGGGTTTCAAAACTGTGGCTTAAAATGGTCAGAATTTGATTATTAATATGGGTGGTTCGACAAGAATTTAACATTGGACTTAAAAACGACCATGTTGCACTCTGCCAGGAAGCAGCACCGCAGTATTGTATTCTACAGGAAGTTCTTGGAAACAAACTTTGCTCATGAAAGTTCTGTTTGATTTTAGGTACACATACGGAGAAACGAAAATTATTTACAGTGGTTGTAACTAGACGAGTTTTTGTTGTGAATGTTTTACATGGAGGAACCGTAAATTGGAGCTCAGTCGAGCACCTACCATGAAAATCACGCTAGAATAGAGAAAGACCAGCAACGTCTCTTCTCTGAGAAAGAGGTATAGGAAAAAGAAGAGGACATGCCCCACTAGATACACAGCGACACTTCAAGCCATGTCCGGGGCGCCGTCTCCAATGGGGAGGGGGGAGACTCACAATGGAGCTAGGTGTAGCAAGACTCGTTATCAATTTATCTGTCTGTTTTCTCTCCCCCCCCCCCCTCTCTCTCTCTCTCTCTCTCTATCATGCAAGTAACCCGTCCTTTTGATTTGTTTCTGTGACTTTTCTTTTCATTTTAATAAACCTTTTTAATAAATAAACATCGGCGTTCGAGTGGTTTTGTCAGCAGACGATCCAGAACCTGATAATAATAATATAATGGTTTATACACACTCGGTAAGCGAAAGTGCACAACAACTTGGATAGTGTTCTATAGTATAGAGTGAAACTAAATCCACTACCTAACATCTTAGGAATGGTCATATTTTGGTGGTCAATTGAGCCACTAAAATAAATTTGGTGGTCAATTGTTTTGCAATATAATGAAAATAAAATCGGCTCAAATTGTTGTCTGTTAAGTGTTTTACTATATTTTATTCCATTTTCGAGAGTTTGGGTTCAATTTTTGAAGAGGTTCTGTCCTTCGTCACACTTACGTTAGTATTTTCGTCGGTCTGTCACGCTTAAGTTACAAATGCCATTTTTAAATGCACTCACGCGTGTCTATAAAAGGATATTCCGTGTCAAAGTCCTGCACTTTTTTTAGCTTGAGAGTTTTAGCCGGTATCACATTACAGATTAATGCGTTTTATATCAATATAATAATTGGCTTGCCCCTCCCTTATTAGTTAGCCTGACCCTAACATTGCCAGTGCATATGTGCAAAATCAAAGGGACGTAATTCCTCCAATATTAACATCTTTCTTTGTATATATAGACAACAGACAACTGATTTTTTTAAAAAGTTTATTCAATAACAAAGTTTAAGAAAGTTATTAATTAAAATCTGCAGAAGAAAAATATGCAAAAACAATAATTTTACACTAATTCAACAGATTCGTTTTTTTATTAAGTGGGATGTTTCTTATTGAACAATATAGTTAAAAATAAATTCATTCAAAAATACAGACATTCAAACAATAAGCAGACGATAACTAATTTATTACAAAGTTAATTTTATTACTCCAGTTTTAGCTGAGAACAGTTTTGATCAAAACTTATAAAAGAATTTGTAGAGCTGAACACAGCTATACAAATTCAACAAATTTGCATTTTATCAAATGGCATAGTTTTTATTGAAGAATACTTTTAAACTTATTCAAAATGAATATTTTTCTTGTACTTTAATATAAATTGAGACTATCATCTAAAATTATTACATTTCATTTTACTTGGACCTTTCAAAAATATAATTTAAATGAAGAAAGCAACCATAGAATTCTCATAGGGTCCTTCCAATATATATATATATATATATATATATATATATATATATATATATATTTTCTTCTGTGAAACGTTCGTATAACATTCGCCGAAATTAAAAAAAAAAAATTATGATTGTGAACTGACGTTTTTTCTTGGTCATTGGAATGCAACCAATATATATAGATAGATGAGGTTAATTGGGTAAAAATAACAGAAAGGGGAATTTATTCAACTTAACTTTTATAGATATGAATTAGTTTGGCTACCCAGTGTTGCCCGGAGGTGTAGATAACACAATAGAAAAGTTATAAAGTTCTCTCTCTCTCTCCCTCTCTCTCTCCCTCTCTCTCCCTCTCTCCCCCCTACCTATTCTCTCTACCTTCCACTCTAACCCCTCCTCAATCAAGAGTCATTTCCCCTCCTCTGACAGAAAAAAAAGATACTACACTTTGATTCTAGCCTGAAGGCCAAGAAAGTGTACTTTAGTTAGAGTTTAAGATCAAATTCAATAATAAAAATAAATTGTGAATGTCGACCCCCCCCCCCCTTCCACATACACACTGACTAATTTTCTTTCTGGTGGCTCTCAAAAAAAATTAAATTAAAAAAAAATTTTTTAATTAAAAAAAAAAGTGCCTATATTTAGTCCGGGTCAATGCTGCAAAAAAAAAAAAGAAGAATATATCAGCTTTGTGGGGTGTCTTGTGTAGTTTTCGACTTTTACCGTCACAGACACACAGACAACTGCGTTTTATATAATAGAAGGTTATTCTATCTAGAGAATGCTTAACAGAATACGAGTGAACAAAGGCACTGCAAGATAATTTTATACCAAATATTAAAGTCTTTTATGCTAAAGAAATTAACCAACCAAAGGTTTCCATCTTGATTAGGTTTTTTCTTCAATTTTTTTCATTATCAAACATTAAAAAAAAAAGAGATTTTTTTCAAGGACACTAAAAATGCGGATGCAAAGAAAAGAAAATTAAAATGATTTTTCAATGCTTTGGAAAAATAAGAATTAAAAATAAATAAAAAACTGTATAGAATTTCCATAATATTTTCATTGAAAATCAAAGAGAATTATTCCTGCCACCGATTCTTTCGACAGCGACATTTCCAATCAATAAAAGAAAACGTCTCACTTAAATTTACTTAAGTTTTTTTTTGTTAAAATTTTATTTTTGTCAAAATATTTTTTTTCTCTAAAACTTTTTGATTCTTAGATGCGAACTTGCATCTTAATGAGAGGCTTTGTCTGTAAGTCGGTTATCCTTCAGTTTAATACAGAATTTTCTTTGAATTTGGTATTCTTAAATTTTAAATAACATTTTCGCCAATCTGTCATACTTCCGTTTAAAATAGTATTTTCGTTGGTGTATACCAATAAAGGTTTAAATAGCATTTTCTTTTGTCGTCAGGCTTATAAGTTTGAAATAGAATTTTCATTGGCCTGTCATACTTAAGTTTAAAATAGAATTTTAGTTAAGCCAGAGCGATAAAAGGGTAAAATAGTATTTTCTTTGGTTAGATATGCTTAAGTTTAAAATATCATTTTAATCAATCTGTCATACGTCAGTTTAAAATAACATGTTAATAACCCCATAGTGTGTAAGGCGAAAATTGAATTTTCTTTTGTCAGTCATGCTTCAGTTTGAAAAAGCATTTTCACCATTCCGTCATGCTTCAGTTTGAAAAAGCATTTTCAATGTTCCGTCATGCTTCAGTTTGAAAAAGCATTTTCAATGTTCCGTCATGCTTCAGTTTGAAAAAGCATTTTCAACATTCCGTCATGCTTCAGTTTGAAAAAGCATTTTCAACGTTCCGTCATGCTTCAGTTTGAAAAAGCATTTTCAACGTTCCGTCCTGTTTCAGTTTGAAAAAGCATTTTCAACATTCCGTCATGCTTCAGTTTGAAAAAGCATTTTCAACGTTCCGTCATGCTTCAGTTTGAAAAAGCATTTTCAACGTTCCGTCCTGTTTCAGTTTGAAAAAGCATTTTCAATGTTCCGTCATGCTTCAGTTTGAAAAAGCATTTTCACCATTCCGTCATGCTTCAGTTTGAAAAAGCATTTTCAACATTCCGTCATGCTTCAGTTTGAAAAAGCATTTTCAACGTTCCGTCATGCTTCAGTTTGAAAAAGCATTTTCAACGTTCCGTCCTGTTTCAGTTTGAAAAAGCATTTTCAACATTCCGTCATGCTTCAGTTTGAAAAAGCATTTTCAACATTCCGTCATGCTTCAGTTTGAAAAAGCATTTTCAACATTCCGTCATGCTTCAGTTTGGAATAACATTTTCAACGGTCTGTCATGCTTCAATTTGAAAAAGCATTTTCAACGGTCTGTCATGCTTCAGTTTGAAATTAAATTTTCCTCGCTTAAGTTTGAAATAGTATTTTTCCATGTATCAACACATCTTTGTTAGAATAAACGCACTTTAAGATACCATTCTTATTTAAATACCCTAAAGTTCTACTTAAACAGGAAAAGAGAAAAAATATTCAATCAAAATTTTTTTTTAAATCAGTTAAATTTACTTACTTTTCTTATATCAATTTATTTTTTATCACAATAACATTTTTTTTCTAAATTTTATTTAGAAAAAAAAAGTCATTTTTTTTCTTCTATCATATCTGAAAAGGCGGAAGTTTTCATTGAATTAAAGCAGTTTCTTTTCCTCTGCCTTACAGAGAGTTACCGCACGATTGATTGTTTGCTAATTTCCCTATTTTTCTCTTGGAGAATTTCTTCTGATTAACGGAAGAATGCTAATTGGATTTTTGAAAGGGTCTATCAAAACGAACCAATCAGAACAAACGGAATTGGGCGGGAGGAAAAAAAGAAGACACTTTAGGTTTTAAAAATTCCTTGCTGAATCATCAGAAATGAAAGTAAATAAAAAAGAATAGGAACAAATTACAATGTAGCCCTTCCCCCATGCTAAAATTGTTTTTTTTTTAATACGGATTGATAAACTCAGAGTAAAACGGTCACTGAATGAAAAGGGACATGCTAAAATTGTTTTTTTTTTTTTTAATACGGATTGATAAACTCAGAATAAAACCGTCACTGAATGAAAAGGGACATGCTAAAATTGTTTTTTTTTTAATACGGATTGATAAATTCAGAGTAAAACGGTTACTGAATGAAAAGGGCCATGCTAAGATTTTTTTATCTTTAAAATTTTACAAAAAAGTTCAAAATATAATAAATTTTTTTCATAAAATAAGATGTGGCACAAGGCCAAAATATGGTGGGATGGGATGGGGGTTGGCTGTCGTCCGCTTGGTCTATTCTCTAAACTAGTTCCAGTCACCAAAATACTACATTCACTCTATGGATAAAACTTACTTAACATTATCCCCAATAGTTTGACGTTTTTTTATTTACAAAAAAGTATATGTACAAATTCATCGGTTTGTAGGTGGCGATGCTAAAACACAACACATATTGCTGAAAAATAAAATACCAAGTGTGTTTGTTAGTAGGACCCTCCCAAATCTACTTAGGTAAAAGCTGCTCACTGTTTTCCGGGTTGTTTCAAGAGCCGAAGGAAAACATAGACACTACTTCAAACTATGTTTCGGAATTTTTTAGATGAGGATTGATAATTTATATTATTCGGAACTCTGTTCCTATCTTGGATGTTTTAGCGAATTCAGAAATCTTTGTCGAATTCGAGAATCTGTATGGAATTTTGAATGGAACCCTTTTTTAATCCATGGGGTAGTTTGCTGTGGCGTAATGGATATAAGTGCTAAGTAATAACAGTCTTCTGGAGGTTGAAGGTTCAATCCTCAGTATGGGCGATACTGAGAATACAATTGTGAATTCCTTGAGACTTATATCACGTCATGGCTGACAGAACGAGGGAAAGCTATCCTCCGTGAATTAAATATAGAGTTTTGTTCAAAATTCCGTACAGATTCCCGAGTTTGACAAGACGCACCTGAATAAAGTCGGAGGTTACATCAGCCGAAACGTTGTGAGAATAACATCCAAATAATATATACTTCAAACAATTCTTTAAATATGTTGTTAAAAAGTATGTTGTTAAAAAGTATGTTGGTAAAACATTTTGTTGGTAAAAAGTACTCGTCTATCTTGTTGGAATTTATTTCTTACAAATATATAACTCTATTTTGTAAATATTTTGACATACTTTTGTATTTGTTATCCGTTTCTATTTGAGTTTTTGTCAAGTTCTTTATATCTTCAAATATTTATTCATGGTGTCTGGTTTGGTTGTTTTGTTTTATGGCATATCAACCCTTTTCAGGTTATTTAATGCTGAATCTGGTCATTTTGGTCAAAGTTTTCATGATTCAAGTTCTTTATATCTTCAAGTATTTATGCATAGTGTTTCGTTTGGTTGTTTTGTTTTATGGCATATCAACCCTTTTCGGGTTATTTAATGCTGAATCAAAGTTTTCATGATTCAAGTTCTTGATATCTTCAAGTATTTATGCATGGTGTTTGATTTGGTTGTTTTGCAGCGCAAAAATGTTGTTTTTGCTTTTGGCTTTGCAGAACATGATTGAGTTTTGAAAAGGGAAAGGAAAAAAAACAATAACATCAATGTTTGATGCATTTTTGGTCAGGATGCTGATATCTTCAGACAGCCTGATCTGGTAACACCGAAAAGGAAAAAAATGAGTAAGATGGCTGTTACAACATATTGTAATCATGTTACAAATTTTTGCCTTTGACAAGAACATTCAAGCAAACAAAATATATTTTCTGAAGAAAATGAGGCAGCAAAACCAAATGAAGGAAATAATGGATTGGATAACGCCGTGTCTAAAAGAACCGATTTGAGACTTGAATGGAAACGGCATCGGCAGCTGAACGGGACAGCTCACAAGTATTGAATGCTTCAATTAAGGAATCCAAATCGGCCATTGTCGGAAATTGAGTTGCGAAAATCTAAGATCAAGAGAAGCAAAGAATTTGGGGTAAGAAGTGGATTAGGACAATTGGAAGGATAATCTTAGATTTTTTTCTATGAAAATGAAAAAAAAAAAAAGTCTGCAGGAGGAACGGAAAGCAAAAGTGAAGATTAAGAAAACATGATTGGTTGTTCTGAAGACACGTCCATTCAATCTTCGTATTTAGCAATGGAAATGCTATTTCAAAATTAAGCATGACAGACCAATGAAAGTTAACTATGACAGACCGCCGAATATGCTATTTCAAAGTAAACCATGGCAGACCGACTTAAAAATGCTATTTAAAACTTAAGTGTGACAGACCGACTGAAATGCTATTTCAAACTTAAGCGTGACAGACCGACTGAAATGCTATTTCAAAATTAAGCGTGACAGACCGACTGAAATGCTATTTCAAACTTAAGCGTGACAGACCGACTGAAATGCTATTTCAAACTTAATCGTGACAGAATGACTGAAATGCTATTTCAAACTTAAGCATGACAGACCAACTGAAATGCTATTTCAAACTTAAGCGTGACAGACCGACTGAAATGCTATTTCAAACTTAAGCGTGACAGACCGACTGAAATGCTATTTCAAACTTAAGCGTGACAGACCGACTGAAATGCTATTTCAAACTTAAGCATGACAGACCGACTGAAATGCTATTTCAAACTTAAGCGTGACAGACCAACTGAAATGCTATTTGAAACTTAAGCGTGACAGACCGACTGAAATGCTATTTGAAACTTAAGCGTGACAGACCGACTGAAATGCTATTTGAAACTTAAGCGTGACAGACCAACTGAAATGCTATTTCAAACTTAAGCGTGACAGACCAACTGAAATGCTATTTCAAACTTAAGCGTGACAGACCGACTGATATGCTATTTCAAACTTAAGCGTGACAGAATGACTGAAATGCTATTTCAAACTTAAGCGTGACAAACTGACAGATGAACAGACCGAGATGTGAGGATATATAAAAAAAATAAAATGTAGGAGGAGAGTAATTGCACAATTGATTATCCAAAACGCTCTCCAAATTGTTGAATGCTTGGAAAGTTTTTTTCCGTCTTGGAGATTTCCCTGAAATCTATAGAGAACTAATTGCTAAATGTTGGCGATAACATTAGTAGTTCACAAAAGTGATGTCTTAAAAAAACAGCCTTTTCAAACTACCAATTGAGAAAAATGCGTTAACAGAGTCAGCAAAACCTGCCCCCGAAAACCTTCATGGCCACCTGGAAAAGAGAATGAAAAACAACAGCGCTGAGAAACTCATAGCACAACATGCAATGTGGCTCAGAGCTTTTTGGCACTTCATACCAGTCGAAGCTACGTCGTTGACAATCAGTCCAACAGGGTGGGTCGCTACGGCAAGAGCTCCCCTGCTCTGAGGTATTGTTCTGTGCAATCTTAGGAAGTCCACTTTCCCCAGGCTTAACCTTCTCGCTTTAAGAAGAGGTTGCAAATCATCTACGGTGCCCTTACCAGGGAATATCTACAAGTTGACTTCCCATCAAGAGTTGACTTCCCATCAGTGGTTCCAAAGACTAAAAATAAGGACAAACCAGGTCCCTCTGGATCTTGGAAGCCTGCAATCCTCAATGGCCGACTGACCAATTGAGTTGGTGTGGAGGAGTGTTCCCCCTTTGTGTGTTAATTTGTCGTTAGTTTTCTTGTGGTAGAGAGTTATCCCATCATCGCCCGCATGTTCACCCGGAACAACTCAACCAAGACAGCGCTGCTCAGGTTCGTCCCGGTTGAACTTAGAGTTCTGAGGATGACACGCGATTGCGAGCTTGTGCAGTGGAGATGAAGGGTCGATTCCAGCTGTTCAAGCAATTTTTGTGGGGCGAGAATGTATTCCCTCATTTGCACTGGCCTTTCTATCTCTACCTTCCGACCTTTTGTCACATCTTCCCCTGTGGAGAAGAATGTAAATACCCACAACCTGGCCAGTAATTGTTAAATTGAGTCAATAAATTAATATTCTTAATGTTTTACATCATTCTTAGTCATCAATTCCCTCATCCAAATGTAACAATATTAGATGCTGATGGGTTAAAATAATACTAAAAACAGAATTTTCTGCATAAGGTTAGATTAAGCAGAAACTTCCATTAAAACTTAAACATTAGAGTTAGAGCTATGTGTCCGGATATAACGTCATAGAATAGCAAAATCCTTCTCTTTGGCTGGCAAGCTGATCAGATTCGGACGTGTTTTTAAAAGCTCTACCCCTCCCCCCACCAGAGACATGGTGAGATGAAGTTTACATAATATGTAACTGTGTTTGCAATGCTATAAAAAATATAGCAACAAAAGAACATGATGTGATAGATAATGAATATGGGTGGTATCTTTTTTTATTGTTACCCCATTACAGAACCAAAGAAAAAAGAAAGGCAGAGAAACTTCTGATGGCATATCCCCCTCCCCCTGACTATTACGATGACTCTTATAAAGAACGGAAAAGAAGAGAACGAAAGACAAAGAGAGAGAGAGAGAGAGAGAAAGAAAGAGAGATACGTCACAATTGATTGATCTTGCTACCTACAACGTGTCAACAAGATTCCGGTTGTTTCTGTCAACAACACAATGCTGGCCAGCTGTTTACAATGGCAAAAATAATTTTTGCGACCATAACTCTACATTAATACAAATACGAGCCATAAAGATCAAATCCAAGATGGCGTCACTGTCAACACGTGAAAAAGGGATTTTGAAATAGTGAGTCAGTTAAAGCTATTTGTGAAACATGTAGCAAGCCTATAGGTGACCATGTGGGATGGCTTTCCTCATGGACACCTAGCAAAAGGTATGAACAGTGAAAGGTCTGAGGAACTTATGGGACAACGCAAGTTTCTGATAAAGCACAACTGGTGGGATCTTTTCTTCTCGTTTGTAATTGCACATCAATCTGATCATGACACAACCACAACGCCAAATCCGTTGCAGATCAGAAGTGTTTGGGTCTATATTTCATTGCTGTTCGATATGGCACAGTGAAGATTTTGGCCCCAATTTTCAACTGAACGTGTCTAGATTTTGGTGTGGAATTAACAGAAAGGATTATCGGCAGAGTTTTGAAGAGAGCGTCGAAGGAAGATGAAAAGAGTGGAAGAAAGGAGAGAAAAGAACAAGGGAGAGAAGAAAAGAGGGAAAAGGGAGAGAAAAGAAAAGGGAGAAAACAGAAAAGAAAGAGAAAAGAAAAAGGGCAAAGGGGTGAGAAAAGATAAAAAGGGAGAGAAAAAAATAAAGAGAAAAAAGAGAGAAAAGAAAAGATGAAAAAAGGGGGAGAAAGATAAAAATAAGAAAAAGGGAGAGAAAATGAGTAAAAAGGAAGAGAAACGCAAAAGGAAAAAGGGAAGAGTAAAGAAAAAGGGGAAAGGAAAGAAAAGAAAAGGTGAAAAATCGAGAAAAAAGAGAAAGATAAAATAGAGAAAAGAGAAAGAAAAAAAAGAAAAAGAGAAAGAAAAGAAAAAGGAGAGAAAAAAAGGGAGAGAAAATAAATAAAAAGGAAAAGAAACGCAAAAGGAAAAAGGGAAGAGAAAAAAAAGGAGAAAAAGAAGAGAAAGATAAAAAGGAGAAAAGAGAAAGAAAAAAGAAAAAAGAGAAAGAAAAAGGAGAGAAAAAAGGGCGAGAAAAGAAAAAAGGAGTGAAATGGAGATGAGTGACTGAAATGGCTAAAATAATATTTGTTTTTTTTTCTCTAATATTTCTAACCTATTTTCTTTTCTTTAGAATTTCAGAGTAAAAGTGTTTCGCTGCACAATCTTCAACAGCAGCAAACACATTTTTAATAATTTAAATTCTTCATGGACAGACACGTTTCCTAACTGATCTTTTACAGTTTCTCCGTCTTTTAATCCCACTTTATTTTATTCATGACGTTCCCGCCACAAGTTCCATCAACAACAATGGCAGCATATAAATCTTTGAAACCCTAGTGAATATCCGTTAAAGATGTCTTCTTGCCTATTAAGAATTAAGGTGATAGCCTATTGTTTAAATCATACAGAAACATCCAAGGGAATTTTGACAATGATCAATCGACGAAAAGAAAAAAGGCCTTAGTGAAGCGGTAAGATGATGTAGAGTTGTTGACATCAATCTTCACTGATATAGAATATATTTATAAATGTCTCGGAACAATATATATATATATATATATATATATATATATATATATTTAAAATACGAAAACTCTCTCGACTAGTCTTCTATCTGTGCCCGCTTCTAGGTACATATAGATCTTAATTTCCCTTAATTACGTGACAGTTTCCAGTGGCTGAGTGGATATGGCGACTGCTTGCAGATTCTAGGCTGACGGGTTCACGCCTCCCAACCGTTTCAAATTGTTACTTTCCTGTACTGATGAGAGAAATAAGCTTGAAACGCTAGCGTCTGTAAGTATTAATAATTTAATATTTATTTATAAATATTTAATATATATATATATATATATATATGAGAGAGATAGAAAGAGAGAGATAGACACACAGAGAATATATATATATATATATATATATATGGGGGGGGGTAAGACGTCGGAATTTGAGTCAAAACAGGACTAGTGTTCCGGAGTTTCGAATCTGCAACTGGTATGAATAATTATCTCTACGCTGATGATTCCCGAAAGGATGAAACGTATACATATGTAGATAAACAAATATCTAAAATAACAGTATTCGAAGCCCAAATAACACACATAATATATATAGGTGAGTTTGAATTACCTACTAGACACACTCCCTGAGTGTCTTCGGTCTCTCTGTAGAAGGGTTTGTCAGGACAACCTGACATGAGGATACTTCCCCTTACAAGTAAACCCTGAGCAAATATTCAAAATAAGATAGTATTCGAAGCCCAAATAACACACATAATATATATAGGTGAGTTTGAATTACCTGCTAGACACACTTCCTGAGTGTCTTCGGTCTCTCTGTAGAAGGGTTTGTCAGGACAACCTGACATGAGGATACTTCCCCTTACAAGTAAACCCTGACCAAATACTGAAAATAACATAGTATTCGAAGCCCAAATAAGATTCCCTCGATATGGCTATACACTGACTTGTGTGAGGAATGATGTACCTTCTCCTAGTGTTGTTACCTCAAGTCATAACACTAAGCTGGATACTCCACCAGACCAGATGAATTCTTGTCCTGAAATCCGGTAAGACCAAGAGACGAAAAAGAAAGTTAAGTGGTCAATTGAGGAGCGGCAAATTAATGTTTTTCATTTCTTTACTAAGTCAACGTTTGAGAACTTTAATAGAACGCATGGATATCTATGTATCTCATATAGAGATCCAAAAAAGGGACCCCATGACTTCTGAGAACTTCACCTGAAGTAAAATGAAACAAAAAGAGTTACTCAAGTAAGTCGTATAGAACACACATAGGGTGTACTAACAGTCGGCGCATTGGGGCTTCCTGATAGAACCGGGTTCGAGATGCACCCCCCCCCCACACACACACACCGAGACCCCCCCACACCCTAAAAAAAAACACTGTCGGCTTCACTCTAGGAAGGGCCAGTAAAAAGCGGGAGAAAAATCAGTGAGATTTCTCGAATCTCGCGAGAACTAAGATAAGATCACGCGTCCTCCGAGATCTCGGCACCTGACCCTTTTTCTAAAGAGGCACAGCTTTGAATCTTAAAACGGGAATATCCTTGAAGGGAGAGAACTCTGTGATCCCTACAGTGTCATCTCTACGAGGTGTGCTGAATTATTATTAAGATGAAATGGTCTGGCAAAACGGTTCATCTGGAATTACGTGTGTCAGAAAATCGGTGTTACCTCCCTTACAAAGACAACATGAACTAACGAAGGGGCGGTTGTTCCTTACTAGATACATAGGTATATCTCCCCTGTGTTTCATCTTCCATTTCCTCGGGCCTACTTTGCAAAAATCTACCAATAAATTTTGTTAATTCCCTGCCCCAACCCCTATCTCATAATTACCTGTGTTGCCACCTCTGCAGACCCTCAATTCTGCCAATAGTCACTCGCAATTAATGTTCTCGCTCTTTATAAATTCTCGTTATCTTGTTCATAAATTTTCTTTTTGATTTCCCCTTCCCTTCTCGTACTGTATGTGTATCCTTCCTACCTTCTGCTCATCTCATCTCATCTCGCTTTCCCTCCTTCGTCGTTCTCTTCAAAACTCTACCAATAATCTTCGCGTGCAAATTCCATGCCCCAATCCCTCTCGCAGTTACCCATGATCTTACCACCTTCGCAGACCTTACATTCTGTGAATAGACACTCACAACTAACGTCTCTCTCATTACAAGTTCTCATTATCGCCATTTCCTTTTCTCTAATTTATATTTTATCGTTGTCCGATACAACAAGAACAGCTCTTCCTCTCCATCTTGCGCATACATGTCTTTCAATTCGTTTTCTTTTTCTCCTTTCCTTTGCTTCGTCCACATTCTTTATGTGCTGTTGTTTTAGACTCATTTGTGGAGAGGTAAGCTGTCAGGGGAGATAATTTATTAGGAAAACTAACAAATGAGCATTGACATATTTTCAGATATATTCACACCCGGCGTTCCTTGCGAATGAATGTGGACTCACGCGTACGCCTGCTCCACCCCGAAGTTATAATACCATTTTCATTCTTTGCTTCATTTTAATAAATTAAAATGATATCTTTAATGATTATAAATATCTAATGCTAACCTAAGCAATATATATATATAAGTCCAAACACTTTAAAATGCAGCAACATTTTTGTAAGTAACGGATAAATTTTATTAGACAGACGAACAGCACAGGTAAAGAATTTTTTTTTTTTCTTTGTGTCTTAAATAACTAATATAAGTTAGCAAAACATTTATATGGAACAAAACGTAGATTTAGTATAAGGAACGTTTATGTTTTGTCTTTTAAGGGAAGTGGGGTCTGATCAACTCTGCTGGGAAGCCATGAAATTAAATACTGTCTTGTTTTTAAATTCCCGAAACAGTTTTTCATGATAAACAACTGATGATCCCTTAAAATAGTGTTAGAAACTAACTAATATAATAACTGTAAAAAATAAATTGACTTACATGAGTGATTTTCCACTGGAAGACTTGAGACTAAGTTTTTTTTTAATATATATATATATATTTTTTTTTTCCATATAGTTTTAATGGTTGAGAAACTTCCGAGACTATATATATATATATATATATATATATATATAATAATAATAATTTACTAAATTTTATACATCCATTTTTTTCTGCCCATTTCAAAACACAGTCTCTTGATAAACAAAATATCAAGGTGTTTTCAAAAACAGAAAACTCAACCTGCAGAGCTAAAGGTACCAAATGTGACCAAATGTAATGATATCATTACATCGGCTGATGAATTGGTCACATTTGGTATGTTTAATCCTGCAGCTTGAGTTTCCAGTAGGAAGGTCGGAGCGGCTTCATCCGATCAATCGGCTAGTCACGTCATGCTCTAGTAACTCTAAGTTCATCCCCAACCGTATTATTCAATCTGATTCTTCTAAACTCCAAAACCTTACTTTTTTTTTTTTTTTTCTTTTCCTCTTAAATAGATAGTAGAAGGTGGTTGAGAGTCAATCGTGTCGAAAACAAAGCAGATTACCACTGCCAAAGAGTAATATTTTCTAAGAGCAATGTTATTTTCTAAGGATATAAAACAAGTAACTTACCTATACGATTCGATTTGACTACTTTATTCGACATTAAATAACCCATAGATGGTTGATATGCCATAACCCAAATCATAACAGCGGTTTAATGTCATGACAGCATTATAAAAAGAAATTATTCCTAAAATGTACAAACGGTTTTCAGGTTCTTTTTTTTTTTTTTTAATTTAATTCTTTCAACAATTAGATTTTTCACTTATTCTTCGATTTTGCTCACACTACTAAACATACAATATCCCTTGAGCAAGATCTCATTGATCGAAACGTTGGCAATCTGAGGCAATAAACAAGTCTTAAAAAGCTGAATAGTTTGGGTTTCTCTCGATATACCTACTCCCCCAATCTTGGCCTTTTGGCTAAGATGAAAATGTAGTATCTGTTCCGATGGATACTGCACCCCATAGACTGGTATTGTCTTGGCCTTCGGGGCTTGATTTACGCCGGTCTATGGGTCTGTCCTGTGCAGTTCTAGGAGGTCCACCCTCCCAGGCTTCGCCTCCCCTCTTTGGGGAGGAGTAAGTTTATTGCTTACTGCCTGAGGCGCGCCTACCGGGGAATGCCGACGGGGCTGCCCAGGCAATTTTTAAACCCCACTTTCCCGACCCGACCGTGGGTCAAATCTTACTTGTGGGAGTAAGATAAAAAACTGGCCTTGTGCCTAACTCCTGGAGAGGAGTAAATCAATACTCCCCCAACTTCCGACATACGTCACTTTTTGCCATGTCAGATTTTTTTTACTTCCCCTCCAGCCCAACCTTCTTCTATCTATTCGCCATGAACCACCTTTATATTTAACCCTAACCACCTTTAAAGTCATCAATCAAAATCAGATCTCACTTTCTCTGCCGTTTCTTCTTTTCGACATAAAATGTGTTTTTTGTTATCTCCCTTTCTTTTATGCTACCCACAAAACATTTAATGTCATATTTGGAGATTTTAAAAATATATCTATATACATGTATATAAGATGGCACTATATCAGTTGATTTGATTGTAGTTTTTGTCTATCCGCTTTTTACACACACACAAGTAACTGTCATAAAGTGATGCTGCACATATCTCCATCATCACCAGTGCAAAGTTATCTAAATAAAGCACTCAGAGAACTTTGCACCCGAGTTGCTGTCATTAGCCTTCTTTACAAAGTCAGGAATCAATTTATATATATATATATATATATATATATATATATTTATTATGCGTGAACGAAAGTATTTGATATAAAGTAGGATTTATGTTCTTCATTTGATTTGAGTGCATAACCTTGCACCGTTGAAGCCATGATTTACACATATACATACATTATATATATATATATATATATATATATATATATATATATATATATATATATATATACACACACACAGAAAGCGATTGAAGAGGGGATTTATAATAAAAATGAAGATTGGAAAAAGTAAATAGTTATGTCCCCCTTAGTTAGAAAATAATACAGTTGAAAATTTAAAAAAATTCCTCCCCCCCCCCCACTCCAGCGTTTTCTTTCTTTCTTCCCTCCTACCCCAACGTTTTCTTCATTCTTTCTTCTTTCCCTCCTACCCCAACGTTTTCTTCATTCTTTCTTCTTTCCCTCCTACCCCAACGTTTTCTTCATTCTTTCTTCTTTCCCTCCTACCCCAACGTTTTCTTCATTCTTTCTCTCCTACCCCAATGTTTTCTTCATTCTTTCTTTTTCCCTCCTACCCCAATGTTTTCTTCATTCTTTCTTCTTCCCTCCTATCCCAACGTTTTCTTCATTTTTTCTTCTTTCCCTCCCACTCCAACGTTTCCTTCATTCTTTCTTCTTTCCCTCTTACCCCAACGTTTTCTTCTTTCGGTCTTCTTTCTTTCCCTCCTACTCTCACCTTTTCTTCCTTCTTTTTCTTCCTACTCTCCCGTTTTCTTCCTCTCTTTTTTCTTTCCCTCCTTCTCCCACGTTTTTTCCTTTTTTTCTTCTGGCCCCCTACTCCCACGTTTTTTCCTTTTCTTTCTTCTTTCCCTCCTACTCCAACGTTTTTTCCTTTCTTTTTTCTTTCCCTCCTACTCCCACCATTTCTTTTCTTTTTTCTTTCCCTCCTACGGCCACGTTTTCTTCCTTTCTTTCTTCTTTCTCCCTACTCCCACCCTTTCCTTCTTCCCGTCTTTCTTTTTTCCCTCCTACTCCCACGTTTTTTCCTTTCTTTTTTCTTTCCCTCCTACTCCCACCATTTCTTCCTTTCTTTCTTCTTTCCCTCCTACTCCTACCCTTTCTTTCCTTCCTTCTTTCTTTCTTCTTTCCCTCTTACACCCACGTTTTCAAAATTAATAGCCGCTAATTCTGAGGAAATCAATATTTGAAAAACAAAACAGGAAATGAGTCAACATTTTTTTTTAATTTGACATTTTAGTATACTCTGCTCACTACTAACTGCTAATATCCGCCAGTGTCCGCCCCGTAAAGAAACAGACAACTAATTCATTTTCTAAATTTTACATTAGAGTATACACTGCCTGCCAGTGTCCGCCCTGTAAAGAAACAGACAACTAATTCATTTTCTAAATTTTACATTAGAGTATACACTGCCTGCCAGTGTCCGCCATGTAAAGAAATCGGCAACTCATAATTCAAAACAGGAAATGAGTCAGCATTTTTTTTCGATTTTGCATTTTAGTAGACACTCCCCGCCACTGTCCGGTATGTAAAGAAATCGACTCTTTGGTACAATAGGGGCGCTATCGTAAACTGTCGACTCTTTAGTACAATAGGGGCGCCACCGTAAGTTGTTGACCCTTTTGTACAATAGGGGCGCTGCTGTAAACTGTCGACTCTTTAGTACAACAGAGGCGAGGTGGTATGGTAGTTTTGTTTTACGGCATATCAACCCTTTTTGGGTTATTTAATGCCGAATCTGGTCATTATAGTAAAAGTTTTTATGCTTCAAGTTCTTTATATCTTCAAATGTTTAATCATCGTTTTTGGTTTGGTAGTTTTGTTTTACGGCATATCAACCCTTTTTGGGTTATTTAATGCCGAATCTGGTCATTATAGTAAAAGTTTTTATGCTTCAAGTTCTTTATATCTTCAAATGTTTAATCATCGTTTTTGGTTTGGTAGTTTTGTTTTACGGCATATCAACCCATTTTGGGTTATTTAATGCCGAATCTGGTCATTATAGTAAAAGATGTATGCTTCAAGTTCTAAAAATAAAATAAAAAAGGGGAGGGAGAAAGGGAGAGGGGCTGTTGTTTTTGTTTTTGGTTTTGTAGAACATAATTAAGTTTTACAAAAAAAAAAAAACAAAAAAAAAAAACGTCAATGTAGGTGAATTTCGTCTCAGGGAGCCACAGGGCAGCCTGATCTGGTATCACCAGACAACAGAGGCGAGACCCATAACTTTTGTTGTCATGATATCATGCTCCCAGGCATAAACTCCTACTTTATCATTAAAAAATAACTCGATTTAATTCGATCTATTAATTCTGTGTAGTATATTGTCATTCGTCATAATACTTTCCTCCCAGGCATTACTTACACTTTTTAGGGGAGGAGGGACATTATAATATACGTTCGTTCCTTACAATACCATTCTCCCAAGATTCCATTCTCTTTTTTATCGAGTAGTAGTGTACTAAATATTCTGTTGTCATCATATGATACTCCCAGGCATTAACTCCTACTTTTTAGGGTGGGTGGAGTGTTTGTTCGCTTATTTCGTTTTATTTTCGCACACATTTTGGATGAAATTTATTACTTAGTCTTCAATTGTATTTTTATCCCTAAATTAAATTATATTTTATCTTTTAAAAGACTTGAAAATCAAACTTTAATGCAATGTCTCAGTCGCTGGCAGTCATGTTGTAATTTCCTATAACTCGGTTTAATCAGGTCTCTTATTCTGTGTAGTTTATTTACATTCCTCCCAGGCAGAAGAGGCTGATGCAGCATCTTAGCAAAAATATCCTCCCTACGGTCGTATATTTTGCTAGGTCTATTATATAAAGACGAGTTGTCTGTGTGTGTGTGCTTATGTCTGCAAAAGGCTGACGAGATACTCGACAGAAATATTGAAAAATTGGAGAAAAAAATGTTGATTCCTTCGTGCCGATCCGACAGAACTTTTCGGGGAGGGGGACCAAATTTCTTTGTTTTCCAGTCATCTGTACGTTATGCGCATGTGCAGTTTGCCAAAAAACAAGGTTAAAGTGACCTATTTTCTTATAGATGTTGTTCTCTGCGTCGATAGCATAACTGTTACAGATAAAGAACGACGACTAGGAGGTGAGCGTAAGAATTCAACTGACCCATAAGAATTTTTTTAACGATAACTTACATATACATCGAAGGTGGGAGGGGGGTAAGGGCAAAGACAGAGATGGTACTTTTAATAGAAAAGTGTCACACTTTTACTCCGTATCTCTCTCATTATACATACATATATATATATATATATATATCTAAAAGAACATGCAACTGTAATAACAAATCAAACTGCCCCCTAAATCAAATGTGCCTATCAACCCAAGTGGTCTATGAGGCATCTATCTCCTCAACTGAAAACCCATCCCAGACTAACTATTATATTGGTCTGGCAGGCAACAACTTCAAGGAAAGATTCTACAACCATAAACTCTCCTTCAACAACCCAGACCATCCTGGCCAAACCGGACTTTCACTACACTACCACAAAATAAAAACCAAAAAAGAAACTCCCATAATAAAGTGGAAAATCTTGAAAAAATCCAGCACCTGCAAATCAATAAACTCTCCATGTAGATTATGCTTAAATGAAAAACTGGAAATTATCCGCTTTAAGGACAAAAACAAACTCTTAAATAGAAAACAAGAGACATCTATCAACTGTAAACATAGTAGACTCTACCTCCTTAGCAACCCACATACCCCACCTTAACTCCACACCAACCCTACTTAACTTCAACATAAAATTAACAGTTTTTTGTTTTTGTTTTTTACAAAAATGAATGATAACATTAAACCCCCACTATACACTACCCCAAAACACACTATAACCCCCTACTCACCCACCCAAATTTACAACCCAATCCCACCCCAACAAGTCATGATGAATCTATAAATATATAACCACCCCTCCGAACTACCAATAATATCAAATCTCTACCTATAATGCACAGCCTCAATAACCTCTCAGCCATACTACCAATTCTAACATAAACCCATAACTAGGACAGCTATCAACACTGATATCACTTAGACTAATCTCAATTACTTAACCCCTCGATCACTACCTTGAACACTTAATTATTAACTGGTACTTAGTCCTTGTCATTGGTAGTGGAATTAAAAAAGCCTACCATCACTTGTCGACTTATTTCGCCCAATGACTTCACAAGTAGCAAGATGGTAATTGATGGCGGTATTTATCAGTATTACTATTATTATTATTATTATTATTATTATTATTATTATTACTATTTTTATTATTATTATTATTATTGTTATTATCATTAATATTCTTACAAACTTGTTATTTCTATTTCTATTTTTATTCTAATTTTATTTATATTTATCTTTATTTATTTTTTATTTCATTTTTATTAAGGCTTTTACATAAGGCGGTTATCACTGCGACTACCGTAGGCATGATTGGCAGGCGTTACCATTGGCATAATCGGTTTTGTTATTGATAAGACTGGTAACACCAGAAAACCTCTCTTATAAAATGATTCCACTAGTATTGATCTCGGTATAATATAATCACAATTTAAAAAAATATAATCACAACAAAATTCACTACAAATAGTAAACAAAACATTAAAATAAAATAAATAAAATGCAAAAGTAGCAATTAATACCCTAAATTAAAATTATCAAACATTTTTATCCACATGATAATTACTTATTAGAATTAAAATAAAATGAGAATGACGGTTGTAACCATAATTCTCATTTTAAATTTAACTCACTCCGGCCGTCGCCCCATCCCCCTCCTCCCACCCCGGCCGAGATTGAGATTGACACAGCACTGACACGTGCAAAACCTCCCACGTAATAATTTGAAACACGACTTGTTGGAGTCCTCCCCCCCCCCTCCCCTCTCATGTCCCATGTCGCCGTTATAGACAAAGCCCCAACTCTATCCCCCTCCCCCTCCAATGTATTTTCAATTTTCAATCTCCCGTTAGAGTGAACTTAAAATTTTATGCCATTTGAATTCCTTTCGCCCGATGAGTTGGTAGCTCCTCGCACCAATGAAACAAAACCTGTTTTGTCGCAATTAATGGAATAAAATCAAAAAAAAAATATATATATATATATATATATATATATATATATATATATATACACATATATATATAACTTTTAGTAAGTATTTTTTAGATATATTATCTCTTTTCCCCTCTCTCTCTCACACACACTTTTAATTATTTACACGATTCGCCTCCTCCCAATTCTTCTTTTCTCATTTGCCCTTTATTTATGTCATTCGCTTTTTGTGAGATCATTTAGTGTGCACCGTGACAAGCAAACAGGATCCACAGTTCTACAAGTACACACATATGCACACACAGTAGTGGGGGCAACTGGTCTAGTGAAAAAAAAACTAAGAAAATACTTAGACACGATCCCCGGAAGACCAAACTGTAGGAAAGTACAGATAGCAGCCCTAAAAGAGAAGACATCTATCCTCAAGAGAGCCCTTGGATATAAGTTTTACTCATAGGGAAATCAAGTGTTAGCTTTAAGAGGGGGCCCATTGATCTCTTTAGATAAACTGAATTAAAATGATAAAAAAATAGGAGTTTTCCCTCCCCAAAAAGCGGAAGTTTGAAGACAGACTTTCGTTGACTGCATGAGTTTGTCTAAACAGAATTAGCTTAATCTCATTTGGCCCAATTTGGCTTCGTGCCAGACTTGGCTCTGAATTTACTAACGTGCGTGAACTTTGGTGGAGACGCATTATGTCAATAGACATACACACCTCAACAATACTTTTACATGCTTAGAAATTAAATAAAAACGTGAATAGGGGCATAAAAGCAAATCAAATCAAACTCATGAGCACGTTTAATTTTTATTCATTAAACATGAGTTTGATTTGATTTGTAGTTATTCCCTTTTCCACTTAGTTTCAAATTCAATCCAAATTCTTTTCTCCGCATATATAAATAGGAATTGTGTATTTATGCAGCATGCTTTCATTTAAACAAACATTGGTAAACATAACAGAATTTCACTGCTTGATTATGCCTTTTTTAATTCAAAAATTTTTTTATAATGATCTTTTTTGTGTTAAAATCAAAAAAAAATAATGTATGTTCCAGATGTATCACGAACGTTTTCGATTCTTTGTCGAATCATCTTTAAGTGACGAAAACAAATAAACAAAAAAGACGGAGAAAAGAAGAGAACTTCAAAAAGCAGTCAAGAACGTCCATCTAAAGCCAGTCAGACGTAAAAAGAACGAACCAGTGCAGTTTCAGGAGAGACGTTAACAATTTAAATTTCGGGTCACCAGAATTGGCATCACAGGATGAATCGTATTATGTTTCACATATTAAAATGTTGTAACTAGTTTCATACATAATATTATTAATTGTAGGTTGCTGTATTTAAATAAAGATAGTTTTTAGTATTGTTTCTTTTTTTAACATTGGTTTCAGAATGTATTATTTTCGTGTTAGTTACTAATATTTGTCTTTAATCAAAGGGGGGCAGTTATGTTTTTGTAAATACTGGTAAATTGAGTTAAAATTTACAAAGTGCATGGTGAGGCGGCTGGATAGAGTAGTGGTAGTAAAACCAATGTAGTTATTAGCTTTATAATTATTCTTGGCTGCTTTTTAGAATTCTCTTCGTTTCTCCAGCTTTTATGGTTCATTTGTTTTTGTCACCTGAAGAATCGATATCATTTGCGATACATATGGAACATATAATAATTTTTGATTTTGATACAAAAAGATCATTATAAAAATTGAAAAAAAAAATTGTAGAATCAATTGTAGAATATATATATCTATATGATTGTTTTTATTTATACAGACATGTACATAATCTGTGACACTGGCATGTCGATGTCATCGATCAACAGCTGTTAGAAACAGAATGAAAATCTGATTCTTCCCTTAGGTCATATAAGAATGAAATGAAAAAAAAGAAAAAGAAAACGAAATTCTAAATTTAGCACTTTTTATAAGCCCGGTTAAAATTCTTTGGATTTTTTTCGTGGATGTTTACTTTACCTGGATTACTATATATATATATATATATATATATAAAGATAAATGAAAGGAGAGAGATAAAGATATACGAATGACAAATCTGTTTCAACTTCGATTGTTCAATGCAAGGTGTATTCGATAAAAACATGTTTATTTTTCTTTCCTTAAGCCAAAGCTTTTCAAAGATTAAAATCTTATCATCAGAGAAATTACATAGATGGATAAGTTGTCAGTGGAAAAGCCAAATTAAAAAATTTGAAAAAATATAAAGTAATGGAGAGTAAGTGTATGCGTGTAAAAAATATGGAGTTGGTGAATGTCCGTTGATAAGGTGCCCAGTGAAAGGAGATTTAAAGATGGAGAAAAGGGGGTTCATGAAGCCAGCGTTGAAAATGATCAAAATGAAGTAAATCTAATAGAAAGATGTTTAGTTTAATCGTAGATGGAACACACTGCGTTTAATATACACATTTCAAACTCAACTTCTGAAAAACTACTTTCATTCTCGGTCTACGGAAGTATTTTAAAATGGCCCTAATTCTCAAAATTACACACATTATATATATATATATATATATATATATATATATATATATATATATATATATATTATATATATATACATACATATACATATGTGTTTATATAAATATATATTTTAAGGTATATATCCCTTTTTATATCATCCAAATTGTTTCATATTACAAGTTCAATAAAGGTGTTTCCGGCTTCAGAGCATATACTGAATTGGTTGCATTCCAATGACAAAGAAAAAACGTCAGTCCACAATCATAATTTTTCATTTATTTAATTACTTGAGCGAATGCTTATACTTTTTTCTATCTTACGAACGTTTCACAACCCGTAAACAAAAAATATAGTCTTCACTTTTTACAGGCTGCTCATCAGAGACTTTTGTTTACTAATATATAAAAATAAGCACTGTTCCAAAGTCAAAAAGGAAGATGAAAAAAACTGTGTGTATGTATATATATATATATATATATGCTTCCCACCACTTGTGAGTTGAGCTCTCTGGTAAAGGAGATAATTAGCTCCGACATAATACGTTGCAAATAAATTGAGCACTCGGGTAGTTTCATAATTGTGAATATACAAGGTGTCCTCCCCCAAAAAATGTATGCACCGTTTGAATCGTTATAACTTGTTCAATTTATTGATTTTATCTGGAAAAGAAGATTGATGGAAGAGTAAGAAAATACATTTAAAAATACTAACAGTAAAATTAACAAAAACATTTAAAATTATCTTTTAATATTAATTTATTAATTTAATAATAATGTAAATACTTTTTGAAGTAATTTCAGAATGTTCATAAATTAAAATCTAACCTTAACGCGAACCCGGGTTAGGGTTAATTGGTAGTGGAAATGTTGCAAGACGTTTGTAGATCCAATGTATCATGATATGAAAAGGTTTATTGAGCAGAACAGGTTAGGGTTAGGATTAATTTTATGGACATTCTTAAATTACCCGAAGAAGCCTTTACGTTTATTAAAAGTTAATTTTCTACGATTTTGTTAATTTTATTTTACTGCAAATCTAAAAGTGGCCTGACCCCCCAAAAAAGCTAACGTGCAAGCACCCTTACAGAAAGAAAAGTTTTTGTGTCACATATGTGAACGTCCATGTAAGACTGAAGCTGGTTTAAAGAGCCACCTACGTGGGCACGGCTGCACAACTAATTGAAGAGATGGCAAACTTATGTCAAAACGAAGCAATCGTCATGTGTATATATATATATATATATATATATATATATATATAGTCCATTATCATGATTCTGTATCAAAACAAATCTGGAAAAATAGAAAGACCCTTTGGCATAATCCATTACAAGAATCTTCGAAATGAATGAGAGCCAATAATGTCTATTTTAAAGTCTTCCATGAGAAATGTTCGATTTACAGAAATTGAAGCAAAATATTTACCATATATTTGTTTAAGAAACAAATAGTTGTTTTCTTAGAAAAATGTTAATATACAAATAGGCATCATCATCATCATCATCATCGGTTTAACGTCTGTTTTACATGCTGGCACATGTTGGACGGCTTCTAAAAATTGACTTCCAAACTAACCATATATCTACCAGATCTTTATTTATCCCTCGTTGTCTCAAATCCATCCTTATCACTACCGCCCATGTTTTCCTTGGCCTTCCACTGCCAACTGACCCTGCTACCTCAACTGCCCTATATTGACTAACGCAAGAACTCGCATCCATTCTTTTAACGTGAGCATATCTTTAGGTTTATCTGTTTTATGGCAAATCAACCCTTTTTGACTCATTCGATCTTCTTTTACTTCCATTTGCGGAATCACAGGAATCTGTGTTTAGTATATTTTTCGCACACGATTTTCATTGTTGCCCGTCAAAGTCAGGCAGTATGGTAAAAAAAATATTTTTCAATTAAAAAAGATGGTAAAAAAAATATTTTTCAATTAAAAAAGATGGTAAAAAAAATATTTTTCAATTAAAAAAGATGGTAAAAAAAATATTTTCCAATTAAAAAAGATGGTAAAAAAAATATTTTCCAATTAAAAAAGATGGTAAAAAAATATTTTCCAATTAAAAAAAGATGGTAAAAAAAATATTTTTCAATTAAAAAAGATGGTAAAAAAAATATTTTTCAATTAAAAAAGATGGTAAAAAAAATATTTTCCAATTAAAAAAGATGGTAAAAAAAATATTTTCCAATTAAAAAAGATGGTAAAAAAAATATTTTCCAATTAAAAAAGATGGTAAAAAAAATATTTTCCAATTAAAAAAGATGGTAAAAAAAATATTTTCCAATTAAAAAAGATGGTAAAAAAAATATTTTCCAATTAAAAAAGATGGTAAAAAAAATATTTTCCAATTAAAAAAGAATGTAAAAAAATGTTGCTAACAGTGTTGAATTTCTACAGAATAATTCCAATAATGTGGATTTCTTATTTGTTTTAATTCAGAGATCTTATTTCAATTCTATTTATAGAAAAGTAAATAAAGAAACAATGCACACACACACACACAGACACATATATATATATATATATATATATATATATATATATATATAAGCATATACTATCAGTGCCTTTTTACTTTGCAGTATCTTTAAAAGATTCAGCTCGATGATTGTCAATTAGTAACAACAGAGCATATATAAGACAGTTCCCCCACATGTGAGTTTTGCTCTTTTCTTTGTTTTTTATTTGGTTTCACCCAAAAATGAACCACTGTATAGTGTAAACTTTTTTTCAAGACACTTTAATCCAAGAACTTCTTACTCTTTGCGAATTTTTCTGATGATTTTGTAGTGTTGCAGAGACAATAGTGACATAAAAATGTTGTTTGACTCACGACAAATGAAACGGATCGTACAAGATATGTTTCACAGAAATGTTATGTTTTTTGGAAATGTGAAAAAAATAATAAAATAAAAACATGGTTATTGGAATATAAAATGAACCTGACTTTAAAGATAATATAATATATAAATATAATAAATAAATATTACGCTCTTATTTGAAATTTAAATTTTTTGAAAATTGTATTTAATAATCGAGCACTTCGCTGGGTTTCTTCCACCAATCTTACCAAGGTATATATATATGTATATATATATATATAGTGTGTCAGGTTGTATATGAAAAGAAATCAAATAAAGTGCTCGATCATATAAGAGAGCTAATATAATTTATTTAGATACTGTATATTACATAATTCAGCAATGTACCGCGGTTTCATCCAAAAGATGTCTAAATCTGCCCTTTTGGATGAAACCACGGTACATTGCTGAATTATGTAATATACAGTATCTAAATAAATTATATATATATATATATATATATATATATATATATATATATATATATATATATATATATATATATGTATATTTAGGCAGCATCTTCTCTAGCAGGCAAGTATTGTTGAGACAATTTATGTCTAGATATCCTTTGGTAGATCCTTTCAATAGTTCGAATCTGGATCTTAGTTTCAGAGAGGAAATTAATCAGCCAATTCCTCTCTGAAACTAAGATCCTGATTCGGACTATTGAAAAGATCTACCAAAGGATATCTAGACATGAGTTGTCTCTTATATTCAACAATATATATATATATATATATATATATGGTAAAATGAAAAACTCACTCTTCCCCTTCAATCTCGACCACAGCCATCTGGTCAAACACCCCCTCCCCCTTTTCCTCCAATCTCTCTCTGCCATCCATTTTACCCCTGCTCATCCCCCACCTCTTTCTCTCATCGCCAGCCACAGTAGTCCTTGCTCCCTCCACCCTTCCCCTTTTTTCTCCCACTCATTTTCATTCTCTAACAAGTACGGACGTCCAGCAAGACGCTGCCATTATTTTTCATTTTATTTCATTTTTCTTCCCAACATGTCTACCCTACATGCATCTGTGCTTGCATGATATCTTTTCCCTATATCATCATCCTGATGAAGTCTTATAAATAAAGACGAAACGTTGATGTACACATATAAAAAACATCCAGTTTTTGGTTTTCCTTTTTCATTTTACCATCACGTCGGATTACCTTCATCCTTCTCTTCCCATATATATATATATATATATATATATATTCGCGCCTCCTGACCGTCTGAAATTGTTACTTTCCTGCACTGATGAGAGCAATAAGCTTGAAACGCTAGCGTCTGTAGGTATTAATAATTTAATATTTATTTATAAATATTATATATATATATATATATATATATATATATATATAAGGAACTAGAAGAACATCCGTCAGAAATAGGTTAAGATTAATTCCCTGAACAGAAGTTTTGCACCACTTTTATGTCTCCTTACGAAGATTAAAATCAAGATATAATAATACTAAACTTTATGTCTAGAATCTTTATTCCACTTGTGATCAAAATCCATTACATGATTTTTATTCTAAAAAATGTCTAAAAGTTAAGATAGGGTCTTAAGAAATTAAAATACAGAGAATCTTGCTTAACTGGTGTTTAATGACTATGGATCGAATTCAATGCAAATCTGAAATATTTGAATTTTCAAGTGGGAAGTTGTGCCCATATTATGCCCGCCAAAACGCTTTAAAATCCTCTAAAGAAACTGAAATTTGGGGAATATTTATTAATTGATGTCTAACAGCTATTGTTAAAATTTCACAAAAATTGGAGGAAGTTTCCACCCCCTTTTTACATTTTTTGCATAAAACTAAATCAAACTAAATATAACCCACATTTGGACCCATAAGTTGTGTTTTAAAATTCATAATGATCGGTTAATTAGTTCAGGAATGAATCTTGTACATACAAATATATAAACGTATCTAACTTTATATAAAAAATATATCATTTGGTAGCATACATGTATACTATAAAACAGTAATTATATATATATATATATATATATATATATATATATATATATATCTTATATAATAAACTGAAACCGGTCTATTTCTGAAATTTTATTATCCACAGCTTTGAATTTGACCAATCGATATTTGATTCTAACTAGCCCGTTTTTCTTTTGTTATCCTTGCATCATGTTCTTTACAAGAAATAATGTATTTCGGTTGAGTTACTTTCCAGAAATGCCTATTCTGGTCAGAAAAATCATTAAAATGGAGACATTTTTAAATAATGACAAACGGAATAACATGTTTAAATAAAATTAAAAGAAAAAAACTCCTGGGAGATGCCAGATAGGTCTGCTAATATATATATATATATATATATATATATATATATATCATAAAAATCATTGTTTCAATATTCTGCACTTTTACTTTGGATGTCCTCTAGATAGTACCGCCCCTTCCCTGGGAACCAAGTACCTTCTGTTTCCAAAACCATTGTTGCTAAACGAATTGTTCTTTTGCCAACAGAAATTAAATCACAACTTTTGGCCACGACTTATGGACCACTTAGAAGACGATTCTTTTTTGTTTTAATCCTTTCAAGGCACATGGGCAACCCAAAGTGGCAAGACTATTCCTTCTTGTGACCAAAGTGTGCGATGGCGACAAGAGATTGCTTTTTTTTTGCGATATAAAAGTCAGTGAGAGCCAAAACGGCTATATATTAAATGTGATTTGCAGTTGGAATTGGCAGTCTCTCCTGACTTGTCATCGATGGAAAAGGTTCCAAGTGCTTACAAGAGCTTTGAACAAGAAAAGGATAAAGAAGACAAAGGTGGAAGAAAATTTCCCTTATTTCAAGACGTAAATATGTTTAGAAACAAGAACAAGTATTCAATCTGTGCGTTTAGTGATGGCAATATTTTAAACTTAAGCTCAACGAATAAAAAAAACTGTTTGGTGCTTCTGTATTAAAAAGCCGAAAAAAAAATTTTTTTTGTCTTTTAGTGTAGGAGAGGTAAATAAGGGGCAGGTAACTCTTCACAACAGCTCTAGCTTTCAAACAATATATTTTCATAAAATGTAATTTAAATAAATGTAATTAATAATAACCCTAACTCTAAGTGGTAAAATACAGTATATCTTCGAACTTGAAACTGTTAACATCCATGTTCCTAATTTCAGAGAAAATCTTGATTAAAAATCGTAGTAAGAGTCACCCGCCTCTTACTTACCTCTCCAACACTTTAAGACAAACTTTTTTTCGGCTTTTTATTACATCTTTTTTGTTAATCTGTCATGATATAGTTTAAAATAGCATTTTTGCTGGTACAGGACCTTTTATAGAGACGTGTTGATGAATTTAGAAATGTTATTTCAAACTGAAACATGACAGACTGCGAAAATACTATCTTGATTTCAAAGTAACGTATGACAGACTAAAGAAATACCATTTCCATATTAAGCATGGCAGACTGAAGGAAATGCTATTTCAAAGTTAGGAATAATGGAATTCAAAGTTAAGCATGACAGACTGACAAAAACGCTATTTCAAAGTTAAGCATGACAAACTGACAAAAACGCTATTTCAAAGTTAAGCATGAAAAACTGACAAAAACGCTATTTCAAAGTTAAGCATGACAGACTGACAAAAATGCTATTTCAAAGTTAAGCATGACAGACTGACAAAAACGCTATTTCAAAGTTAAGCATGACAGACTGACAAAAACGCTATTTCAAAGTTAAGCATGAAAAACTGACAAAAACGCTATTTCAAAGTTAAGCATGACAGACTGACAAAAACGCTATTTCAAAGTTAAGCATGACAGACTGACAAAAACGCTATTTCAAAGTTAAGCATGACAAACTGACAAAAACGCTACTTCAAAGTTAAGCATGACAGACTGACAGAAATTCTAATGCGAAATTAGGACCAACAAAAACACAATTCAAAGTTAAGCATAACACTGACGAAAATGCCATTTAAAACTTCTATGTGATATATAGACCAACGGACTGTACCTCTTACTGATAGGATTGGACGCATCTAATACAAGATACGTCTATTCAATCTGCACGTTTCGTGATGAAAATTCTATTTCAAATTGAAGTTATACAGATGTGTGGATGCATCTCAGGGTTGCAGAGTCAGAAGGTATAAGGTCCGGCTGTGACTCCTAGGATTCCCAAAATTCTGACTAAGACTCATTATTTTAACCCTTAAATGCTTTTTGTTTCAAATATGACACGTTCCAACAAAATGCCTATTTAATATAATATTCAACGAAAATGTGTCAAACTGCAACGAGCCTGTCGGCAAGTGTGAGTAGGTATTAGTATGATGTTGCATCAACACACATGCTAAATAGGTAATCAGTATCTTCGATGTCAAACCAATATAAAAATAAAGCATTTAAGGGTTAAAGTCTTCCAATATTTAGACGGTCTCTTGATTCTTCAGAGATTAAAAAATCCGACTCCGACCCAAACCTCCGACTCCGCAACCCTAAACATGATTTTTCAAACTTACGTGTGACAGACTGACGACAATGCAATTTAAAACCATACCAAGTGTGACAGACCGACAGACGGATGGAGCATCTTACAGAAATGAGTAGACGTACCTTAAAAATGCTATTTCAAACCTAAATGTGACGGACTGAAGAAAAGGCCTATGAAAAAGCGTTGATGAAGAGGCTGTGAGTGGCATGGAAAGGAATACAAGCGGAAATGGGGCGATCAAGTGGTCAAACTAAAATTCGGTTCTCGTCAAACTCTTTTCAAAAGAATGACATTTCTTCTAGAATTGCATTTCAGCTTAACTCAAGAAAAGAATGGCGTGAACAGGAAAGACTTCTGTCCTCCCTGATTTCACGATTCCTTCTCCAACGGCTTTTAAATAAAACCCAACAAGAAAGTTAAAATGGTGTCATTTATCGACTTTTGAAATGTGGCAGCTGAGGAATAGTACCAAGCATGATTGCGCAGTCAGAAGGTATAAAGTCCGACTCTGACTTCTAGAATCCCGAAATATCCAACTTATGCAATCCCGAAATATCAGACTCCTGCAAGACTTCTACAATCATGAAATATCCGACTCAATACTTCTAGAATCCCGAAATATTCGACTTATGCAATCCCGAAATATCCGACTCCTGCAAGACTTCTACAATCATGAAATATCCGATTCAATACTTCTAGAATCCCGAAATATCCGACTCTTGCAATCCCGAAATATCCGACTCTTGCAATCCCAAAATATCCGACTCTTGCAATCCCAAAATATCCGACTCTTGCAATCCCAAAATATCCGACTCTTGCAATCCCAAAATATCCGACTCTTGCAATCCCAAAATATCCGACTCTTGCAATCCCAAAATATCCGACTCTTGCAATCCCAAAATATCCGACTCTTGCAATCCCAAAATATCCGACTCTTGCAATCCCGAAATATCCGACTCTTGCAATCCCGAAATATCCGACTCTTGCAATCCCGAAATATCCGACTCTTGCAATCCCGAAATATCCGACTCTTGCAATCCCGAAATATCCGACTCTTGCAATCCCGAAATATCCGACTCTTGCAATCCCGAAATATCCGACTCTTGCAATCCCGAAATATCCGACTCTTGCAATCTCGAAATATCCGACTCTTGAAATCTCGAAATATCCGACTCTTGCAATCCCGAAATATCCGACTCTTGCAATCCCGAAATATCCGACTCCTGCAATCCCGAAATATCCGACTCCCGCAATCCCGAAATATCAGATTCAAGATATCTAGAATCCCGAAATATCCGACTACTACAGTCACAAAATTCTTAGATAGAACACTGCACTAATTCTAGAATTCCATCGACACCATTCCACATTATGTAGATGTTATATTATAATATGTTGGCCACCTTTAATGAATCAGTAAGAAAAATAAATAAAAACTTTTGTATCGTCTATGATAGATTATCCAAAATCATCATCATCATCATCATTTACTGGACGGCTTTTAGAAATTGACTTCCGAACTAACCTATCTCTGGCCAGGTCTTTATTTATCCATCTCAAATCCTTCCATAGCACTTTTTCCCTTCCCCTGCCAAAACAGCAGTCTGTGGATAATAATAATTATATATACTAGCAAATATATGCTCCCTCCGGTCGCATATTTTTGCTAGGCTGCCGCATCAGAAACGAACGCTCACGCAGTCATATTTCTGTGGTGATTAGACATTGATTTTCTGTGTTTATGACCAAGAATATTTTTAGATGAAGAAAAAAAATTCGACCCTACCCGATTTTTGTTGTACCCTCGCCCATAAATAGAAAGAAAAACAATTTTTTGTACCCTCCTCAATTACCATTCATAGAAATATCTTTTAGTTAAGAAAAGAAAAAAAGAAATTTTTTTGACCGCCTTCCCCCAATTTTTTTATCCTCCCCCCCCAATACATATAAATAGTTAGCGTGGGTCCTAAAATGTGAAAGCACCAAAAAATAAATACAGTGAACACAGTGTGTGTGTTTGTTTAATTACCTTTTTTTAATTAAACAATTTGATTCTACAATCAGTTGTATAGTTTTCCAGTACAATGTGTTAGTTTATTTTGTTGACATTAAAGAAAAAATAAATCATATCTTTTTTTTTAATAAATAAAACATGGAATCATAAATTCAGTTGAGGTCGTGTAAAAATGATAATATTGGATATGAAAGTATTAAGAAATCAAATACAGTAAACACGAATAGGTTTTTAATTCTCGGAAAGAAAAAGTTTACCTGAACTGAACTCGTTATAGTGTGTGTGTGTGTGTGTGTATGTGTGTGTGTGTGTGTGTGCGTGTTTTTATATAGTAATTTTTAAGTCAATTATTATTTTAAATAAACAATTTGATTTAATAAATTTGTGTTTTAAAACATAATGGCTAATAAGATTAAGAAAATAAACAAAAATGGAAAACTGAGCACGGTGAATGCCAGCGTTGTTGTTTACATATTTAACGTGCCATATTAACGCCCGCTGTTTAATCAGATCGCCATATTTAATTACCGGAGGGAGGGAGGGAGGACACCACTGATTAAACAGCCAATGACTTTGCAATTTTAACGGTCCTTGCCATTGAAATGGTTTAGAAAACACGCCGGTTATGAAGAAAATGGCTTTAATTAATTGTATGAATAATTTTTATTAATATAACCTTACCGGAAAATATTGTAAATACATATGTAAATTTGATAATAGCAGTTATAAGTGTATATTTGTAAATATGAATTTAATTGAAGGTTTAAAGGAATGACTTATGTAAATGGAAAACCCATCTGGTGTCTGACCGACTTTTAATGACAGTATATAAAGAATTTCAAAAAGATTAGTGTAAGTAAAATAGTCATACTGGAGTTTCGGCTTCAGACAGACAGACAGATACATAAACTCCATAGATATATAGATATATATTTTACTGAAACTAATCTTTTTGAAATTCTTTATATACTGTCATTAAAAGTCGGTCAGACACCAGATGGGTTTTCCATTTACATAAGTCATTCCTTTAAACCTTCAATTAAATTCATATTTACAAATATACATTTATAACTTACAACTTATAATTTACATATGTATTTACAATATTTTCCGGTAAGGTTATATATATATATATATATGTGTGTGAATAAAAATAGGGATAAAATGATCTGACGTAATGGAAAATTAAAAAAGGAAATCCAAAAAATATTATTTATGTATTTATCAACGTTTCGCCTTTATTGTAAGACTTCTGAACTAACCTATATCTGACCAGGTCTTTATTTATCCATCTTTCTCTCAAATCCTTCCATATTTTTTTCTTTCACACAAACCGGTTGCAGCTCTAGCCTGCAGGCAAATCAAATTTATACTTGTATGATTTTTTCTTCATCCTGAGGAAGTCTTACAATAAAGACGAAACGTTGATAAATACATAAATAATATTTTTTAACTTTACCTTTTTCATTATATATATATATATATATATAAATAAGGCAATATCCTTCTATAAAAGAAATTGAGTACTTTCAGTTATCAGTATCGTAAGCAAATATAAATACGTGAATAATTTAATTTATGTACGATATAACTTCTCCCACTCTGACTAGCAGTTTCGGTCAACTCAGTTTGTAAAGCCAACCACTGAATCCCAATTTTGAATATTGCTACATCTAGCCATAATAATGAGTTGTAGAAATGACGAAACATGTGTCTGTAGATGTAGATATATATATATATATATATATATATATATATATATATATAGATAGAAGGATGAAAAGGAATTAGAACAGCGACGGAGGCAAATCTTTTTTCAATTCAGTTGCTCAATGCAAGGTATATTCCGCAAAAGGGCAATTTATTCAGTTATTTATTTCCTTAAGCCAGGCTTTTCAAAGATCAAAATCTTATCAGAGGAAATTGCTGGGATAGATAAGTTGGCAAAGTCCAAGATTTTAAATTTGAAAAAGTAAAACAAAGATTGTGGGGAAGAAAAAAACAAGGCAAAACGCTGCCAAAATGCAAGCAAATGTCTGATTGCAAAAAAATCCGGTGTCAAAAAGTCCAGCGGAGAGAATGATTTGCAGGTAGGTCGTTAGAGGGCACGAGAAATAAAATGAGGGATTTCAAAGTTAAAATCCAGGTGCGGTGAAAATAGATAGAATCCAGATGGTAAAAAGTCCAATAGAGGGTTCGTTTGTGGATGCAACAGGGCTCAGTAAAACGTGAGGTGGAAAATATTAGCCATTTTAAAAGGACTTCCCGGGCTGAAAATCATAAAATAAGTCTATACTGACGGTGAGATGGCAAATAATATTTAAAGGTTAGGCCAAAATTACAGATTGCTCGTTGAAAGAACGGACCATCTGAAGAATGGCAAAAACTCATAGGAGACCAGCCAGCAAGTTAGGAAAGTGTGGAGTGTGAGAGAAGAATAGACATTCACCTAAAGCCTAAGTGCAATGCTCTGACTCTATCGTTGAGTTATATCAGATGTCTTGATATTTATACTTGTCGTTGCCAGTGTGAATATCACTTAATTTCTCCGTTATCACGTGACAATCTCCTGTGGCCTAAGGGACAAAGTGAACGCTTACAGATTCAATGTGTCTCTGTGAATCGGGTTCTTACCCTGTGACCGTCTGAGGTTATTATTTCCCTGCGCTGATGGGAGCCGAAAGCTTGAAACGACGTCGTACGTAGGTAAAATATTAAAATATAATTTAATATGATACATATATAGATATATAAATATCTACATATATATGCACAGTTGATTTTTTAACGTATCACAGCTCCTCAATGTGGCTAGATGCAATGGGCGATTGTTTTTCACACCCAATAACCAGATAACTTGAAATTGGGCAGTCGTGCATTATACCCATACGCTTGCTACGAAAATAAGCGAAATTATGTTGTTTTTTTTTTGTATTCACACCATCAGGTGCTTAGAGAGCTAAATTCTTTTTTTATCAAGAGCAATGTTTTATGCCAACTATTATTTCCCTTACTAGAGAGCTCGACCTAAGAGTGGGAAGCATACATGGTCATATATAGTAATATAAAAACATGTTTTGTTGTTAAAAGTTGAAATGGGGGTTATTGTTTAAAACAAGAGATGCCCAAATAGGGCCTACTTAAATAGATAAAAACAGACACACCCAACGTAGATGGATATTTCGGCTAGTGCAATAAAATTGGCATCATCAAATGTCGAAATTTTCCAGAAGAATCATGTCTGCTATCTTAACAATGACTTTCAAAATCTCAAAACACATTTTTCGCAATCTTCGCTTCCGCTTTTTGATGTGTATATTTCAAAAGAGAAGCAAGTCTTTGTACATAATTTTTTTTTTTTTAAATAAAAAAAAAAAAAAAAAATGAAGAACATGTTCACAGACACGTTTTACAAACATCTGCATACACGAATTTAGCAACAACAATATACGAAAGCGGAGAAATGAAACGTGAACCAGTCCGGGCGGAGAAAAGGCAAAGCGAACGACAGCAACAAAAACGGGCTGATGCAGGTTTTTCCTTGAAATTCAGTTAAATTTGAATTCCTCCTTTTTTTCCGTTTTATATAATTTTTTTAAATTTTGTAATCAAAATGTAATTGTCGGAAACCTCTGTTCGCTTAAGACGAGAGCAGAAACAGGTGATAGCAAGGTGATTAAACAAGAGACGTATATAAAATCGAAGTGTTTTTCCCAACTTTAAAAGGAAAATAATCTCGACGATTGGTAATGTTAACAAACTACCAGGATCCGTGTCCCGGCGTTGCTCGGGAAAATTTGATTAATAATAAATAAAATTTAACAAAATCATTATTTAATCATCAAATGCAAAAAAAGACACACAAAATTGTATCATAATTTTATTGATATAGAGATAATTAAAAATAAAAGCAAATAAAAAGAGGAATTAAGTTCACTTCTTCCATTTCAATTAGGCCTTCCCTTGCACAACAAAAATAAGAAACATCGAAAAAGAGAATGAGAAAAATGGCTGAACCACCGGAAAGAAAAGAAAAACTTTTTCGCAACTTCACATTTGAAAAAGTTCATAGAAAAATACTTTTTGAAAAAAAAAAAAAAGGTTCTGCACTTAAATAACCAGAGTAAACAAAGTTCAAGATGGCGGCAGGGATGGTCTCTTCAATTTTATTTTGTTTAAAAACTCATGAACGTAAGAGACAAAAAAATCTACTTATGTTTCAGAGACAATTTTGAAATAGTCGTCTTCTTTGAGAGATAGAATGAAAGAAAGTTTTAATGGGGGTCAATATGGTTGACATAACAGAAAAAATAAATGGCCAAAATCGGAAGAGAAACCAAAGTCATTAGTGAAAGTTTTGATATGGGTTCTTGTAAAAAGTAGAACATTGTTTTGATAATTGTATTGTGGAAAATAGCAATATTTTTAAGTACCTCATCGGTGTATGTACAATATATATATATATATATATATATATATATATATATATATAGAGAGAGAGAGAGAGAGAGATTTTAATTAATTAATAAACCAATTTTGTTGTATACAGATCTGTCTACAACTAAATTGGCTTATTAATTCATTAAAAAATCTAAATATACAATTGATGATTAAAGGCGAATTAAAAAAAGGAAAAATGCGCTCATTTGCATATTTTAAAAAAATAATGATAACAACGCTCAGGGTGGCGAAAAATAAAAACGTACCGTAAAAAGAACACCGGTCGCTATCGCCAAAATCAAAACAATAACAAATAATCTCTCTCTCTCTCTCTCACATTATATATATATATATATATATATATTTATATATATATATATATAATTTGTTGAAGATAACAGACAACTTATATCTGGATATTCTTTGGTAGATCCTTTCAATACTCCAAATCAGGATCTTAGTTTCGGAGGGAAATTGGCTGATGAATTTGCCATAGTTTTGATTTGTGTCCCAAGTAGTTTCAGACCCATCCGGGTCCATCTTCAGGGGAATGAGGATAATCAGGTATAGACCATGTGTTAGTATTATAGATGGTTTTGGCGGGAATTATGTAATAAGTACTTGGGACACAAATCAAAACTATGGCAAATTCATCGGCCTATGCCCCCCGAAACTAAGATTCTGATTCGGAGTATTGAAAGGATCTACCAAAGGATATCCAGACATAAGTTGTCTGTTATATTCAACAATACTTGCCTGCAAGAGAATATGCTACCTTTTTATATATATATATATATATATATATATATAGTAAGCAATGAAAATATATATGGCAATCAAGCTACACAGAGGCTCCCGTGTTTCATCCCCGGGGGGAATCGTCAGGCTAAATGCATTTAGCCTGACGATTCCCCCCGGGGATGAAATACGGGAGCCTCTGTGTAGCTTGATTGCCATATATATTTTCATTGCTTACTACCTAGCTCTACTTACGTATCGAGCACTGTTGAAGTAAATACTGAAAACTGACACATAAAAAATTATATCTCCTTGTAATATTTTATGTGGATACATGAAGTACTAATATATATATATATATATATATATACATACATATATATATATATATATATATATATATATAAATAATAATAATAATAAAAATCCAGGATAAGTAAACATCCACAGGATAGTAATCCAAAGAATTTCAACCGGGTTTCTAAAAAGTGCTCAATATCAAATAGAGCTTTTATATATGATCATTTTTATTTACGCAGACATTTACAAAATCTGCCAGTGTCGACGATTTTGTACATGTCTGTGTAAATAAAAATAATTTATATATATATATATATATGCATATTTGTAGGTACAAAGTTTTAATAAACAATCAAATAATATTAGACGCATTGCTATTATTATCTTTAGTGGGGATTTTTTTTCATAATTGATATTATAAGAGAGGAATAAAGAACCACGAGAAGGGGAACAAAGATGAATCACTTCGTAACTTCCTTTTTTCTCTCTATGAGGATGTTTTTTTTTGTTTTCTTTTTAACGAGTATTGAGAAAAAAAATAAATAAAATTACCGAGACGTCTTTCAACTGACACTTTTCAAGGTAATCGTCGACTACATATATATATATATATATGATAACAAATTTCAATTTCATTTTAAACTACTGAATTTTCGATTTCAATAAATATCCGATTAATAGTAAATAATAGTAAATTAAATAATTCAATATTTAATTAAAGTTGTACCATAATTTTTATTAAGTCCAAAAAAACTAACGTTGTTAAAATTATCTCCCTTGAGCGGGATACACGTGCGACTAGGGATTGCTTGTGAATTAAATATTCTCTGTAAACTCAACTCGCCCTAGGTGCGTTCCACACCAAGACCAGCCCTAAACTAAAGATAAACGGTATTTCTCAGAGGCGCCACTATTTTAGAACATAACCAAAATGTTGTTTTTTTTCTGCTAATGACGCAAAAACATCTCGCATCTTTTTGCTTTTTTTTTTTTTTTTTTTTTTAAATTTCAATCCGTTTATAATTTAAGAGAAAAAGAAAATTTTGTAAAGACAGACGAAACGAAGCACCTGTATATCTTCTTAGATTATATAAGTAAAATGGATCAACACCTGCAGATAAGACTGAGTGGATGCGGGGGGGGACACAAGTTGTTTGAAAAGAAAATGTTTTCTGGGGAAAAAACAAATGGGAAAGACAAAGTGTCCTTATTCAGCGAGATAGGATTCAATTTAAAATTGAATTCTTTTCCTTTCTATCAGCAGGTGGTAGCGCGCACACACACACACACATACATAATTGCCCAATTTAAACCAGTAAATTAACAACATTACCAAGGAAACTTTACAAACATTATCTAAAATAAACAAAGAAAACAAAAAAAAACAAAAAAACACTCATTTTTTTCCAACAAGAATGGATAAGTAGTTTGTGGATTTTGATAATGACATCACAACAATTTAGGATATCTATTTCGATCCCCATAAAATTATATTAATGTCGTTTTCAAAATCCAAGGCATACTCTTTTCTATTCCTATGAGAGAATTTGAATGCCGACTAAACACTGTCCTGGAGTGTTTTTGCTCTCTCTGTACAGGGGTTTGTCAGGACAACCTGGCATGAGGATACTTCCCCTTACAAGTAAACCCTGACCTAATACTCAAAATAACATAGTATTCGAAGCCCAAATAAGATCCCCTCAGTATGGCCACTCCACTCTGGCTTATACAAGGAATGGTGCACCTTCTCCAAGTGATGTTGCCTCTATTAACAGCACTTAGCTGGATATTCCACCAGACCAGATGAATTCTTGTCCTGGAATCCGGTAGGACCAAGAGATCACAAGAAAGATATACTTTAGATATATTTTACTGGTCAATTGGGGAGAGGACATCTATGTATCTCATATATAAATTAAATGTTAGCTCCAGGAAGGGGATCCCTTGATTTCTGAGAACTTACACTGAAGTGAAATGAAAAAAAGAAGAAGTGAAATTCTATGAAGTTTCTATTTTTCTTAAGTGATGGGAGGTGGCGGTGGTAAAGTGGATACCAACATGGACTGAGAATTAAATAAAGAGAGAGGGGAAGAGAGTAAAAAAAGAAGATGTGTGTGTGTATATATATATATATATATATATATATATATACACACACACATCTTATATATATATATATATAAGTTTATATTATTATAGCACAGCCCTACTATTTCTAGTTTCAAAGACTATCTTTTTGCGGCGAAGATAAGAGTGGGTTCCTGCTAACTGATGATTGAAAGGGTGAATCGCATGTTCTTAGATTTCTTTGAAACAATGACCCCCCCCCTGATATATGGATAATTATTTTTATTTATATAGAAATGTACAAAAAACGCTACATATATATATATATATATATATATATACACAATGCAGCGTTTTTTTGTATATTTCTATATAAATAAAAATAATTATAATTAAAAATTAAAATTTTTTGGAAATGTGAAAAAATAAAAATAATAAAATAAAACCATGTTTTTTGGAATATAATATAAACTGATATATATATATATATATATATCAGGGTCATGAATACTCCCTGTAAGGGCTGCATGTGTAATTTTGAAGCAAGGGTTGCGCAATCCAACCACACCTCTCATGAGTCAGCACTGTCTGATTCCAGTGGCAAGGAGAAGCCCAGGACGACTGGAAACAATGCAGAGCACTCCCTCCTTGCTTCCTGTTTCCCTGACTCTACCGACATGCAAAAATTTAAGTGTAATATGAACAAATATCTTCCTGCACAACTCCCAACTTAGGATGGCCCCTATAATTTCTGGCCCCTAATCCAAAGTAGTCCCTTATGTCTTAGTGGCAATGTGCCTGGTCTTGGATAAATTCAAGTTAAAATATATATATATATATATATATATATATATATGAGAAGAATGTTGTAGTTCGCTTGGAGCATTGTGTATAGAGTAAGAATATTATTTTTTGAAGGCGATAACAATGCGTTGTTAAAGTGACACATACGACACGTGGAATCGTAAAAACAAAACAAAGTGACAATATTGAAAAGTCAATAATTTTCAAAAAAATTTTTTTTTATTTACCAGTGTATCGTGACCGTGGTGTTGGGTTGGAGTGTGTCCTTTTCATTATTTAATTTTCGAGGGTATCCCTCATCCTCAGAATAAAATAAATACTACCACTCGTTGGAGTGTGTTTTTTTTTTGCCAAAAGCCGGGGCCGGAAATGTTGGTTTTTTTTAGTAGTAGGTCCGCAGAAGTTTGTTATTTATTTTTTATGAATTATTATTTGCTATTTTAACCGTTGCTGTTTATTTTGTTAGTAAATATACTGAGTAATTTATTTTTTATTTATTTATTTATTTATTTTATTTTTTATATAACGTTGTTTGTTTTGTTAATAATATACTGAATAATCGTTATCTCGGTGGTAGGGGCTGATAACTACCACCGAGATAACGATTATTCAGTATATTATTAACAAAACAAACAACGTTATATAAAAAATAAATAAATAAATAAAAAATAAATTACTCAGTATATTTACTAACAAAATAAACAGCAACGGTTAAAATAGCAAATAATAATTCATACTACTAAAAACAAACCAACATTTCCGGCCCCGGCTTTTGGCAAAAAAAAAAACACACTCCAACGAGTGGTAGTATTTATTTTATTCTGAGGATGAGGGATACCCTCGAAAATTAAATAATGAAAAGGACACACTCCAACCCAACACCACGGTCACGATACACTGGTAAATAAAAAAAAAAAATTTTTGAAAATTATTGACTTTTCAATATTGTCACTTTGTTTTGTTTTTACGATTCCACGTGTCGTATGTGTCACTTTAACAACGCATTGTTATCGCCTTCAAAAAATAATATTCTTACTCTATACACAATGCTCCAAGCGAACTACAACATTCTTCTCATATATATATATATATATATATATATATATATATTTTAACTTGAATTTATCCAAGACCAGGCACATTGCCACTAAGACATAAGGGACTACTTTGGATTAGGGGCCAGAAATTATAGGGGCCATCCTAAGTTGGGAGTTGTGCAGGAAGATATTTGTTCATATTACACTTAAATTTTTGCATGTCGGTAGAGTCAGGGAAACAGGAAGCAAGGAGGGAGTGCTCTGCATTGTTTCCAGTCGTCCTGGGCTTCTCCTTGCCACTGGAATCAGACAGTGCTGACTCATGAGAGGTGTGGTTGGATTGCGCAACCCTTGCTTCAAAATTACACATGCAGCCCTTACAAAAAATAATATTCTTATATATATATATATATATATATATATATATATATATTGGTCTAATGATTTAAAAACTAAGATTTGCAGTGAAACCAGTTCATCACCGATGACTAACCGCGGAGCATCTGCAAGATTTATTTTACGATCATATATATATATATATATATATATATATATATATATATATATATATATATAATCATATATATATATATATATAATCATATATATATATATATATATATATGATTATAAGTAAAATAATATAAAAAATCGATTTCTTTTTGCGAATGAAGCAACTGGGTATTATCCATCCTTATATGGGAAAAAAAATGGTAAGAAACACAAAAATACATAAATGTAGGAAAAAAAAAATTCCTAGAAACGAGAAATCTTTTCCTTTCTGTGTTTCTGAACAAGCTCATGGGGTTAGAAAATAAAATGTTCACAACACTGACGCAAGTTTGGGTTAAAACATAAACTTTATATATAAACTGAAAGTGGAGTTTTTGCTCCCCCAGCAGTGACACATCTTGCAGGTTGAGGAGAGAAGTAAAATCGACATCTAACAGCAGGGGCCACGTCTAATGTTGATCAGGTGACACACAGACATTTTAAAAACATTAGCAGAGCACTTATAGGTCTTGTTAATGTAATGTACATTATCGCCATTTCATAAAAGAAGAAAAAACATTCGATGAACACACACACACACACATATATATATATATATATATATGTGTGTGTGTGTGTGTGTCTCATATATGGGGCTTAGAAGGAAAATATCAGAAAATAACACAGGTGTAGACATTATTTTACCTGCGTAAATTGATCAAGAAAATGTTGGCTATACTCCTGTGTCTACGAAGTTACAATTCCAGTTTGTCTGTGAGTTCCTGAATACTTCTTAGGGTTTTGTCGATGAACCCCTTATAACCTTATATATTTTGAAAGTACATTATACATTTTGGGGACTGTGTTCAGAGGTGAAAAAATAATAGAAATGTTAATAAGAGGTTCAAAGCTTGGAGGAAGAGTGCAGAGAGAGAAAGGAAGAGAGTAAAAGAGAGGGAACAGGAGGCAAGAAAGAGAGGGGGATAAAGAAAGAGAGAAGGAGAAAAAAAGAAGAGAGGGGGATGAAGAGAGAAGAGAGGGGGAAGAGAAAGGATAAAGGAGGAAGAGAGGGGATAGAGAAGAGAGAGGATAGAGAAGAGAGAGGGAGGAAGAGAGAGGAAGGAAGAGAAATAGGAAGAGAGAGGAAAGAGGGATCAAGAAAGAGGAAGGAGGAGAAAAGAGAGATGGAGGAGAGAAGAGAGGGGAGGTAAGACAGAGGGAAGAAGAGAGGGGAAGGAAGAGAAAGTTAAGAAGGACGAAGAAATATGATAGAGGGAGAAAAGAGTAGAGAGGGATAGAGAAAGGAAAGAGAGGGGAGGAGAAGAGAGAGAGGGAGAATGAGAAAAGAGAGAGGGAGAAGGAGAAAAGAGAGAAAGAGGAGAAAAGAGACCAAGAGAGAAAGAGAAAAGAGAGGGGGATGAAGAGAGAGAGAAAGAAAGATGATAGAGGGAGGAAGAGAAAAAGGGAAGATAGAGAGTGAAAAGAGGGAGAGAGATTCTATTATGACATCACAATGTATTCTGACTTAGTGAAATTCTTTGTCCTTGTATCCTTTGTCAAAATTAAGAAATTACATATTTTCATAATATATATATAACAAATACTGACCCGTAACCTTTTGGCTAGGAGCAAAGTGCAGCATCTGTTCTGATACTACACTTAATCTATTCTGTCCTCGGTCAGTGAAGGAGAAATCCTTCTAAACTGAGACAATTTAAAAAAAATTTCCAATCCAGAGTGCATCTTTTCCCCACATTAAAAACAGACCTTGTGTCTAACTCTGTCCTCGTGGGCCAGCAAGAAAGAACAAATGCTGACCCAATGGGTCACAAACACACACACAAAGGATGAACCAAATTTAGGATGGCTAATATAACAAATCCAGCATTCACTTTGTCGTTTCTCACTTAAAAAACAACGAACAATTATTTCCATTAATTGAATATGCAGCTTTTAGAAATGTTAAAACAACGCCATAATAACCAGTTTGGGGGATATTGTTTAGTCAGATTTATTTTTGAGATAAGATTGAAGAGAAAATGTACTTTTTTGTACATGGATTGAACACACAATCTTCAGATTATAAGACTTAGGGTTTAATAATATATTCCCCTTCTCCAACCACTTCTCATCTCAGTCACTCTTAATTGTCACGAAGAAAGAGTACATAGGCACACACATCTCGTCAATACGGTTATTGATGCTATAAAGAAAACCGTATTCTAAATTTGTAATAATGCACAGCTTTTCATGAAAGAATAGAGCACTCTCGGCTGCTGGAAAACGCTTATTATATATCAGTTCGAAACATGTAATAGAATTAACAGCAATCCGTAATCTTTTATCAAATACAGTCGACACATTTAGGTTCACTGTAGTCGAGGATGACCTGACGGTTCCTTTCTCATTGGCTACTTCACCGGGATGTAGGGGAGGGTGTCAATAACAGCAATAATACTTCATCTAAAGAATTCTGTCGAATACAGTCTGCACATGTTAATAACACTTGAATGCAAAAATATCGTAAAACACATCAAGGTTTTAGGGTTAGAAATTAACAAAGAAAACAGAGCAAAGTCAAGACTTCACGCCTGCGTCATTTGGTGAAAAAGGTTTCTAATAAGCACTTACCTGGTCTCCAGTTAAAGCATAAGCCGATAAAAGCCCTCCAAGGAATCGGATATTGGCCTCAAAGACGGACACTTCCGTTGACTGTAAAGAAAAAAAAAATTTTGTTGTAAAATTTTGAAGAAAAAAAGCTGTTGAAAATACAATACAACGATAATACTAAAACTCTGAGATACTTGTATGCTTGTTTGACAGACGGTGTGGCAAAATAACTTATCTGGGAGTTACTTCCCTTGAACCGAGAAGAAACTGCAAATGTTAGAATGTGAATAACTTTTTTTTTTCACTATCAGTCATCATTTATCAAGGCAAAAGCCACTCAAGGATAAGGGTTAATACTGAGAAAAGCCCTCCAAGGAATCGGATATTGAGCTCAAAGGCGAACACTTCCGTTGACTGTAAAGGAAAAAAAGAAGTTTTGTAAAATTTTGAAGAAAAGAAGCTTTTGAAAATACAACAAAATAAAGTACACCTACAAAAAAATACTAAAACTCTGAGGTACTTGTATGTTTGTTTGAAAGTTACCTCCCTTGATAACGTGCATATTAAGGAAAGAACTATGGGAGATAACTCATCCAAGAGTGACCTCCATTGAACCGAGTAGAAACTGGTGATGTAAATAGTTCATTGTTAGAATATGAATAAGTTTTTTTTTTTACTATAAGAGTTACCAAGGCAAAAAGCCACTCAAGGATAAAGGTTAATACTATTATTTGGATATAAAAATGTTGCCTATATTTATCAATGAAAGAATGATATTTTCGAAAGATGTGACCTCTTTTAATATCACTTTAATATCACGGGTACTCTATTATATTTAGAGCTTGGAAATAAAAAATAAAAATGGTTAGGGTTAGGATTAGGGTTAATATAGCTCAAAGCAGGAGTACACAGGAGTTCCCATTCCTTAACGGGTAACACTGGGTGGGATTTCTAGTATTTAGATAAAAAGAGTTCTGTTTTGTTTTTTTTACAAAATAATGTTAATATATTCGGTGCTTATACATCTAAAACCACATATGGAAATCGCATTTCCAAATAAAAACTCTTTGATATACTTACATATCAGGTAAAAATAGGTCTCTACACAAAAAACTAGGGAAAATTATCAAGTCGAATTTTAATTAAAAATAAAAATAAGTTTTTTTACCATTCATTGTTACTTGGTTAAATGACAGACTGACTTATCTCGACCAGCTTTATGCGTATTTCTGCTTTTATCAATGGCGTATTGACAAAATACGATAACACTGATTTTTGTTTGATTTGGCATAAATACTAAACTAACATAAAGGGAAGTAATCAGGTATTGACTATATACGAAAGTACGTATATAAGACGAGCAGTGATATCTGGACGGCAGTGAAGAGTCAACGTCTCTACTTCCTACCAGATCCCTGTTAAACGCAAACCACTCGGCATATTCTTAATTTAGTATGTCCTATGTAATTTAGGATATAACAGTTTGTAATTAAAATTTTACTCAATAATTTTCCATAATTTTTGGTGAAGATTCCTACTTTTGCCTGATACGTAAGTATATCAAAGAGTTTTCCTGTGAATTTATTTGGAACTGCGATTTTCACCTGCGCTTTTAGATGCATAAGCAACATATATTTCAGTTTATACATGTCAAATAATCAACACACTTAGAGATTTTTTTTTATTCGTAAAACTATCACTTCAGTCAGTCACGTGGGAGTTGGTCCTCTAACTATGAAGGCGACGAGATAATTTCAAAAGTGGGTATTAAAAATGTGGAAAATAACAGTGTAAAAATACACAATTAGATCAATTGGAACAAAAAAAAAAAACAGGTAAATTTATATACAAGTTAATCATCAGATTTATTCATACAAAAACTGAGTTGACAGATCAATTGTTTTTCTCAGTTTAAAAAAATAAATTTGGAGAAAAGCAATGGAGTGTCAGGTGAGAGAATAGATGTTCTTTAATGAAACAGTTAAAGCCATATAACTTCTACTTTCTACAGCACCTGTCTACATTAGTTTCTAAGAAAACATTGAAATTGTCTGAAGTTTTATCAACTCGTCCGTTTCTATTGCAAAATGATATTTTTCAGCTTCAAAAAAAAAGTACGTAACTGTCATCTAGGCGAACGGAAAGGGGGGGAAAGAAAAGATAACATAAAACCGGATATGATGTTGCCACAAATCAGCCCCGGAGTCAAAAACCAAACAAAAACCGGATTTCTGCCAATTAACGGAGAGCACACATGTCTGCTAGCTAAACACGTTTGAGACACTGTCCTGTCAAAGTCCCGTCGAAGTTCTGTCACTTTCACTAAACATATTGCGGAAACAGCGTGCGGAAACAATGAAAAAAAAACAACCACAACGAAATAATAGTTTGAAAAGTTTAATTTCCAAAATATTTTTGTATTTAATAACCAGTTGTACCAATCCGGCGTTGCCCGGGTTTGGTTGTTTTGTTTTACAGCATGTCAACTCTTTTCAGGCCATTTCATGCCGAATCCGGTCATTTTGGTAAAAGTTTTTATGCTTCAAGTTGTTTATATCTTCAAATATTTATTCATGGTGTTTAGTTTGGTTGTTTTGTTTAACAGCATGTCAACCTTTTTCGGGTTATTTTCATGCCGAATCCGGTCATTTTGGTAAAAGTTTTTATGCTTCAAGTTGTTTATATCTTCAAATATTTATTCATGGTGTTTAGTTTGGTTGTTTTGTTTTACGGCATATCAACCCTTTTCAGGTTATTTAATGCCGAATGCAGTTATTTTGGTGAAAGTTTTTATGCTTCAAGTTCTTTATATGTTCAAATATTTATTGATGGTGTTTGGTTTGGTTGTTAAAGCATATTTGTTTTCTTCTCTTTTTTGTTTCATCTGTTTCTATTTAACCCATAGTTGGGACCCTAGCAGGTACTACCACTCCGGGTCAGGGTGGACCTGGGAGCAATGGTAATTAAGAGGAGGCTTATTTTCATGCCGAATCCGGTCATTTTGGTAAAAGTTTTTATGCTTCAAGTTGTTTATATCTTCAAATATTTATTCATGGTGTTTAGTTTGGTTGTTTTGTTTTT
>OY744542.1:71922052-71934552 GCA_963556195.1 Sepiola atlantica | reverse complement strand
ATTAATTATATATTCAAGATCTCTACATCAGGTTATCCTATGATTAAATTAGTTAACTCAATCCTACTTATCATTGTTAATTATGATACATTAATTACTCGATCCTTTATCATTTGTAATAATGTAATGTTATGTTTAAAGAGATAGTGATTTTAATTTCTAATCTTTGTTTTTATTTTTTATTTATTTATTTATTATTTATTTATTTTATTTATAAGTTATGTTTACATCGTTCTCGCAATACTTATCTAATGTGAACTTTTTGAAGTGCCTGCAATTGTAACCTACCTCGTCCCTCTGGTTTAGTAGAGCATTCTTATTAGGAAACAAAACTATAGCTAGTTTTTCATTTAAACACAGAAAACAGGTAGTGTAGGTATTGGTGCCTTTTTAAAAATAATCCATTTCCCTACAGGAACTATGCCATTTCTTTTTAGGGATAAAATATATCTAGATAATGAAGTGCCTTTTCTATCAGTATCTATGTTGTTAAATGAGCATTTATAGTTTCTATATCTATCCTTAAAATCAGTACTAGTACCCCCTATGTAGAATTTTTTCAAATTAGGATCATTCTCTGGGAAAACTGTACTTAGATATACTACATTTTTCATTAAACATTTTTCTTGTAACGGGCACTCACTTTTATTTCTACAGTTACATTTATTATCCTGTATGCTACTATATATATATATATATATATATATATATATATATATATATATATATCCCAACTTGGCTGCGAAATCAATATATATTTATTTATTAATGTTTGTATTACAGAAGATCAGAACAACATAAGTACCGTCGGTTTCAAATCCTAACAAAGGGGGCCTATAAAGACCTCTTTATCGGACTTTCTTCAGCCATTGTTTATGTCCGTTTCCTCGGAATATATATATATATATATATATATATATATATATATATCCGGGGGGGGGGATACCAACTTGGCTACAAAAAAGATTCATTTCCCTTTTAAAGAAAGTGATACTAAAGTGGCTGCATTTATTTGACCCCCTCATTTTTTCCCACCGTCACACTCTTTTGAACCTTTTTATGTTTTTGGCAACGCACCATCCATTCATGCTCCGAACCATGTTAGCAGTTAAGCAACAGCGTATTTGAAGTGAGTGGCCATTTTGAAATTTGAGAAGTTTCAAACCTAACGAAATAAAAGAAAAGACCATTCCAGCGACATTCTAAGGAATTGGTTCCGGATTCATAGAAGAGAAAAAAATAAAGACTGTTTCTAGAGTTTCGTTTCAAGAGAAAGCTCAAGTCTGAAAAAGAAAAGAGAAAACGAAAAAAAAAAAAGAAGAAAAGAAAAAGTTAAAAGGCGATACCCAGAAGTGAGCAGGTAGCAGCAGTCGAGGTTGCAAAAAAAAAGAAAGAAAGAAAAAAAAGAAAAAAAAAAGGAAAAAAAAGAAAAATAAGAACGAAAAATAAGAAAGAAAAATAAGGAAAAAAAGAAAAAAGAAAGAAAAAGAAAAAAAAAAGAACGAAAAAAAGAAAGAACGAAAAAAAGAAAGAACGAAAAAAAAGAAAGAACGAAAAAAAAGAAAGAAAAAGGAAAAAAGAAAGAAAAAGGAAAAAAGAAAAAAAAAGGAAAAAAGAAAGAAAAAAAAGAAAGAAAGAAAGAAATGCTCTTTTAGCGACCCAACCCAACAGGATCTGGTAACAAGAAGTATCGATGAAAGTAACGACTTTCTTGACTGGAGTAAAATCAAACTGTCTGGTCGCTACACTAACAAAAAATACACTAAAAGAATGGAAAAACCTGAATTTATAGGTTTTGTAACAACCTCCTACCATCCTCCTACCCTCATTCTTGACCATAAATACCATTCGCTCATCTTTGCTCATGTGTTGTGGTGACCGCCAGCCCGTTCAGTCTCTCAGCAACCTCGGTTGACTTCGGGACGGGGTAACACCAGTCGAAGATTCATTCTCGACAATCACTCCGGTAGGAACTGGGCCATTTCGGTGGCTGTCGGGCTGAGGTATTGATCATGGGTTGTCCTAGGAGGTACACCCTCCCAGGCCTTGCCTCCCCTTTTTGGGGAGGAATAAGTTTATTGCTTACTGCCTGAGGTGCACTGACCGAGAAATGCCGACGGTGCTGCCCAGACTATTTTTGCTAGGTCAAAGTGCTCCTCCTTTAAGGGTGCTGGCTTGACTCTCCCCCACCTTCCGACCTTGTGTCACATATTGCTGCAGTGGGAAGGAATTAAATAGCGTCCATAAGGCTGAGCTCACAATCCATAAGTACCACTCCCTTCTCTTCTTTTTTTTTCTTTTTTTTTCTTACAAATTAAAGTAAAAAGACTCCCGGGTAACACAGGGTTAGGGTTAGTGTTAGTTTTCAAGTTACTTCCATTGTCATTTTTAAACATTTTTCTTCTATAAATTTTTATTAAAAGTCTTTGTAATTAAATTAACCAGCAAAAAATCATTTATCGTCTATTTTTTGTTTACATAAACAAATAAAGTTGTACTATTACTACTACTACTGCATCGAGTTTGGATGAATTACCTCCCCTTGATTTATTGCATGCATATTCACAGTGTCATTGTCATGCTACAAGCAGTACAAGAAATATTATTATTATACTAAATGTGAGTAAATCAACGTTTGTTTCTGTTGTGATGGGAACCGAACTCCCCCCACAGTCACTAATAAGTGAACTAGTCTGTAGAATATATATATATATATATATATATATATATATATATATATATATATATATATATATATGAGAATGGAAGGATGAGAGTAATCCGACGTAATGGGAAATGAAAAAGGAAAAAAAAAACAAGAGATATTTTTTATATATTCATCAACGTTTCGTCTTTATTGTAAGACTTCCTCAGGATTGTAATTTAAAGAAAAATGTCATGCAAGTACATCGAAATTTTGGGTTCCCTTAATGGTACCCACTCAAAGCTTTCCATATTCATTTCATTCTTCGCCACTACTGACTTCTCGCAGTAGTCACGACTACTACTTTTCTTTATCACCCCATTATGTCAACCCAAAATTTCGATGTACTTGCAAGACATTTTTCTTCAAATTACCATCCTGAGGAAGTCTTACAATAAAGACGAAACGTTGATTAATATATAAAAAAATATCTTGGTTTTTTCCTTTTTCATTTCATATATATATACAGGGTGGGCCAAAATAAGGGTCCTATCTTTAAATTTGAATAACTTGAATTTGAATAACTTCCACAAAATAAAAGTTAAACTCACCAAACTTTATGTGTGTGTAGACTGACCCTTCCGAGATTTTTTGAAATAAACAAAACAAATTTTAGCCGAAAAACACTTCTTAAAACTTACAAAAACTAAAGTATTGTTTTTTACACTGTTTTGAGTTTTTTAAGCAAAAATAATGTTTTCTAAATGAGGGTACGTTCCTTAGGGCTAATACGGCTCATGCTTGCTTCGGAAGGGGTCCTTTACTTATTCTAAAAAAAAAAAAAAAAAAAAAATCAATAAATAAAAAAGTTATGAATTTTTAAAAATAGGACCCTTATTTTTGCCCACCCTGTATATATATATATATATATATATATATATATATAGTCTAAAGAAGCTTTGAGTTATTTTAAACAAAAAGACAAAAAAAAAAAGAAAATGCAGTTTAAATTCCCAGAGAAAATAACTAAATCCAAAATATTGCAGACTTAACATTCGTTGGAAATTTCATAACTATATAATAGTAAGTAAATAAAATAAAAAGGGGGATTAAGTATCTAACAGTGAAACAAAAACAGGAGACCTTATATGTCTAATAGTAACACGGGGATCATCAGCTGTTTACCATGTAACTGTTTCGGAGATTTAAAAACAGGACAGTTATAATATGCATGGCTCTCCAATGGTACTGATCAAAATACCATTTCCCCAATAATCAAGTGTCGAAATAATTCAGCTTAAAATTTCACTTATATATACATAAATAAATAATAATAATCAAATAATAATAATAATATACTACCCTTAAGACTACCGTGTGATATGGTAATTTGCATATCAAATAAAATTCATTATAACAATAGTAATAATAATAATAATATCTAAACACTACAACCAAGAACCATTCTGCGATATGGTAGCTAGAAATAAAATTATATAGAAATTAAAGTTGCATTTTATATATATATATATATATATATATATATATATATATATATATATATATATATATGAATGACTACGAACAATAGTATGTGTATTCGAGTGTATTCTGTTAATCCTATTGTATTACCGGTAGTGCTATTGTTTTGTACCAGATATACGTTGTAATAAACCATCCTCTTTTAAATACCTTACACTCTGGTTATTTTGTTATTATAACTTTTGAGCAAGTTATACCAGTTTTGCTAAGGCATTTTCTGACATACTGTAATTACACAACATATATGTTAGTGCGAGATTATGTTATGTTTGACAAGAATTCTGCTTCAATTCTTCCAATCAGCTGTAATTTATAACTAACTGAACAAGTCATCCATCTCTCTCTCTCTCTTTCTCTCAGCTATCTATGTATTTCTCTCGCCCCCTTTCACTATGCTGATTCAATCACTCTCTAATATTTATTAATCTCTTGTTAAGCATTTAGAGAAAGAGTGACTCATTTTTCTCAGCGTCGTCATCTAATTTACATCTGTGTGTCTGTACCCACCACAAACATATACATAAATACGCATTTTTATTTTGGAATAAGAAAAAGCTGATTGCTGTCAAATTGATCAAAATTGGAATAAGGATTGCAAACATAAGGTTTAGCATCATTATATTTTGATTTTAATCTTCGTAAGGGGACATAAAAGTGGTGCCAAACTGTTTGGAGAATTAATTTTGCCGATCCTGGGACGGGTATTCTTTTAGTTTTGTGATAAAAGAAACTGAATGAAAATAAGCAAGTTTGATGGAAACAGATTATGGTTAATATTTGGGGGGGGGGGCGGGGTACTCTCGTGACTATTTTTAATGGGGTTGCTCCGGGAGCATATTTGGGCCATAATTTTATTGAGATTTAAACCATTGGGAGAAGAAAGAAAGAAAGGCAAAATTATGCGGGTTCACAAAATTTGCGAGAATTTCAATCATTTTTAAGAACCCCTAAAAGACATTAACCATTTTCTAAGATCGCAGCAACGAATAAATATAATTAACGATGACGAACAAAATGGGAAAACATGTTTGCGATGTTCACGGAAATTAGGGAGCATCGATGCACATTGAACAATTATTGCAAACAAAAGAGATGCTTTGGGAGAGAGAGAGGAAGAGAGGGAGGGGGAAAGAGAGAGAGGGGGAGAGAGAGGCAGAGAGGGGGAGAGAGAGGCAGAGAGGGAGGGGGAGAGAGGCAGAGAGGGAGGGGGGAGAGAGGCAGAGAGGGAGGGGGGGAGAGAGGCAGAGAGGGAGGGGGAAAGAGAGAGAGGGAGAGGGAGGAAGAGATAGGGGGAGAGGGAGAGACGGAGGAAGAGAGAGAGAAGGACGGAGGGAGAGAGAGAGAGGGAGGGAAGGAGAGGGAAAGAGGGACGGAGGAAGAGAGAGAGAGGAGGAGGAGATGGAGGGAACGAGAGAGGGAGAAGGAGGGAGAGGGAGGGAGGGAAATAGAGAGAGGAAGAGAGAGAGGCAGAGAGAAGGGGGGAGAGAGAGGAGGGAAGGGAGAGAGAGGGATGGGAGGGGGAGAGAAAGAGGGAGGGAGGGAGAGAGTGGGAGGGAGGGAAGTAGGGGAGAGAGGGAGGGAGAGAGAGGAGGGAGAGAGAGAGGAGGGAGAGAGAGAGGAGGGAGAGAGAGGAGGGAGAGGGGCAGAGAGAGGAGGGAGAGGGGCAGAGAGAGGAGGGAGAGGGGCAGAGAGAGGAGGGAAGGAGAGAGAGGAGGGAAGGAGAGAGAGAGGGGTGAGAGAGAGAGAGAGAGAGAGTGTTTAAGATATTTTCCTCCCATTTTACGATGACAGTAATTTTTAAAATAAACCACCAGCTCGAACGCTGTTGGCAAAATAATTTGCAGATTAAATATTTACAATTAATAATCAGCTTCAAAAGTTGTCGCCATTTTTTATTAACTCAACAGACATTCCACATTCTTGCGATGTAAATGTTCGGAAAATAATGATGTTTTACCATCAAGAAGCTGAAATAAGTTTATTTTTAGATGAAATATAAGATAAAGTCGGTCTTTTCCTCGATATTTTTCATCGATACCTTTCTTCCTACAAAATCAAAATTTAATCCGGGTTCATCAGCTTTTCATGTCGCTCGTTGTAGCATGTTATTAAGAAGAATAAAATGTAACTCGATTGAATCCCTTCCAGAATATACTTTGTCCGAGCTGGAATCATTTTCAAATGGGTGGCATCTTAATTGGTAAAATGCTTGGAAAATGTTTAAATAAAAATGATATAAATACAAATAACTAAGTTTACATATCAAATATATGGTACTTATGCAGATTAGGACCCAAGCTAAAATAGACTTGGCGTCGGTAGTTTCCGGCTGTTTATTTAGACTGCCGAAAAAAGTACCAAAATAAAGTAAAGTCAGTCTCTTTATCATTTCTTTGTCATCGATAGCTTTCTTCCTACAAAATCAATATTATTTGATTCTGGTTCATCAGTTTTGTCATGTGGATCATTGAACTCGTATTAATCCCTTCCAGAATATACTTTGTCCAAGTTGGAATTATTTCTAAATGACTGCAGTCTTAAAAACGAGACGTAACTCTGTATGGAGGAATACAGAGTTACTTCCCTTTTATTGAAATATTTTGTATTAAAAAGCACGGCATAGTTTTAAAAAAAGAAAAGCAAAACAAAATATAAGTAAATACTGTACTTGGGCTGTGAATAAACAAAGAAAACCACAAAGTTAAAATGCGACTCATAGAAGTCTCATTTTTCACTTTCTTGTTTTGTTTGTTTCCAAACCTGGGCATTAAATACGCAAATATGAGAGTCAACAAAACAGCAGCATGATACATTACATACATACCTGCCCCAGGATGGGTAAAATGAATTTTCCGAACAGAACAGTTTTGCACCACTTTTATGTCCCATTACAAAGATTAAAAGAAACATATACTGATACTAAACCGTAAGTCTAGAATTCTTATTCCAAGGTTGATCAAAATCCATTATATGATTTTGATTCTAGAAAATAAAAATGTCTTAAGCTTAAGGAGTATTAATAAGAAATTGAAATTCATGGAACTTGGTTAATTGATGTCTCATGAATATGGATCAAATTTAATGCAAATCTGAAATATTTGAATTTTCAAATAGGGGGTTGTGCCCATATTACGCCCCCCAAAAACTATTTAAAATACGTAAAAGAAGCTGAAATTTGGGAAATATTTATTAATTGATGTCTAATATCTATTGTTAAAATTTCACAAAAAAAAACCGGAGATATCTGAATTTTCACCTCACTGTTTTACTCTTTGCATAAAACTAAATTAAACTAAATATAGCTCATATTACCCACCCTTACGCATAGCAGCTGCGTTCCAAAATTCATAATGATCGGTTGATTTGTTCATGAGTGAATCCTGTACACACAAATATAACTTTATATACCACCCCCCTAATGTTAAAGTTTACAAAAAAGAATAGTGTGCCCATGTTACTCATCGTGTTGCCTAAAATATATCTTCCAAAATTCCTAACGATCCATTTATTAGTTTAGGAGATTATCCTGTGCATAGAAATATATACAAATACCTAACTTTATATATATTTTTTAACCAAGTAATTTTTTATATATTAATTTTTCCGTACATAAAAATGAAGACATGGACAAGTGTTTTAGGTATTAACTGTCATCAGCATGACTACCCGGGCAGGGATTGAACCCTCGATGTAAATATTCATAGTGTAGTGCCTGCAAAAGAAGATGCTGACTGCCTATATATATATATTTAATTAATTTTTCATCAATTAAATTTTGTGTACATAAAAGGAGCCATCATCAGCATGACTACCCGACCAGGGATTGAACCCTTGATGTAAATATCCGTAGTGTAGTGTTTTACCACAACACCAGAATACCCTGCTACATCTTATACTCGACTTTTTTTTTATCGCCTATGATGTTCCGTAGATTTTTTGTTTTGTTATTGTTTTTACTAGCGATAAGGGACCCGATGTGTTTATTGGTGCGTTTATTATTTTTTGCTCCCTGAGCGGTTTAAGAATATACAGACGACTGCGTTCATTCGCCCTTTATCGCTAGTAAAAACAATAACAAAACAAAAAATCTACATAGCATCATAGGCGATAAAAAGTCGTGTAGAAAATGTGGCAGGGTGTTCTGGTCTTGTGGCAAAACACTACCCTATGGATATTTACATCGAGGGTTCAATCCCTGCCTAGGTAGTCATGCTGATGATGGCTCCTTTTATGTACACAAAATTTAATTTATAAAAAATTAATTAAATAAATAAATATATATATATATATATATATATATAGGCAGCCAGCATCTTCTCTTGCAGGCAAGTATTGTTGAATATAAGAGACAACTAATGTCTAGATATCCTTTGGTAGATCCTTTCAATAGTCCGAATCAGGATCTTAGTTTCGGAGGGGAATTGGCTGATGAATTTGCCATGGTTTGGATTTGTCTCCCAAGTACTTTCAGACCTATTCCGGGTCCATCTTCAGGGGAATGGGGTTAATCAGGTACAGACCATGTGTTAGTACTATAGGTTTTGACGGGAATTATGTACTAAGTACAAAACTATATTTAGAGCTATAGACATTTTAGAATATTATTAAAGTTCTCTTATATTCAACAATATATATATATATATATATATATAGAGATATATATAAGTTGATGACACGTCCGATTAATGGTAGATGAATGCAGTCCTCTGCATATTCTTAAACCGCCCAGGGAGCGCAAAAATAATAAACGCACCGGCGTCCTATCGCTAGTAAAAGCAATAAGAAAATGAAAGAGATATTGTGATTAATCATTATTAAACCTTTGCAAATAAGCTCTGAGCGTACAACGTGGTCGGCATCAAAGTACTATTCTTTGGGTAGCGCCAATCTAAGAGACTCTACAATGCAACCAAGCGAGATTACTACAAAAGTATGAAAGCAAAGAATTCCGCTGTGGAATAGAAAGGCATTTTAGTCACCAGAAAAGCTAGCAAACAAGTGGTCTTTTATATCGCGAGCGAAACACGCGAGACAAGAACGAAACAATGAGAAACTTTACAAATTATTCCGTTTCCATTCCGAAGTGAACAAAACCACCGATGGAGATGGAGATAATTTTAACTTGAGCTCAGAATGTACAAATCTCGCACAGAAATTTAAAAAGCAAACAAACAAAAAAACGGAGACAATCTAGTCGACGGTACAGAAAGCAATCGGGAGAATCCATTACTGTCTATCTTGTTGACGGTGATGAAGTGGCACTCATCTTTGCCTTTTCAGATATCAAACAATATTCGAACTTGGCTTTTAGACATGCACAGCAGAGAACAATAGAGTCACAATGACAATCTACACTAGATTCAAAATGAGAAAATTATTTTCAGTATATATATATATATATATATATATATATATATATATTCCATGATAAATGCCAGTATACTGAAATCATATGCCCTTAATAGAGTTAAGATGAAAATTCATATACACTAAATGTACAAAAGCAAAGAAATTCCCAAATTTTTACACTTTTATTGTCATTAAGGGTATGACTACATATCAACCAAACCATTTTATATTATCACATCACTACAAATCTCTATGCATGAGTGGATGAAGTGTGTGAGGTGCGCTGAAGAAAAATTCCTACCAGTAAAATACATAGCCCTGTTGTGCTCGCATACCCTTAATGACAATAAAAGTGTAAAAATTTGTTTGGGAATTTCCTTGCTTTTTACATTTAGTGTATATGAATTTTCATCTTAACCCTATTAAGGGCATATGATTTCAGTATACTGGCATTTAGCATGGAATGTCACTACTTTTGTAAAGGCTATGCCTCAATACAATGGTCATTTTTAAGGTTTTTTGGAATTTTCTGGAAAACTAAGGTATATGGTAAACTGAAATTAAAATGCCATCAACTAGACCCTAGAACCTCTATCTCTGCCAAAAATCAGCTGAATCCATCAAATAGTTGAGATACAGGGTGGCACATACGTACGTACACAAAGATAACATAATTTCATGATTGAACTTTCTGGATCTCTGGGTTGCCTTGACTAATGATGCTGAAATTCTACACACTTATCAAATAAAAATTTTGTGCAAAGTTTTAACTAATTTGGTTTATTGGTTTTTGAGTTATGATTGATCAAAGAAATGAGATTTCCAGCATAGGCCATTTTTGAAGTCTATTAAGGGATAGAGCGCTCTCGCGCCTCCCTTGATATATATTTAACTTGAATAAATTGCCTTTTTTGCGGAATGTACCTTGCTTTGAACTTTTTGAATTGAATTTTGATTTGGCTTTTGCTTTCTCTAATTCCTTTCCACTCTCCTTCATTTCTACCTGCTCTATCCTGGATATTGAGCTGCATACTCTTCACAATAGGGTTTTACCTTTCCTAAAAGTTCGCTTTTAGTACACCTCTTTATATATATATATATATATATATATATATATATATATATATATATATATATATATATTACTATTTTCTGTATCCACAAAAAATTTTATAAGGAGATATAATTTTTTATGTATCAATTTTCAGTATTTACTTCAACAGTGCTCGATACGTAAGTAGAGCTAGGTAGTAAGCTATGAAAATATATTTATGGCAATTAAGCCACATAGAGGCTCCCGTGTTTCATACCCGGGAGGAATCTTCAGGATAAAATGCATGGAGTTATTTTTGCCGGGTGTTTTTATATACACGGCTAGCTAGTTAACCAATAAGATTCTTTGTTGTTCTCTCAGACAATCGTTGGGCTTCCCACGAACAAAGATCCGGTTAGTGTTACTTCCTATATCCTGTTCTATTGTTCTGTTTTTTATAGAGTGGCCTATATCCTGTTTCTTTGTTGTGTCAATATAATGGGTGAACTTATTTTAACACGTGGCTCATTGTATTTCTATTTTAGGTTTTAGTTTTTTAAATTGTTAGGTTATAGTTTAGTTTTTTTTACTTTTTTTTTTACTTATTTATGTATTATTAGCCTAAGGTAAATTTATTTCTGTGTAGACAGCTGTTTGCTATCTCACTTTTACAGTTTAATAGATTTTGGGGTCGCTAAAGTTTAGGATTTCAAATTTTTCATTCAGACATAATCTACACGGGTCGTCTAAATTTCTACATGCACTGGCCTGTCGTATTATTTTCCATTCAGTTATTGGTGAGCGTCCATAAAACACTCGGCAAAAATAACTGCATTTTAGCCTGAAGATTCCCCCCAGGGATGAAACGCGGGAGCCTCTGTATAGCTTAATAAATATATTTTCATAGCTTACTATATATATATAATTCTTTTTCAAATTTGGAAAAAAAATAAACATTTTATATTGGATCCTAGCGTGATATAAACATGCTCAATATTGGGGATAGAGCATTATTATAGGATTAATACAAAAACAAAAGTAAAGTTACACACTTTAAAAGTTTATTATAATTAAATATTTCAATAAAGATTAATTTATGAAAGAGTCCATTAATCCAATTCTTCGTTTCATTCATCGTTTTCAATCCTCTCATCATCCAACTGATAATATCATTAACCTCTACCCTCGAGTGACTTTTCGCCTTGGTAAGTGCTGACTCATTATTTAAAAAAAAACATAAGGATAAGTCATTTCTTACAATTTCCTGTTTAAAATATCCACATTAATATAAACTGTAGTAAAAAGGTCACAATTCTGTTCATAGGTCCTTTTAACAGTTTTATACTGTTTTTTTTTCTTGCAACAAAAGATACTATTCTGCATTTTCTGTAAGAGAATCTTCAGCATGCTTGATCGTCATCTGTCGTTTCTTTCCATGGTTTTCTTTCTCCCCTCTTCCCACCCCTTCACCTACCCTATTCTATTTATCAGCGAGCTGTCTCCAAACACTCTCACCAAAAAAAGAGAGCGATTCCCGGCGCACACACTTCACCTTTCCAGCTGATTGCACAGATGTATGTTTGCCATTAGTTCTAGCAAGTGGCTCTGAACAGACCCAGTGAAGCAGGAGATAGTCTGCTGCAATGTTAGCACCTAACAACAAAAAAAGAGAAGGATGCAGAGAGGAAGTCACGAGGGAGAGGAGGATAGCAAATTCCTTGTTGATATGGAGAAAAAAATCTTTAAGAGTAAGAAGGATGATGACAACAGGTGAATATTGAATAAGAAAGAATGTGTCTTTTCCAGGAGGTTGTGTGTGTGTGTGAGAGAGGGGGGAGAGAGAGAGAGGGGGAGGGAGAGGGAGAGAGAGAGGGGGGGAAGAGAATGGGTGGGGACATAGGTGTACGTGGGTGACACAGGTAAATGTATGGA
>OY744542.1:71899552-71919552 GCA_963556195.1 Sepiola atlantica | reverse complement strand
ATATATATATATATATTTACAAACAAGTCACCACTTATCAAGGCCCACTCGAGGATAAGGGTTATTGCGTTTGACGGGTAAAGTGAATATTTAAGACTCAACAAGAATTTCTTTCATTGGACTTGAAAATGGCCATGTTGTAGTCAGCCGGGAAGCAGTTCCACAGACGGACAGTTCTAGGAAAGAAACTTTGCTCATGAAAGTACCGCTTAGTTCTAGGCACACAGAGGGAGAAAAGGGAATTAATTGATAGTGGTTGTAGCTAGACGAGTTTTTGTTGTGAATGTTTTACAGGGAGAGGACCATAGATTGAAGCTCAGTCGAGCACCTGCCATGAAAATAACGATAGAGTAGAGAAAGACTAGCAACGTCTTTTCTGTGAGAAAGAGGCATCTACCATTATATATATATATATATATATATATATATATATATATATATATCAGAAAGGAAGGATGAAAGTAATCCGACGTAATGGGAAATGAAAACGGAAAGACCAAAAAAGGATAGTTGTTTATGTATTCATCAACGTTTCGTCTTTATTGTAAGACTTCCTCAGCTTTTCATATTCATTTGAATTTTTTTGACCATTGACTTTCACATCCTGGACTCTCTGGGTTTCATAGTAGCTAAGGCTGCTATATCCCTTCATCTCACCACCATGTTAACCCCAAACTTCTATGTACTTGCATGACATTTTTCTTCAAACTATCATCCTGAGGAAGTCTCACAATAAAGACGAAACGTTGATGAATACATAAACAACTGTCTTTTGATTTTTCCTTTTTCATTTCCTATATATATATATATATATATACATATATATATATATATATATATATATATATATATATATATATTTATTATACGTACATGAGTGTGTATATGTGAAGATACATCTACCTATAGTGCTTTTAATATCAAACAAAAATAAACAAAAGTATGAATAATAGCCAGTCTCCTCCAAACCGGATCAAGCAACAGAAGTGTGTGATTATTTATGCAATAAATGCTCTTATACATCATCGACGAGCAGCAGTCAAGTTCAGGGGTGGGAGTGGGGGTGCGCGCGAGGATAAGGCACAGCTGGTGTTATTGGAGTGCTTTGCCATTCTGATACATACCCTTCTCTTCCCCTAAGAAAAACAAAAAGAAAGAAAGACGAGTTATGTTTTGCGATTTGAAGATAATACTGCACAGGTAGGAATCAATAGAATGGATTCATGATAACATACAGGAGAGTACCATCAGTTGTGATAGAGAAAGCAAGTGATAAAGAAACGAGGCCATGAAACTAATAACGTTTTGTTACCATGGTAACCGACACAAGAATAAACAAGGCTATGAAACTAATAAAAATGTGTCTAGTTAGAAGATCTAATAAAAATGTTCAATTAAGTTCCATACTTCGTAATAGTTGTATTAACAAAACCATGACACTAAAAACATTTTGTTACTATGATAACACACATAACATTTAACAAGGCCATAACACTAATAATGTTTTGTTACTATGATAATAGACATAACACTAAACAAGGTCGTAACACTAATAATGTTTTGTTACTATGATAATAGACATAACACTAAACAAGGTCGTAACACTAATAACGTTTTGTTACTATGATAATAGACATAAGATTAAACAATGTCGTAACACTAAAAACGTTTTCTTACTATGATAATAGATATAACACTAAACAAGGTCATAACACTATTAACGTTTTGTTACTAGACATTAGATTAAACAAGGCCATAACACTAATAACGTTTTGTTACTAAAATAATAGACATAAGATTAAACAAGGTCGTAACATTAAAAACGTTTTGTTACTATGATAATAGACATAACACTAAACAAGGTCGTAACACTAATTACTATGATAATAGACATAAGATTAAACAAGGTCGTAACACTAATAACGTTTTGTTACTATGATTATCGACATACTATAAAACAAGACCACGGCACTAATAAATATGCAATCAATTTTAAAAAGAATAGGGGGCTGATAATTTCGTCTAATCTGTTTTTATTTACATGTTTTTATTACATATTTGATGTCAGAAAATTAACTGCATTCAAAGATATTTATGTTAAATTATTTTGATTTTAAGAAAATTTATTAAACAAAAGTCAATGAAACCATATTATAATTCGGCATATCTCTTATCCAAGCATCTGAAAGGAACAACTTTAGTCTGATACTGCATTTGATACTCTCCAAATCCAATACCCTTCCAAATGGCTAAACACCATGAAACGTCGAATGACGATATCTTAAATTTCTGCTAAAGAGATGCCACAAGATTTTGACACCACATAGCATCTTCGTTTCCCTCCGGTATCAAATGGTCCCCAATCTAGGGTCAGAACAACACAGATCGAACATAGATATTATAATTTGTGAAACTGCTTTGAATATCCCAGCCAGCAGAGTTTTACTTAGTATATAAAACAGAAAGAAAAGCTGATAGGATTTATTTATATATATATATATATATATATATATATATATAAAAACCTTCCAGACATATAACGCGATGCTCGCAACACCAATATATGCAAATGAGGATTCACTGCGTTTTTACCGAATTTCTTTTACTGAAGACCAGATTTTATCTATCTAGCTTCATGAATAATAATAAGCTTACATACATTGAAATTCAAATGCTAGAATGTTTTTTTCTGCTTTATTGGATCGTTAAACTTAAACCTGAACACATCAAAGCATTCCCAACAACATTGTATTTTAACGAAGATCTATATTACAATCGAGCATTTCCTCTGCGTGTGTTCGTGTTAGTCACTTATCAGCTCCAAAGCTACCCGACAGATTCACACCAAAGTTAACATGAAGAACTCTTGCAATACCACGTTTGTCATAAGGTAGTCAACCCTCGGCCTAACCTTCACAGGTAACATGAAGACATTGCCAAGGCTGCCGCAAAGAAGGTTGGCTCCCTCTACCGTGCTATTAAAAAAGTGGGGAATCAAATCTAACATTTCAATTAAAACCGGCCGAAACGTTGTGACAATAACATCCAAGATGATAACAGTAGTCCGAACAAGCCGCACGTGTCTGGTCCCCCTTTGTATGTGACTCGATGTGGCGAGTGTAAAAGGCAATAAATTTGGGCAATTTGGGGCATTTTTGACCTCCCTTTGACCCCCTGGGGGCGCGAATCAGAATTTTTCTGAGGTCAAGGATGCTCATTTTATATCCAGAACAATTGCCTCTACATTTTGGCCAAGTTTCAGAAAAATTGAATGGATGGATCAAACGTTATGGGAGAAAAGGGGTAATTTTTTGCCATTTTGGGGGCTTTTGACCCCCTGGGGGCGCGAACCAGATTTTTTACAAGGTCAGCGATACTTATTTTCTATTAAGAACAATTGCCTCCACATTTTGGCCAAGTTTCAGAGAAATTGAATGGATGGATGAAAAGTTATGGGGCAAAAAATGTCATTTTTAGCCATTTCGGGGCCTTTTGACCTCCTGGGAAGGGCTAACCAGATTTTTTTTCAAAAATCGGAGAATGTCACTTTCGTACCTGACCAAAGTACGGACGGACATGCCTCAAAACATAAGTCCCCCGATTTAATAAATCGGGGGACCAAAAATCCAAATAACCCGAATAGGATGCGGATGCAGTATATCACAAAGCGACAGGATATTTGTACAATGATTGGGTCCCCTGGGGGAAAGAATATGATCTTAAGAGACAAAATAAAGCTCTGCCAGATCGACGCATTATTTAAGCGTGTTTTGATAACCGTTACATCAAATAACGAATTGTAATTCTTCTAACATCTTTGAAAAGAAAAAAAATAATTAAATGTTCTGAGATCAAATTCTTTCAGAAAATGTGAACAAAAAATGCTTTTAAAGATGATTAATGAGCTTCTAGTTTACGACACTCATGGTGTTATCGGATAATTAAAGAAAAAAGATTTTCAGTCGGCAACCATTGTTATGGGGGGGCGGAGACAAGTAAAAATTTCAGATTTTAGCCGTTATTTAACTTTTTATTATTTTGTATTTTTATTTTCAGTTTATTTTTATCATACTTTCTATCCTATACCTCAGTGTTAATTTTGCAAATAATATTAGGTTTCATCTTCTCAAAACAAATTTAGCAATTATAAATTTTGTAATTTAGACATTTTGAAAATTACCTGCCACTTCACGTCAATTTTAATTAAGAAAATTTTGAAAAATTAATTACAGTATTTAAATTTGGTGACTTGCATAACTAAATAAGAGAGTGAATGCTTGCGTATATAGATTTACAAAAATGTTATTCTTTATGAGAAGAGAACAGATTGCGTTTCACAGATGGAAAGTTGTTGGAAAGAAACGCTGTTCATGGAAGTTGCATTTGGTTTTAGGTGCACAGAGGAAGAAAAGAAAGTTTCTTTGCTATGGTGGTAGCGCGATAAGTTCTTGCTGCGAATGTTTTACAGGGGGAACTAAAGATTGGAGCTCAGTCGAGTACCTATCATGAAAAAATACCGATAGAGTAGAGAAAGACTAGCAACGTCTCTTTTATGGGAAAGGGGTGGTAGGGAAGAGAAGAGATCATTCCCACTAGATTGCAAAGTCGATTTTGTATGCTGTCAAGATAAGAAACAGTGCTCCGAGCGGCACCTCCCCAAATGTGGTAGCAGTACTCCATTTTAGGGAGTATCTGACTCTTATACAGGTAAAGGATTGCGTCAGGAACCAGGTACTGTCTGGAGCGGCAGAATGATAACACCATTTTTCCCACAACCTTAGAAACAGATTTGATGTAAGTCTTCCATTTCTATTCTGGGTACTTGTGCAGTTTACGGACCGGGCTGGTATAATAATGTTATAATTTAGAAACTCATTCTTAAAACATAGGGAGGTGTGTGTGTGTGTGTGTGTGTGTGTGTGTGGGGGGGGGGTGATTAACTATTTTGTACTTTCACCTAACAATTTACTAAACAGAATAGTGAATCAACCCCGTACCTCCCCATGAGGGTGAAATAAATGCGAATGTCAGTACATGTATTCGTGTCAGGGCATCGAACACAGATTTAACGGCGGCGTTATATAAAACCCGCTGCTCCCGAAAGCCGTGTGTCTTGCAATCTGTTTTGTCTCCGTCTGTTCCCGGTGCTTGTACATGAGACACTTTACGTCAAACTCTTGAACAAGACTTTCTGAGACTAAATTTTGGTACTTGTGCAGTTTACGGACCGGGCCGATATAATAATGTTATTATTTTGAAAGCTATTGTTAACTATTTTCTACTTTCATCTAACAATTTAATAAACAATAGATAGCGTAAAAATTGAATTTAACTTGAAAATTCTATCTAAAAAAAAAAAAGGCCCTGTCCGTAAACTGCATAAGCACCCAATTCTAGAGTGATGTCAATCCTAGGAGATCGTCTTATGACATATCAACCTTTTTCAAGTTATTCAATGATGAATCCACTTATTTTGTTTTTCACTAACGAGTCACCATTTAACAAGGCTAAAAAACCACTCAAGGATAAGGATGAGATGAATAGCTTGACAGTTGAATGATGAAGAATATTATGAGAGGATTGAAAATGATGAATGGAATGAACAAAATCTGATGACTTATAAAGACGGTTTATGACAGGTATTTTTAGACATTAAATTTGAAGATGACTATGTTGTAGCTTGCAGGGAAACACTCCCATGGTAACATGTTCCACAGATGGTAAATTCTTGAAAAGAGACTCTGTTCATGGAAATTCCGTTTGATGTCAGGCACATGGACGGAGGAAGAAAGGAAAGTTCTTTGCAGTTGTGGTAGGAAGACGAGTTCTTGCTGTGAAGGTTTTACAAGAAGGAACCAGAGATTGAAACTCAGTTTTTTGGTAAAAAGTTTTTATGCTTCAAGTTCTTAATATCTTCAAATATTTAATAGATTTTATTTTGTCTACGAATGGTTTGTAAATAAATTTGTTTTGCATGCATATATTTGGTAAATAAATAGTCTGTGATTGATCAATTCTATTCAATCCATAGATGGAAACCTGACAGGTACTACCACTCCGGATTAGAGTGAACCTCGAAATAACAACTATGGAGTGATTCCACAAAGCTCCCAAATTAAGGCCTCAACACCGAATCAAGGGGTCTTCAGAAGAAATTGAAATTCTAGGAATCTTGCTTAATTGGTGTCTAATGAATATGGAAAAAATTTAATGCAAATCTGAAATATTTGAATTTAAAAACGGCAGGTTATGCCCATATTATGCCCCCTAAAAATGTTTAAAATACTCCAAAGAAACTGAAATTTGGTTTGGTTGTTTTGTTTTACGGCATATCAACACTTTTCGGGTTATTTAATGCCAAATCTGGTCATTTTGGTAGAAGCTTTTATGCTTCAAGTTCTATATATCTTCAAATATTTATTCATGGTGTTTCGTTTGTTTTTTTTTGTAGAAGAAAATTGTTTTTGTTTTTGGCTTTGCAGAACATGATGATTGATATTTGCAAAAGGAAAGTAAAAAAACAATAACATTAATGTTTGGTGCATTTTTGGTCAGGAAACCAGTATCTTTAGACAGCCTGATCTGGTAGCACGAGTTGAAATTTGGAGAATATTTATTAATTGATGTCTAATACCTATTGTTCAAATTTCACAAAAATCAGAGATATTAGAATTTTCATGGAGGGTATCCACCTGCTTTTTGCCCCCCTTTGCATAAACCTAACTTAAACTAACCATAACCCACATTTGAGATCCCTTACGTCTTGAAGCCGTGTTCCTAAATTCATACTGATCGCGTAATTAGTTTAGGAGTGAATCTTATACGTACAGATATATAAACATATACACATACCTAACTTTATATATAGAGAGATGAAAAACTTAGCATCATACACCGACGCTGTTATTAAGATTATGAGATTCAAAACAGATTACGGACTATACCAATCAAGTGTCACCTAATCTATAGAACCCGCAGGACTGTAGGATGGAACCAGTTCTACAAAATGTAAAATGGTAATCACTAAGGGAATTATAATGGGGGTGGGTAGGAAAAAAGATATATTTATATGATTAAAAGAAATGTTTCAGTAATTTGTACTCAAAGATAAAAGAAAAATGCAATTTCTTCTCCCCTTGAAGGCGATTCTCCTGGGAATAAAGGTAAAAAAAAAATGACAATTTTCTTTGATGACTTGACTGTAGTTAGTTTCACAACTACCTTGTACTAATTAACCTTACAATTTTAAAACTTTAGTCACTGCATTACAGAAATATATCACTTAGTTAAATATATATACATTCCGCTTAAGCGCAGAACACTACCAACAATATGACGCTTGTCCCCGCCTCCTGGATAAGTGTATTTTAATTTCAACTACTGTTCGTGGTGATTTCTTGCGACCGTGTCGGTCTGGACGTCAGTCAGGCTTGTAATTCTAGGCTGAATCTACAAACTGCAGTCGAGCTCATACGACCGCCTGAAACTACCACTCCTGCACTGATGAGGGTGGCAGCCCGAAACGACGTCGTCTGTAGGTATAAAACACTTTAATATTTAATTAAAAATATTTGTAGTATATATACATAATTCATTTACATATTTCAAAAACGTACCGCAGTTTCATCCAGATGGGCTGACTTTTTACATTTAAAAAAAAATCCCAGTGGAATCGTCTGCGTTCTGAATGAGGTGAAACCACGCCATTTCTCATCGTGGTTTCACCTCATTCAGAACGCAGACGATTCCACAGGGCATAGATAATTTTTTTAAATCTAAAAAGTCAGCCCATCTGGATGAAACCGCGGTACGTTTCTGAAATATGTAACATAGTTTTCAAATAAATTATATTAGCTCTCACTCAGGTAGGTGCCAGTATAAAGAGCGTTGCAACAAATGCATCTGCGATGCATTTGCAGCGTTGAACACCCGCAATAATTGGCAATCGCCACGGGGTCAACTAGCGAGAAGATTTACGAAGATGCCTCGGATAATTACACTCTTCCTCCAGTTGCTGCCTTTCTGAGTCTGTTTGCCGAGAGACGGAATCGAAAACAAGTACAGATAAACAGGCACTGTTTATGTAATCAGCAGATTATTCTATCAACATTTACCCAACACGCACGTAAAAGGAATTTCAATTTCATTATCTTGAGAGAAAAGAGAATCTCTCTCGTCTCTTCATTAGCATATGTAGTGATGGCTTCGTTAAGAATGGTTTCTGCTGTTGGAAGAAACAACATGTCTTCTCTGCCCTTTGGACTCCATAAGCAAACACACACACACTATATATATATATATATATATTGTTTAATATAAGAGACAACTCATGTCTACATATCCTTTGGTAGATATTTTCAATAGTCCGAATTAGGATCTTAGTTTCGGAGGGGAATTGGCTGATGAATTTGCCAAGTACTTTCGGACCCATCTGGGTCCATCTTCGGGGGAATGAGGTTACTCAGGTTTAAACCATGTGTTAGTATTTATTTATTTATACAAATCCAAATTATGGCAAATTCATCAGCCAATTCCCCTCCAAAACTAAGATCCTAATTCGGACTATTGAAAGGATCTACCAAAGAGTATCTAGACATGAGTTGTCTCTTATATTGTCAATATATATATATATATATATATATATATATATATAGTGTGTGTGTGTTTGTTTATGGAGTCCAAAGGGCAGAGAAGACATGTTGTTTCTTCCAACAGCAGAAACCATTCTTGCCTACAAGAGAAGATGCTGCCTATATATATATAGATATATATATAGAGATATATATAGATATATATATATGCTCTGTGATGCCATCCAGCGTTGCTGAATTTATATCGTCAACGACTTCTTGAAACAATGCGAAAAAACGTTCTATGCGCGTTTCTCCGCCGTCTTTTTAAAATTCTCTTCCTTATCCAGCTTTTTTGTTCAGTTGCTTTTGACACCAGAGGATGATTCGACGAAGAATCGAAAACGTTCGTGAAAAATGTTAAACCTATGGAACATTTATTAATTTTTTAGATTTTAATACAAAAAAGACCATTAGAAAAATTAAGAAAATAAAAAATTACAGACGAATTCTGTTATTTTTTAACAATGTTTGCGTAAATGAGAAAATGCTATCTAAATACACACAATATATATATATATAATATTTTTTTATTATAAATATTTATTATTTTTACCTACAGACACATGTGTTTCATGCTTACACAATGTTCAGTGTAGGAGATGATAATTACCACTGGTCGAAAATTCAAACCCAATTGTAAAGTCACCTTTGACTCTGCAGCCTTGTATTCAACCTCTAGGCCACCATCAATTAACATGGGAAAGAAGAGAGTTTAAGTCATATAATGTCGAATCGGTGGACATATACAGTAAACTTATATATAGTGTTCAACAGCATAGGCTGGAACATCGCGTTACGCATAGATCGACAGCTTATATGTTAATATATGTTTATACACACACACACACATATATATATATATATATATATATATATATATATAACATCATATAATCCAAGTTGTTCAGAAAAACATTCCCTATTTCATCCAAAACCACTTTATTAAACAATTTTTTCTGCCCATTTTGAAAATAAACATTTTCATGGGATACAAAATTTACTAAACATTCACAAAGAGGCTTCATCAGTGTATAACTCACCCCAGAACCGACCTCAAAGCCGGGTCTCGACTTTAACGTACTGTATATCTACTGATGATAATTTGATTCTGACAAGCCAATTTTCATTTCTTATTATTGTACCATGTTATTAGCAATTAATATACTTTTTTTTTTTTTTAAATACTTGATCTGCTTCGGCAGTTTCCTAATTAAACACCTCAGCTAAGGGGAATAACTTAGCGTTCCTTATTTGCTTTTTTAGCTTAGATATTGAACCTTACAAAAAAAGGGTTGGTTATAGAACATAGACGTATTTAAAAAAAACAACAAATTTGAACATGATGGATCCTGGGCAATGCCGCGTCGGTACAGCTAGTACATTTAATAAAAATATTATCTGTTGACAATTCTAGAAAAAGAGTTGCAGCCATCACACACACACATTATATATATATATATATATATATATATATATATATAACTGCACCCACACACACTTGAGTCTGTTTAGCTGAAGGCTTGTGTACATAAACGAGGCATAGCATGTCAGTTTTTTTCGAACCAACGATAAACAAAATTTCCTCTCTGCATCCCATAAATAAAAAAAGAAAAACGGTATAAAAACATAATCTTCGGATAAAATCTATGCACGCACAAACAAACCATATGAAAGCATTTTTATAAAAGGCACCGTCTAAATATATGCAGAAAAAATATAAATATAAGCTCATTTTGCACGTGTATATCCTCCACTCTATAATAAAGGGCAATGTGTGATTATATATATATATATATATAACTATTACTATTTCATGTATCCCCATTAAATTTTATAAGGAGATATAATTTTTTATATATCAATTTTCAGTATGTACTTCAACAATGCTCAGCCTGAAGATTCCCCTTGGGGATGAAACGCGGAAGCCTCTTTGTAGCTTAATTGCCATAAATATATTTTCATAGCTTACTATATATATATATATATATATATAAGTAATAAGTAGTAAGATACTAAAAAGTTTATCACTCTTCGTCTATCTATCTATCTTTATATATATATATATATATATATATATATATTGTGTGTGTATTTAGGTAGCATTTTCTCATTTATGCAAACATTGTTAAAAATAACAGAATTCGTCTGTTTAATTGTAGCTTTTTTTTATTTTTTCAATTTTTCTGATGGTCTTTTTTGTATTAAAATGAAAAAAAATAATAACTGTTCCATAAGTTTCACAAACGTTTTCGATTCTTCGTCGAATCATCCTCAGGTGACAAAAGCAAATGAACAAAAAAGCTGGAGAAAGAAGAGAATTTTAAAAAGACGGTGGAGAAACGTTCAAAGAACGTATCAGGAAGTCGTCAGCGATTTTAAATTCAACAATTTGCTCTTGACAACTGAGAATGACTCGACGAAGAATCGAAAACGTTCCTGAAACATGTGAAACCTAGTGAACATTTATTAATTTAAAAAGACCATCAGAAAAATTGAAAAAATAAAAAAGGTATAATTAAACAGCCGAATTCTGTTATTTTTAACAATGTTTGCATATATACATGAATGGAACTCTTTCCCTGCTCCCTGTTTCCTCGACATGCGGAAATGTAAAACTAATGTAAACAGACACCTCGCTGCACAGCTCCCAACTTAGGATGATCCCTAAACTTCCAGAGGCCGGCAGTATGAGGAAAGCTATTGGAGTAGAAGGCTCTCCGGCATCTGGGGACCTCCACTGTGAATGGATGGGATTTCGCTGATTGTCGGGTTGGTCCTATGTATTTACATCGAGGGGGCACTAGAGCAGTCAGTTCATCGGAGCACAATCCATTGAAGTATTTTTAAAACAAGCACAAAGAAGCAACATTGCAGCGGTGGGACATGGGCTGGAGCTTGTGGATAGTGAGGGACCTATTAAATTGGTGACTCTTTTTTTAACCTTGTCTAAGAAGGAGAGACTAGTGGATGATGCACCAGCCAAGATGTGGCAACAATACTCCATGCATAGGCGGATGGTGGCTTTGTAGAGATATATAGGATAATGTCAAGTGTGATAAGTTTACTAGCATGGTAGAGAGAGCCCACCTTCTTTGCAGCAGCCTTGGCAATGTCTTCAATGTATTTGTGCCAACACAATAAATAAACAACGTTGGACATACATTGACTATACTCAATCACTTAAACGAAAGCGCCATTCGACGATATACGAATACACTTCACATATTTTCATATAAAAATTATCAACATTTTCATCAGCAACACAAGAATTATACAAAAGTTGCAAGAAAATCGACTTCACAATCAAGTGGGGGATTATCTCTTCTCTATACTACAACCTTTTGCTCGCAGGAGAAACATTGCTAGTCTCTCTCTGCTCTATCATGAGCTCAATTCTCTGGTTCCCCCGCAAGATGTTCACAGCATGAACTCGTCTAGCTACAACCACTGCAAGGAACTTTTTCTTCCTCTGTTCACTTAATACCAACTAAAACTTCCAAGAACCTACCCTCTGTTGAACACAATACTGCACAGTTGCTTACCAGCTGACTGCAACATGGTCGTCTTCAAGTAAAATGTCAACAAATACCTATCACGCTGTCTTAAGTAATCAAATTCTGTCTATCTCACCCATCATTCCTAATCCTCTCATAATATTGTTCATCATCCAACCGATAATCTCATTGAACCTTATCCTCGAGTGGCCATTGGCCTTGGCAAGTGGTAACTCATTAAAAAGACAAAGAAAAGAAAAAGAAGCTTTTCTGATAAAATGATAAACACTCAGTATCAAAAACATGGCATCGTAATGCAGCCATAATCTCTTAGGCGTATCTAAAAATAATTTCAAAAGAACATTACAATGACTAGTACTTTGCCAGATTAGGACCCAAGCTAAAATCGACTTGGCATCGGTAGTTTTCAAATGTTTACGTAGACGACTGGAAAAAGCCGAATGAAAAGTCAGTTGCTTGCATCTAAAAAAAATCCAAAACGAGGCTGGATGTATAACTTGAAAAAAATGTTTTTTTTTATATGTAAAAGTTTTTTTTGAAGAAAAATATCACTGAAAAAGTGTTAAAACAGTGTTAGTGTTAGGGTTATAAAATGTTTTTCTGCATTAAAAAGCTTTTTTTTCTACTGAAAAAGTGTTAAAACAGTGTTAGGGTTATAAAATGTTTTTCTGGTTTGAAAAGCTTTTTTTTCTACTGAAAAAGTGTTAAAACAGTGTTAGGGTTATAAAATGTTTTTCTGCTTTAAAAAGCTTCTTTTTTTCTACTGAAAAAGTGTTAAAACAGTGTTAGTGTTAGGGTTATAAAATGTTTTTCTGCATTAAAAAGCTTTTTTTTCTACTGAAAAAGTGTTAAAACAGTGTTAGGGTTATACAATGTTTTTCTGCTTTAAAAAGCTTCTTTTTTTCTACTGAAACAGTGTTAGTGTTAGGGTTATAAAATGTTTTTCTGCATTAAAAAGCTTTTTTTTCTACTGAAAAAGTGTTAAAACAGTGTTAGTGTTAGGGTTATAAAATGTTTTTCTGCATTAAAAAGCTTTTTTTTCTACTGAAAAAGTGTTAAAACAGTGTTAGGGTTATAAAATGTTTTTCTGCTTTAAAAAGCTTCTTTTTTTCTACTGAAAAAGTGTTAAAACAGTGTTAGTGTTAGGGTTATAAAATGTTTTACTGCTTTAAAAAGCTTCTTTTTTTTCTACTGAAAAAGTGTTAAAACAGTGTTAGTGTTAGGGTTATAAAATGTTTTTCTGCTTTAAAAAGCTTCTTTTTTTTCTACTGAATAAGTGTTAAAACAGTGTTAGTGTTAGTTTTATAAAATGTTTTTCTGCATTAAAAAGCTTCTTTTTTTCTACTGAATAAGTGTTAAAACAGTGTTAGTGTTAGTTTTATAAAATGTTTTTCTGCATTAAAAAGCTTCTTTTTTTTCTACTGAATAAGTCTTAAAATGGTGTTAGGGTAAGGGTTCGTTAAAATTCATTATCGCTTTGAGCAATTTTTATTTCAAATTAGTAAATTTCGCAATTCAATCTATTAAAATGTTAACTTTTTGCATTCTGATTGGATAAGCGCTTCAGCATTTTCCAACCGTCTACGTAAACATCCGAAAACTACCAACGCCAAGTTGATTTTAGCTTGGATCCTAACCTGGAAAAATACCCGATGACTATATTTTTTAATATTATTAATGCTGATACTTATTCCTTGAAGATGACTAGAGAAATATCCGAAAGCGCTACGACAAATGGAAATAAAAACATTGAAACATCAATTGAAAATCTACTATATTCCACCGGTAAGAATAATCAGTACATGTGAGAGCACATGAGAAGCTATTGAAAAAAAGACTAAAGTTCCTTGTCTGTCTTATACAATTGAAATATATATATATATATATATATATACTAACAGAGCTACCAGGTGTTGCCCAGGTTAGAATGTGGGATAGCATCATATGCAACATCATGGTAGGGAGAGTTTACTTTAACAGCAACCTTGATGTTGTCAGCTAGATATCTTACTCACCGCGCTATTCAGATATATGTTAATACTCTTAAACTAACGCTAATAAATAGATTAATTTCATTGTGTAACATGTTTGAAAATTGTCATTAGCTTCTTTAAGGGGCAGCCAGAGACGCAAAAATACTTCCATTATGTTCACATGCAAATTGTGCATGTGAATACAATTATATTGAAAGTACACTTCCTAATATGTCTTCGTTTTTTAGGGGCAGACATGCACAGACAGAGAGGTGTTCTTGATTATATATAATATATATATATAATTTTTTTTTTTTAAATAGAAAGGGTGTGTAGACATTTTTTTAAACCATTGTTTCGTAATAGTATTTTTTTTTTAAAACCATAACAATGTGTAGTGTTAAAATAAATAAAATTTATTGGTAAATTTATAGAAGTGCACCTTTCGTATTTCGACCCCTAAAAAAAAAGTATCCTACTTTTTTAGGCAAATTACATGTAAACAGCCTCAACAAATATCCGCTATGAAATAAAATTATGAAAATTTTTATTATTTTAGATGTTAGGAGGGGTGGGGGATCACTTTCCTATATAAGTTATACGTAAAGTGAGCACCCATTTCTTGGCCACCGAATCTCACCTCTCGTGTTTCGACCCCTAAAAAAAAAGTTTCTACTTTTTTTGGCAAATTACATGTAAACAGCCATCCATAACAAATATCCGCTATGAAAAAAAATGAAATTTTTTATTATTTTAGATGTTAGGAGGGGTGGGGGATCACTTTCCTATATAAGTTATACGTAAAGCGATCACGCATTTGTTGGCCACCGAATCTCACCACTCATATTTCGACCCCTAAAAAAAAAATTTGTTGAGGCTGTTTACATGTAATTTGTCCAAAAAAGTAGAAACTTTTTTTTTTTTTAGGGGTCGAAATATGAGTGGTGAGATTCGGTGGCCAACAAATGCGTGCTCACTTTACGTATAACTTATATAGGAAAGTGATCCCCCACCCCTCCTAACATCTAAAATGGCTGTTTACATGTAACTTGCCCCCAAAAGTAGAAACTTTTTTTTTTTAGGGGGCGAAATACGAGAGGTGAGATCTGGTGGCCAAGAAATGCGTGCTCACTTTACGTATAACTTATTATAGGAAAGTGACCCCCCCCCTCCTAAAATCTAAAATAATAAAAATGTTCATAATTTTTTTCATAGCGGATATTTGTTGAGGCTGTTTATATGTAATTTGTCCCAAAAAAGTAGAAACTTTTTTTTTAGGGGTCGAAATACGAAAGGTGCACTTCTATAAATTTACCAATTTATTTTAATCTGAATTTTCGAAAAATAAAATTATCCTTGTCAAAGCAATGTTTTTCTTTCTTTTTCTTTTCATCGTCCGATGGTAATGGACTTTTGGGTCAGAAAATCACTTATGTCTCAAAGCGCGGCTTTGTCAATTTGAAATAGAAAGGGTGTGTAGACATTTTTTTTTAACCATTGTTTCGGATAGTATTAATCTTTTTTTTTTTTTTTTTAAATATAACAATGTGTAATATATATATATTTCATTTGAATCAAACGGAAAACAGTTTTCAGTGGAGGGGTTGTGCCCCCGGTGACCATCTTAATATTACTATTAATTTGCTGAAATTTTGGGAATAGACATCATTTTTGGTCATTTACCTATGGTATAAATTTCGTTTGAATCAAAGGAAAAACAGTTTTCAGTGGGAGAAGCGTTTTAACCCCCCACCCCCACCCGGGGACCCCCAACGTTGAAGTGATATATTTCTTACATAGCCTATAACATTCACTGAGAAGTCAGTAATCTACATGCTAATTTTTAAGCAATTCTATCCAGCGGTTTGGGTGAACATAAGACACAAAGATCAGGTGGACACACACACAGACAGATATACTATTTTATATATAGATATAAGAGAGCGTTTGTTTGAAGCATTTATATTATTAATGCTGAATAGAGAAATATCCGAAAGCGGTAGAACAAATGGAAATAAAAACATTATCTTATACAACTGAATATATATATATATATATATATATATATATATATATGAGAGCGTTATACTTTGTTTTTTGTTTTGTTTTTCTTTTTATCGCTACAGACAAGGCATGAAGCCACTTGATGTGAGGAGCTAAAAAAAAAAGCTTCAAGATCAAAACCCAGCCAACGTTAAGTGTTGTAGGGATAGATTCTGACCCCAAAAAACAGCAATTCTTCCCCCTTTGTCAGAAACATCGCTCATGAAACGTGAGGACTAAAGGACAAAATAAGGGAAGCGCGAGTTACGAGGCGGCCGAAAGTAAACGTAAGGTCCACTTTATACTCTCCTTACTCGTTTTTTTTTTAAGCATTGCGTATACGATCTCTTTTTATTTTTTAGAAGGCTGAGACAATGCAGGAAGGAAGTGAGCCTGACCGGGTTGGGTGGGGGGGATGGCAGTGAGGTAATAGAAGGTATTTCGGCAACTAGCGGCACCTCACCAGAGGTGGCAGCTGTACTTCAGTAACAATCATACCTGTTCTCAGTCATGGATCTTAGTTGCAAGGTGGCCAGGCCTGTTATAGGTATAACCTTGCCATTATCTGTATCGTGCCAAAGTATTTGTTTGTACTCATTAGAGAGAGATTATTGTTCTGTGCTGGCGCCTGCGGTCCATTGAATGTAGCCAATTGCACAACAGCATCTGTTATCAGTGTTAACGCAAAATATTGCAAGAGATCCAATAGTTTGAATGCGAAATCCGCATGGAATAGCGGTCTTGAATTACAGACATTCTAACCCAATCATGATATGGCCAGAAGAATATCCAATCATTCAAACATAAAACACACACACACACGTATTCCCAAATCTTAACCTTTCTCTTGGTCATTGACAATCTGTCAACACTTAACAAGAGTGTGTTCTAACCCTAAACCTAACCCTAACACCACCCCCAGGGGAACAAGGTACATTGACTTGCAATTAACTAGATGATACAGGAAACAACGCAGAGAAAGAGAATGAAATAATTTTACTCCAAGAGAGTAAGCATTCCGATGAGATCGCACACGGTCACGACTCCAATTCCACAGGAAAATTCAGTTCCGATATTGGATATTGTGCCTGTTAATGGTCTGCAGTCACACTCTTTGAGCGATCTCCAAAGATAAAAGGCTGCCGTGAATATTTCAGCTTTCCAAAACATTATTACTTTCATTCGGAGCGAATGTATCCGTGTTGAAATCAGATTTCTGCAATGAAAGAATTCGATATGGTTTTAATCACTTTCCATCTACCAGAGATTCCTGCAAGTCTTGTAGTACCGATTCTGGTTGCATTTCCACAATGCCCGACTATATTAAAGTTTAGTTTTGTTTGTTTTATGATATATCTACCCTTATGGGAGTTATTTAATGCTGAAACGGTTCATTCTTTATGGTGAATTGAACATACGTTGCTATGTCACTTATTAGAAAAACTTTAAATCATGAATTAGTTTGATAGTAGTGGGAACAGCATTAGAGGAAGTGCAAATATGACAGCCATTTTGATTTATTCAAAGGGGGATAAGCGTAATTCATTTACGCTTATCCCCCTTTGATTAAATCAAAATGGCTGTCATATTTGCATTTCCTCTTCGTAAATCGCTAAAACTTAATTTTCTTTTATAAAAAAAAACTACTTGATTAATTTACGTGATTTTTGGTATAGGATATATTCAGCCCGTGACAGGTACGTAGATCAAACAGATATTCCTCAGTTTGTTTTATTTTTATTTTTTTCGAAAGTATCCGCTAAACTGGAGATGCACCGTTGTTTAAATTAGTCTAAGTTCTCCATTCGTCAGAATAGATTACTGAGCCTTCAGCGAATTCTTGTTGAATAATTGGCTGAAATGTCGCACGGTTTCTTTTTTTTTTTAGGGGTAGGGTTTAAGGCTCGGTAACCACACATTCTTTTGAAATCAATTAGGAGAAATGTTTTCCTTACTCCTGTGCCGTGTTGATTGCAATATGAAGTGCATAACAAAGTGTAGATACCATACCAAAGTAGAGTCATGGCATGTAGATACCATACCAAAGTAGAGTCATGACATGTAGATACCATACCGAAGTAGAGTCATGACATGTAGATACCATACCAAAGTAGAGTCATGACATGTAGATACCATACCAAAGTAGAGTCATGACATGTAGATACCATACCAAAGTAGAGTCATGACATGTAGATACCATACCAAAGTAGAGTAATGACATGTAGATACCATACCAAAGTAGAGTAATGACATGTAGATACCATACCAAAGTAGAGTCATGACATGTAGATACCATACCAAAGTAGAGTAATGACATGTAGATACCATACCAAAGTAGAGTCATGACATGTAGATACCATACCAAAGTAGAGTCATGACATGTAGATACCATACCAAAGTAGAATCATGACATGTAGATACCATACCAAAGTAAAGTCATGACATGTAGATACCATACCAAAGTAGAGTAATGACATGTAGATACCATACCAAAGTAGAGTCATGACATGTAGATACCATACCAAAGTAGAGTAATGACATGTAGATAGCAAGCCAAAGCGGTACTAATTTATCTTATGTGGTTAGCTTATCTTAACATTTCGACATATATGGATCTCAACCGTTTTTTTTTGTTGTAGAGTTGGCCATGCAAGATTTTAAATACATATTATTGTTTCAGATATTCTTTTATTATTGCAACCCCAGGTTTCATCTCTGATAATGGTGTATCTCGCTCGTCTTTTTTGATTTCACAATCAATAACACAGGGACTCTTGGGTTTAGTTTCAGAAGATTTATTTAACGTAACAGACAGACAGATGGTGTTTGAGAGAGAGAGAAGAAATAATTATGAGGGAAAGGTATTCAGGTCATTTGCGTCACTCTGCGCCGGCCCCTGCCGCTAACAGAGGACCACCGCTTTGCACCTGCTTCTCTCTAGGTCGACAGGAACAGAAAGAGATCGACCAAGCTTCCCACCGTCGTGACGTCACTTCCGACTAGGCTCCCACTCTTTCTTTCAGGGAACCTTCCTACTATCTGTAACCACCACTATCTAACAACTATATATTGGCCGAGTTGTACTGTGGGTTGATGCCAGTTTTTACCTCATTCTTTCTTTCTTTTTGACGGTCAACATTTAGAGTGAATTTAAAAAAATATTTATACAGGGTGATTCATAAGTCACTTCACTTAGCCATTTAAAATGATTACCATATGAAGCACAAACATACTATGAACTTTTGATAATTGTTATCTTACTCTCTAATTACTGCTATTTGTTATTTTAAATTTGTTCGTTGTGAACAGAAAGCCTCCTTTGCACAACACCATAACCAATCAAATATGCTACAAAGAGTCGTAAATTCCTTTAAAAAAAATGGAGCTATGCATGCAGAACGAAGGTGGAAATTTCAAAAATTTGCTGTAATTTTAAACTCCCATAAATGAATTTGTTGAATAAACTTTCTGTTTTGTATTACCGTATTTTTTAACTTTAGAATTTCAAAAATAAATAGCTAAGTGACTTATGAATCACCCTGTATATTTTTTTGCCATCGACCTTTAGTGTTAAACTCGAACTAAAACACTTTTTTGGATTTCGGGCTAAGATCAAAATGTAGTATCTGTTCCCGATCAGAAGAGGGGGGAAATCCTTTTTGATTGAGGCAATTTCTTTTTTCTTGTCCCATCCAGAGTGCCTTTTTTTGGGATGCTAGATACTCCTCCCACCTAAAAAAAACGAACTTGTGTCTGACTTTGTTTTATTTCATTGTCCATGCCCGGGCAACTCCTGGTAGCCATGCTAGTTGCATACAAAAAAAACTTTAAGAAAA
>OY744542.1:71832052-71894552 GCA_963556195.1 Sepiola atlantica | reverse complement strand
CAATATCTATTAGATCATTAATTGTTCAAACAAGGGATTTAAATAAGAAAATTATTTTATTATTCGTTCCTTAAACCATAGCTTTTCAAAAATGTAATCTTACCATCAGAGGAACTTATTTGTCGAATCTTATCTGACAATAAGATTACATCACTATTGTTTAATCAAACATATATATATATATATATATATATATATATGAGAGAGAGAGAGAGAGAGAGAGAGAGAGAGAGAGAGAGAGAGAGATTGAGCTAATCCTCTTCACAATAGGTTCCATCTACTAAAAGTTTTTACTTTGGTTTATATTTGATCCTATATATATATATATATAAGATAAATGAAAGAAGAAAGATAAATATGTACGAATGTCAAATCTATTTCAACTTCGATTGTTCAATGCAAGCTGTACTCGGTAAAATCATGTTTATTTTTCTTTCCTTAAGCCAAGGCTTTTCAAAGATTAACATTTTATCATCAGAGGAATTACATAGATGGATAAGTTGGCAGTGGAAAAGCCAAAATTTAAAATTTGAAAAAATATAAAGTTATCATATTGAGCTTAAACTATTTCACTATAGGTTCTATCCTCTAAAAGTATACTTTTAGTTTCATATTTTATTTTATATATAAAGGCACGGAAGGCGAGAGAGGGACACACAGACAGACTGTCAGAGAGTCTGGTTTTAGCTTACATAGTGTTTGTTTCTTCTGGTTAAGCGAATTTCCCAAAAAGAAGGTATTGGATGCTGCCACCACCACCACCACCACCTTCCCAATTCGGATACCCGGGACTATGCACGCTACTCCCCACCCTGCCAAAAAAACGTCAAAAGAAGATGACGAATTAATATTAGACACATTATGACCGTCCGTTAATTTCAAATCCAACCGCCTTCATTACCCCAAGCAACCCTAACCCTGACCAGTGCAAAGACACATCACCTGACAAAAAGCTAAGAGCATAGTTTACATGTTGTTTATAAAGACAAACAAAACCTTATCTAAATCTTGAGTGAATTATCGAAGAGCTTACACAATGTCGAACAAATTTAATTTAATAAGACAAGAACGGAATTTTGAAAGGGAAGACATTAGTCGAGCTTTTGTTATTAATATAATCACGCATAGTAAATTCTTGCTTGCATGCATGTCACGCGAACAGTTTGAAAGAAAAAATTGATTTTTATGAAATTTCCGCTGAATATTGCTCGCTAAAATTGGCAGATAATAAATATTCTAATTATTAAAATTGAAAATAGCGCGCAAAAACACAGCATGTGGAAATTATGTACAATAGATTTGTGTATGTTTAATGCCAGGTTTCGCGATGCTATATTCATGCGCTAATGTCGAAAAATCATGAATTACTGTTATTATCGACAAGCTATTTGGAAAGCCTGCGTCAACCAATGAAAGTTGATAGGCAACAGCTACAGGGTGTTCCGAAAATATCGCAATAGTTTTATAGATTTATAATGAACAATAAATAGAGAAATATTTTTAAGATGCTGCGATTCAATCCGTGAATTAAGTGATGAAAAGGGTGACAGACTGGCGAAAATCTCGTTTTGAACTGAAGCGTGATAGACCAGCAATAATGCTGTTTTAAACTTAAGCATGACAGACTGATGAAAATGTTATTTTAAACTTAAGGTTGATAGACTGGCAAAAATGCTACCCCAATCCGGAGAAGGCATGAATGCCACAGGGAGGACCCAATCCAAAGGATGGCTAGGGCGCCACAGGGAGGCCCTAATCCTGAGGATGGCTAGGGCGCCAAAGGGAAGACCCAATCCTGAGGATAGCTAGGGCGCCAAAGGGAGGACCCAATTCTAAGGATGGCTAGAGCGCCACAGGGAGGCCCCAATCCTGCGGATGGCTAGAGCGCCACAGGAAGGACCCATCCTTAGGATGGCTAGGGCGCCACAGGGAGACCCCAATCCTGAGGATAGCTAGAGCACCACAGGAAAGACCTAATCCTAAGGATGGCTAGAGCGCCACAGGGAGGACCCAATCTTGAGGATGGCCAGGGCGTCACAGGGAGGACCCAATCGTGAGGATGGCCAGGGCGTCACAGGGAGGACCCAATCTTGAGGATGGCCAGGGCGTCACAGGGAGGACCCAATCTTGAGGATGACCAGGGCATCACAGGGAGGACCCAATCTTGAGGATGGCTAGGGCGTCACAGGTAGGACTCAATTCTTATCCTCGGAATGGACTGGAAGAACTTGTGGAATGGTAAGGGAGGTAACAAGATATTACAATCCCGGGCAGAGAAACACTCAATTTAAAACTACATAGTGAAGTGCTAATACACATAGAAATTATTTCATTTTTTTTTTTTGCATGTACTGTGTGTGCGTATGGTAAAACAAAATAGACGTTTACAAAGCAGTTTTCTATTATTTGAGATATTAATATGTGAAGATGTTTTGTTCCTCTAAGGCATAGACAGGCTCATCACAACCAATGAGAGCAGGTGCTCATCTCCGAAAATGGCAAACAAATTACAATAGAAACTAATTTACGTTTCCTTTAAATATTAGATAATACTTTCAACTCGAAATCTGAACGCTTTCATTCGAAAAGACACCGACCGTAATTAACAGCTTTTTTTGTTAATTTTATTTATTTATTTATTTTGAAAATAGCTTTTCTAGCCTCATCAACTTTTTGTTAATTTCATTTATTTCTTTTGAAAATAGCTTTTCTAGCCTCATCAACTTTTTGTTAATTTTATTTATTTATTTATTTCTTTTGAAAATAGCTTTTCTAGCCTCATCAACTTTTTGTTAATTTTATTTATTTCTTTTGAAAATAGCTTTTCTAGCCTCATCAACTTTTTGTTAATTTTATTTATTTATTTATTTCTTTTGAAAATTACTTTTCTAGCCTCATCAACTTTTTGTTAATTTTATTTATTTCTTTTGAAAATAGCTTTTCTAGCCTCATCAACTTTTTGTTAATTTCATTTATTTCTTTTGAAAATAGCTTTTCTAGCCTCATCAACTTTTTGTTAATTTTATTTATTTCTTTTGAAAATAGCTTTTCTAGCCTCATCAACTTTTTGTTAATTTCATTTATTTCTTTTGAAAATAGCTTTTCTAGCCTCATCAACTTTTTGTTAATTTTATTTATTTCTTTTGAAAATAGCTTTTCTAGCCTCATCAACTTTTTGTTAATTTTATTTATTTCTTTTGAAAATAGCTTTTCTAGCCTCATCAACTTTTTGTTAATTTTATTTATTTATTTATTTCTTTTGAAAATAGCTTTTCTAGCCTCATTAACTTTTTGTTAATTTCATTTATTTCTTTTGAAAATAGCTTTTCTAGCCTCATCAACTTTTTGTTAATTTTATTTATTTCTTTTGAAAATAGCTTTTCTAGCCTCATCAACTTTTTGTTAATTTTATTTATTTCTTTTGAAAATAGCTTTTCTAGCCTCATCAACTTTTTGTTAATTTTATTTATTTCTTTTGAAAATAGCTTTTCTAGCCTCATCAACTTTTTGTTAATTTTATTTATTTCTTTTGAAAATAGCTTTTCTAGCCTCATCAACTTTTCCCCGCAATCATGGCAGCACCTTTATTTATTTGTTCACCCCAATTCCACCATCGATTCTTAAACATCGATCCTAAGATGTATGATTGGCATTGTTACCTATTACTGGGGGGTATTATGCATTTCGAGTTTTTTTTTTTTTTTTTGACTACTGGATCACCACTAATAAAGGCCAAGAGCCACCCGAGGATAATTGGTAATGAGATGGAAGGATAATCAGCAGAAAGATGAAGAACACTATGGGAGTACTAAAACCGATCAATGTTATGAACTTTGTTTGATTACTTATGGGGTAGTCTATGACCAGAATTTGCTGATATTGGATTTAAGGACCACCGAGTTGTAATCAGCAGATAAGCAGTCCCACGGTAATGTGTTCCAGAGGATTGAGAATGGTTAATGGAATGAACTAAGTTTGATTATTTATAAAGATGGGTTTTTTGGGGTTTTTTTTTTATGGAAATCGCTCCAGACAAGGCATGAAACCACTTGATGTAAGGAGCTAAAAAAAAAATACTACTTCAAGGTCAAAAACTAGCCAACGATGAGTGTTAGGTGGATAGATTATGACCTAGAAAACAGCAATTCTTCCTTCCTTATCAGAAACATCGCTCATGAAATGTGAGGACTAAAGAACAAAATAAGGGAAGCGAGAGTTATGAGGCTGCCAAAAGTAAACCCAAGGTCCACTTTGATATTGGATTTGAAGACGACTATGTTGTAATCAGTAAGGGAAGAAGTCCCGTGGTAATGTGTTCCAGTGTTCTACAGGCGAGAAGCCTTTGCAAAGAAGCTTTGCACATGGAAATTTCGCCTGATGCTAGGCACATGCAGGGAGAAAAGAAAGACTTTTTTCTGTTGTGGTAGTAAGCCTTGAAAGAAGGGACCAAAAATTGGAGCTCAGTCGAGCACCTTGCGTGGAAATAACGATAGAGTAGAAAAAGATTAGCAAAGTCTCTTCTGTGATAAACTGGGAGGAGAACAGATCACTCTCCTTTCACTGGATTTCAAAGTTGATTTTATACTCTGCCACGGCAGGAAAGAGTGTTTTGTGTGGCACCTCCCCAGATGTGGCATCAGCATTCCATTTTAGGACGTATCTGATTCTTACACAGGTAGAAAGAGTTATTGTGTATGATTGATGGAGTTTGATTCCGAATTCATCTATTGCATCATACGAGAATAGATTTGGTTGCGTTTAGTCATGTGACTAAACAGAGGGATTTGAAGTTAGATACGTTACTGAAGATATTATAATGGAGAGATATGACTGATGTAAGGTCCTGCAAGATAGGTGCGCTCAGACTCGCATCCCATAATAGGTCACAGAAGAGAAACAGTATATTATATATATATATATATATACATATATATATAAAGTTAGAGATAGAAGAAAAAAGAGTGATAAATATGCGACGATTGTCTAAATTTATTTCAAATTTCAATTGTTCAATGCAAGGTGTATTCAGTAATAAACTAGTGTTTATTATTCTTTCCTTAAGCCAAGGCTTTTCAAAGATCGAAATCTTATCATCAGAGGAGAAATACAGATGGATAAGTTGGCTTTCGAAAAAACCAAAGTTATGTATATGTTTATGTATTTCTATGCATGGATTCACTCCTAAACTAATTAAACGATCATTACGAAATTTGAGCAACAACTGCTAGGCGTAAGGGTAGGTAATGCCCGTTATATTTAGTTTAATTTAGTCTTATGCAAAGAGGGCAAGAGAGGGTGGAAGCCTTTGTGATGATTCAGCTATCTCCCATTTTTGTGAAATTTTAACAAAAGGTTTTAGAAATCAATTAATAAATATTCACCAAATTTCGATTTCTTTTGAATATTTTCGCAATTTTTTTTTTTGGGGGGGGGGGCAGAATATGGGCACAACTTCCATTAAAATTCAAATATTTCAGATTTGCATTAAATTTGATCTATAGTCATTAGACACCAATCAAACAAGATTCCCTGAATTTCAATTACTTCTTAAGACCACTTTAAGCTGAAGCCTTAAATTTAAGACATTTTCTAGAATCAAAATCATGTAATGGGGTTTGATCAAAGTTGGAATAGGGATGCTAGACATAAGGTTTAGTAAAATTATATCTTGATTTTAATCTTTGTAATGGGACATAATAGTAGTGCAAAATTTAAGTTCATTTTTCTAGTCTTCGTACGACGGATTTGATATAATCCAAAGAGTGTAAAAAATCTCCATATTTTGTGCGAACGTTTTCGATCAACAACGACCGATGTCGATCGAAAACTATGGCAAATTCATCAGCCAATTCCCCTCCGAAACTAAGATCCTAATCCGGACTATTGAAAGGATCTACCAAAGTATATCTAGACATGAGTTGTCTCTTATATTAACAATATAAATATATATATATATGTATATAGGCCATGACAGTAACCATTGGGCCACTCCCATGTACTCTTAGATTATTGAACATTTATCAACATTTTTAATAAGCTTCTCAAATATTAAAAGTTAATTATTCAAAAACAAGATACACAAAATATAAAAGAAACTTTATGATCTACAAATAAAAAGATAAAGAAATAAGTCAATGATACGTGGAAGTATATGTATATAGTTTTCTACTTTGATCTTTCCAATCAAATCTTTTGGCCATTTGTTTTTGGTTTGTTTTTATTGGGGGGGGGGGAGGACGAGAACAACGAGGAGTGGGGGAGGGGGGCAAAAGAATGTTGCAATAATCAGAGAAACCGAAATCTTGGTTCGATTCTTCGACATAGGAAAAAAAAAAAGAAAAAAAAAAAGGAAAATCAGAAAAATAGCAATTTTCAATTAAAGATCCAATCCAATGAAGAATTTTGGATCAGACAGCACAGAAACTTTGATCGGATGAATCATTTTTATTCATGCTCAGTCGGAATAAAAGATCCAAATCACAGATGATACATTCAGATTCCAAATTGGATTGCATGCATTTCCGAGAAGAATTAGTTTCACATATTTTAGTTCAACACAAAGATTTCATTAGAATGGACTTTTTTTCATATGCCTCCATGGATAATGTTCGCATCATCCACTGCTTGGAATTTTATCAGTGTCTATTATATATATATATATATATATATATTAAAATAAACATAGTTGGAGTATACGACAATTGTTTCAGAACCGGTCGGCTCTTCTTCAGGGAAGTTACTTCCCTGAAGAAGAGCCGACCGGTTCTGAAACAATTGTCGGATACTCCAACTATGTTTATTTTAATATAAAAGCTCTAATATATATTGAGCACTTTCGAAAAATAATGTTTTTGTTCATTTAGTTAATATTTGAACTTAATTAATTAATTATATATATATATATATATATATATATATATATATATATATTCAAGCAAGCGTTGTTGAACGTCACGGAACTTTCTCGTTTGTAAATCTTCTTCATGAGGTTCTCAAATCGTCGAAATAAATAAATAATAAATAATAGTAATAATAATAATAGCAAAAATAAGAATTAATAAAATAAATAAATAAACAAACAATAAAACCAACCACACAAACGATAGAATAAAATTAACTCAACTACACCCCCTCTCTTTTCTTTCATTCGCTCTTAACGATACCTATAAAACATTAACTCCAGTCTTCTTATTTTAAAAAACCTAATCCTGAAGACGACTAAGAAAGTCGAAAACGCTAAAAAAAAAATGGCCGAATTAAGAACAATCTGAGAAATACTCTACGGACTGCCACCCGAAATCAGAAGGATAGCTCGACGGTTTGAGAACCTCACGAAAAAGATTTACAAACGAGAAAGTTCTGTGACGTTCAACAACGCTTGCTTGGATAATGACTTGCTGCCTAAGCATACATATATATATATATATACAGAGTGGCGCAAAAGTCACGCATTAGTTTGAATCAGTAACAACTGATTCAAACTAATGCGTGACTTTTGCGAGATTGTTTGGCGAGCACTTAATTAACAGATTTTCTGATTTTAACTGGCCTTCACGTTCACTGGATTTAACAGCCTATGACTTTTTCCTTTGGGGTTATCTTAAGGAAAGGGTATATGTGAACAAGCCTACAACGATTCAAGAGCTTAAAAACAATATCAGACATGAAATCCAAGAACTAGAGCCAGTTATTTTAAGGACTGTAATGGAAAATGCCCTAACTAGAGCCCGTCTTTGTGAGGCCGAAAATGGTGCCCGTTTAAAGGATATTATTTTTAAAACCTACTGCAACAAAATTACCAAGTAAATGTATTATTTATCAGAAAAGCACCTAAATAAACCAATGCGCGACTTTTGCGCCACTCTGTATATATATATACATATATAATTTATTTAAATATTGTATATTACATATTTCAGCAATCTACCGCAGTTTCATCTAAAAGGGCAGATTTAGACATCTTTAGTAAATCTCTGTCCCCAGTGGAATCATCGGCAAGCTGAAACGATTGTAGTCACGGCCCGATAGGGAATGGCGTCAACAATGACGGAAAACGGTGTATCTCTGAAGGGGTCCCCGAAAAAATCTGGTGTGGGACAGTGATTAACTAAGACTAAAGGGAGATCGATGTTAGTTCGTGTTTAAAAAGCCTTGTGTTATTCCCTAGCAAGTTAAGTCTTAGTTAATCAGTATCCCACACCGGATCTTTTCGGGGACCCCCTCAGAGATACACCGTTTTCTGTCATTGTTGACGCCATTCCCTATCGGGCCGCGAAATGATATGAGAATGATACAATGGATGTGAAATGTGAGTCTTAAAGACAGACTTAGATCTGATGACTTCAGAGGACAGTATAGAGAGATGTCTGCAGAACATTAGACTCTGATAGTATGGTCACATTGAAAGAATGGGTGAGGGTTTTTTGTTAATAAATGTAGAACAGTTGAAGTAACATGGTAAGTTTGCAAGGGAAGGCCAAGAATGGACTTGAGAAAAAGAGGGATAAATAAAGACCTGGTCAGAGATAAGTTAGTTTGGAAGTTAATTTTTAAAAGCCGTCCAACATGTGCCAGCATGTAAAATCGATGTTAAACTGATGATGATGATGATGATGATGATGATGATGATGATGATGATGATGATGATGATGATTTCTAATATTAGCAATTCGATCATTTTCTTTTTTATTCATTGCTGGTAGCTGGGTAGCCATGGCAGTCCTAAATAGCAATTTTCAATTGAAGATGCGATCCAATATTGATCTGATCCAATCAAAAATGCAAATTTGGATCAGACGGTGCAGAACTCATGATTGGATGAATCGTTTCACCAGTGTATGAATTTTTGGATGACTTATTTATTTTGGGATTCCATTTTGGCATGCAAGTATAACTTACATGTTTTTTTTTTTAATAGATTTCCATATAATCCGCCCCACCTCCTCTCTCTCTCTTGTTCACAAATATTTCATTTCAACTCATTTTTTTCATATACATTAATGCATAACGTTTACGTGATCGGTGGAAACAAATGAGTCAATTAGTTACAGAACACTGGTTGTATTTTACTAAGAAAATCGAACTTATACTGAATTACTGAAAAAAAAAAAAAAAGAAGATATTTAACAACTTACTAACAAAGAAACTTTTTTGTATTTAAACACACACATACGCATCTATATTTATTTACCCCCATCTGCATAAGGTTAGACACAAGGTCAGGCGTGGTTAGCGCACTCTGGCCTACAAAAAAGGCCTTAGCAGCCCCGTCGGTATTCCCCGGTAGGGGCGCCTCAGACGATTAGCAATAAACTAACCCCCTTCTCAAAGATAAAGAGAAGATAAAGCCTGGGAGGGTGGACCTTCTGAGACTGAACAGAACCATACCATCAGCGTGACAGTAACAAAGTCACTGCACTGCAGGACTGATTGTCGCGGACGTATCCCCGACTGGTAAGAACACACCTACGCAGTCTGTGCCTTGTAACACACACACACACATCTGTCGTTCATTTGTTTATATTTTTTATTTGTGATACATAAACATACTATGGAAAAGCATTTTACCTAAATGCTAGGTGGGAAAAATTTTCCCTTCACCAATTTTTGTTTCAGTTTACTTCAGTCGAAGTTCTCAGAAATCAAGAGGCCCCTTTCCTGAGGCTAACACTTGATCCCTATATGAGATACATAGGTTTTCGAATATTCTATTAAAGTTCTCCTTTACCTCTCATAAGTTGAGTTAGTAAAGAAGTTAAGAACATTAATTTTCCTCTCCCCAATTGACCAATTAACTATGTTATTGTATATCTTTTTAGTGGTCTTGCCGGATTCCAAGACAAGAATTCATCTAGTCTGGTGGAATATCCAGCTAAGTATTGTTACTTGAGGTAACATTACTTGGAGAAGGGGCACTATTCCTAGTACGAGCCAGTGTATAGCCGTGTCGAGGGGATCTTATTTGAGCTTCGAATACTATGTTATTTTGAATATTTGGTCATGGTTTACTTGTAAGGTGAAGTATCCTCATATCAGGTTGTCCTGACAAACCCTTGTACAGAGAGACTGAAGACACTCGAGGATAGTGTCTAATAGGTAATTAAAACTACCCCATATATGGGAGCATATATATTTTTAAATATAATTATCCATCAACACATGTTCTGTCCTCTTATGACTCATCATCGTAGCTAAACTTGGCAACATTTGAACCCAGGACCCCAGAGACTGAAGCTCAATGCCCTATCATGGAGTCAAACCCTGCTAGTAAAAGTGGAAGGAATATAGATGCTGTTTTATTTGTTGATACTTTTTCTTTGCGATACTTGAACGTACGGAAAATATAAACAGATAAAATGACATCTATACAAAACAATACATTCCTTTCACTTCTATTAGCAAGGTTTGGCTCAATGGTAAAGCGTCAGACTTCAGTCTCTGGGGTCCCAGTTTCGAATCGCACTAAGTTCAGCCACGCTAATGAGTCATAGGATGACGAAACACGTGTCTGTGGATAATTATATTTTAATTATATATATATATAATTTTATTATTTAATGTATTAATATAATAACGTATGTATTATAAAGTAATATAATTACTTGCTATATATATTTTCAGTATTTAGTTCAATACATGAGACAGATTTTGCCTATAGTCAGGTGGAAAATATTATGATAGACCAGGACATACCGATATTTAGATGATTCATGTAGATTATGCTTGAATGAGAAACTAGAAATTTAAAATATCCCAAAACTTACTGAATTTTAGAAAAGAAATAGCAACTAACTTTAGATACAGAATAAACTTTACTTTAGAATAACTATATATAAAAATAAAAATAAAATAATAAAAGAATAAATTAAATAAAAAAACTGAACTAAATAAATACAAACACAATAACTAAAAATAAATCTAAAATGGCGACAGGTAACAAAAAATATAACAAACAAATTATTTTAGTTTCCACATGTCAGAGTAAAGTCACCATTGTTAATTTGACCCACTTATAAGAGCCCAAACCCTTTTCAAACAAAGGGCTTCACACTCGTTGGCTGATGGCAATAATAGCCAGAGAGGGAGTAATAAAACAAACAAATTCGATAGTTAGTTAGAATGAACACTACTTAGATATAAGGACAATCACAAACCATACATCTACGCATTAAGCATCATGATTTCTTTCAGGAATGAAACATGAACGTTTCTGTATAGTTTACTTGTCATAAATACATTTATCAGATTCTAGTAATGGTTCGATGCTTTTGTGGTTATAATAACTCTTTTTAAATTTAGGGCGGTTTCTCCTATGTAGTAGTTTTTGTTATTTATTGGATATGGCTGAAGAGGGATGATATGAACTAGAAGGAGAGGTGAATTTTGGACGGTGAAAGAAGAGAGATGAAGGAGATAGTGATGACGCTATATACAGGGTAGTTTATGACGTCACATTGCAATCAAAATCAATTGTTGATGATGCTGGCTGAAAGGTGTATCTGGCTTGATGGCATTTATGGACAGATGACACCAGTGCTACATAACAACATCCTGATAGACGGGCCCCGCCACTTTAGAAAAGCAGTCGACAAATAGGGGCCGAAACTGCGAAGTGGTTCCTCCTGATGATGGTGTAGTTCTGGATCTGGTAGTAAAGCTGTCAGCTGCGAAGCACAAAAAGACCGTGTCATTCAAATCCCTTTGGGGTTTCATGTGTAACTGATGTGGCTTAGTAGATGGTTCCTTTAGTTAAGCAATCATTTTATAAAGGACAATGTGCACAAATTTTGCAGTTACAGTTTTGATTTTCATTATTAACTTTCTTATTCCTATTATGGTAAGTACTATTACTGTCTGAGTTATTATTATTTATTGTGATTATACACAAATGCCGTTTTTTCCCAAGACTCCCCATCATATTTCGCTTAGATCTGGAAGGTTATTGTCAAGACAGTTTTCAAAAACTAGATCTGTTAACCAGTTAAGTTATTTTGCTCACAGAGTAATATGTTTTTGGAATAAGTTGCCAGATCGGATTAAGAACAGCAATAACGTGGATCAGTTTAAGATGAGGTTGGATAAATTCAGAGAAAGTGGTAGGAGGGAGAAATTAAGAGGGCACTTTTGGGAGTTGTCAAATGAAATATTTGACAGAATTTGATCTGGATATCGATACTGTACTAAGAGTTTAATTTTTTTTTTGACAGTTGAATTGAGAAGATAGTTAAAGGGGAGATGCCCAAGGAGGCATAACAAACAAATAAATAATCCATGGTTCAAATAAGACTGATTCTTCTTTGCGTGTCTTTGAAGCATGTGTTATATGATAGTTTCCCACATTTTTATGCAGTCCTTTGCAATAGTGTTGTACTCTGCAAGATCTTTCAAGCTACACCGGTTGGGCAGTAGAGGGCAGACAAGGCAATGTTGCATCGTATGGTCCTCCCCTCCACATTCACAGATGGTTGGGTCAGTTTTGCAGCCCCATCTATTCATAGCAATTTTTGATCACCCCATTCCCGTTCTCAGGCGGTTTAGTGTTTCCCACTGGAGACAGGGTTCCTCTGAACTTTGAAGCAAGCCAATAAGACTGATGTAGTTGATCAAGTAACCAGACCCCATAATGGTTTTTACAATCATCATGTGTTTTCCTGCTGTGGCATATCATTAATAATAGTGCAGTCAAAATAAGTGGTGATTGGACAAGTAGCAGAAGAATTGCATCTAATCCTGTTTCAATTATTAGCTAACATAATGCCCGTCGATACTTTAAGAACCATAATTAAATTTCTCTTTTCCTCAAAAGAATTTAGTTTCATGATTCCATTTTATATTAAACTCAGCTGCCTTCCAAATACAAAGATGCGGACGACGTTAGTCAAGAGAAATCCATTACAACTAACAATATCTTAATAACGTCGCATTGAAAACCAATTTAGATTCAATAACGCTGTGCGTAGAGTGGCATCCACTTTTCCTGCGTTTCCACCCAGAGATCATGGCATCTCCTTAATACGCAGCCAAAAATAGCAGCAGTCTTGAACGAGCGCCAGGAACTGATCGTTGCAGATCAGGAGAGGGCGAACAAGAGAATATCGGTTGATCCAAGATCAAGTGTTGAACAGCTGAGACACTTGTGCTTCCGGTGATTACCAGAGGAAAAAGAGGAAAACGCTTTGGAATAATTGAACACTGGAATTATTACGAACTACAGAATCGAAAGATGGTTAGGGTTAGAGTTAGAGTTAGGGTTAGGAGACCAAGAAAGAAATAGAATAGACATTTAGAAGATAAAGTTTGTTTTACTGCATATCAACCCGTTTTTTATTGCACAGAATATTTATACTATTAATACATCAGTATGCAGATCAAATTCTGTTAAATATTTCATCCGATTGCCTCCAGAAATGCCCTCTTAATTCCTTTTATTTACAACTAGCTGTACCGACCGGCGTTGCCTGGGATCCATTACATTCAAGTTTCTTTCTAAATATCACGATTTAATAAGAACTAAGTAAAACATAAGAAAAAAAAAGAAGAAAAAAAAGAAAAACAAAAAAAACTAGCAACAAAAAATAAGAATTATTCTCCTTTGCTGACAATTTAAAAATTTCTACATATTAGAAAACTGCCGGATTGGATTAGGTATTTTCTTTACTAAACTGTAGCGAAACACGTTAGTCTATTTCAAATAACATGGTACAACAATACCAAATGAAAATTGGCTAGTCAGAATCAAAGTTTGATTTGTCAGCTTAAATGCTATTTATGTCACGTTTTTAAAATCCGGCCAATAGTATTTTATATGTGAGATAATTATTTGGGAATAGTGTCTTAATCCATTTCATTGTCAATAATTTGGGTGACTAAAATAGGACTTAAGCAAAATTTGCCTCTAAACAGTTTTACCATAACCCCTTACCTTTTGTAAAGGGGATTACATCTCTAAAAAGTCGTCTGGAACACAGCAGACGAATCTTCACCACGTAAACAAATATCAACGGTGCCTGTCATGTAGTGTTGTCTGTCAGTAAGAGCTGTGGCATAGAGTCTCTTTCCACAGAAGTCAGCAATATGCAGTAATTCCCGAGATGCTTTTAGGTTTTACAATTTATCGAATGCTTGGCATCCGGTAGGACGCCCCATCCCCAGCAAAAACAAATGTAATAAAATACAAATACACACATACAATTAGATCAATTGATTCATTCTGATTCAATGTTTATCCCCGAATTAGCCGTCATGTGATAACAACGTAGCAATAAAACCGATTGGTTATTTTTAGTTGAAAATAAACAGGAAAAAAAGAAAAGAGCCAGAGATCACAAAGACAGACAGACAGACATCAACACCTAACTATTCAGACTTCAGATCAACCGTCTTTGTCAGGCGTTGAAATGTAGCAATCGGATCTATAATTGGTGTTTATTAGACCCTTATAGATTGATCAGTGCGATTGTGGCCCTTTGTCCCTTTAAGGGTCACGTGGATTTGTAACGTAATGGTGGTGTTCTTCAAAAATGATTGACAAAATCAGCTGGTCGTGTTTCTGTAGTCGAAGTGGTGATGAGGCAGCCAAAGTTTCCATCTTTCACCTGATAGCTGAAATTATGCACAACATTAACTCCAACAGATTCAACGTGTCATTTTGGACTTCCACCCATGATTCAGCTTTCTGTACACGTATCTCTTTTTCTAATCTTAACTTCTAAAATTAACAGAATTAGCTGGTCGTCTTTCTGTAGTCGAAGTGGTGATGTGGCAGCCGAAGTCTCCATCTCCATCTCTCGTCTGGTAGCTGCAATTATGTACAACATAAAAGAAAAAGCTCCAACAACCTTGATGCTCAATGGTTCATGTTCTTTCATGCTTTATTCCTTCATTTTCTCACGACACAATAACGTTACATATAAATGGATTTTTCTTCAAGAACAACAGTCAAAAAAAAAAAAAGAGATAAAAACAAACAATTGTTTTTATTTACATAACAGGGCGTTGGTGCAAATATGCACTCTCTGAGAATTTTCAGGATTTGTTTTTGGTTTCTTTATTTCAACATTGATTAGAAATATGGTTACCGACAAGTTTCTTATCGATTCCAGCCCCAGCGCCACCCCTAACTGTGACTGAATACAATCAGCTTATCTGCCAAAGAAAGGGGCTTTCCTCCCTTCCTTCCTTTACGCAACCTGCTCGAACGCTGCCGACGCGAAGTTCCCGGAAACTGGTTCATATTCGATATCAGTACCAATCTATCAAAACGGCTTCTCTGCGTATGCATTTGCCGTTTACTAGGATGAGGGGGGACGGGTGAACTCTTTAGGTCACAGCTAGTTTTTACCTACATCTGGAATCTCTTTATTACTAACTTAAAATTTTTTTATTTTTTTTTAAGTAGTTCACCCCAAACAAGGCAGGCCGCCACTGTAGACGTAAGGGGCTACTGAGAAAAAAGAAAAGGGGAGAAGGTTGGGGGGGGGGGGAGTCAACCTAAACTGAGATCTGCGCAGCGAGATATCTGTTTACATTAATTTTAAATTTCTGCATGTCAGTACTGACGGGGAAACAGGGAGCAGGGAGGGAGTTCCAAAGGCCAGCAGCACGAGGAAAGAAGCTACTTGAGTAGAAAGCTCTCCGGCATCTGGGGACCTCCACTGTGAATGGATGGGATTTAGTTGATTATTGAGTTGGTCTAGTGAATTTACGTCGAGGGGGCACTAGAGTAGCCAGTTCATCGGAGCATAATCCATTGAAGTATTTGTAAAACAAGCACAAGGATGCTACATTGCGGCGATGGGACAGGGACTGGAGCTTGGTTGACAGTGAGGGACCTATTAGGTTGGCGATTCATTTTTGGACCTTGTCAAGGAGGGAGAGACTAGTAGATGATGCACCAGCCCAGATGTGACAACAATACTCCATGCATGGGCGGATGGTGGCTTTGTAGAGATACAGGATGATGCCAGGTGTCAGGAGTTTACTAGCACGGTAGAGGCAGCCTTGGCAATGTCTATTACTAACTGCTAAAAAATAAAGATAAAATAATAAAAGGTCGTGCCAAAATATATGCGTATATAAAAGAAAACTCAGGTGAAAGATAGAACTGACTAATTAAAATTTTCCACCGATGGCAGATAATATAAATAACCAATAAAGGTGATAACAGTGAGGGGGGGGGAGGAAAAAGGAAAACGTATGTACGGTTGTTTTGAAGAGATGATTTGCCGAACTAATCCAAGAAGTTTTAGAAGAGGAGGATGAGGATGAGGATAATGATAAGATAAGTAACGACGACAGATCAAACAGAAAGGTGTTGCCGCTTGAAAGTGATACCAGCAGCAGCAGCAGCGGCGGCGGCATCCACTGCTAATCGTGATAATCAGAATGTCACCTGACACGAAGCGTAAGTTTCAACAAGATGATAGCCTTCTTTATGTGGGATCAAACAGAGGCAGAATTACCTCCCCTTTATACTACCTTTTCATAGAGAAACCTAGAAATTCGGTTTAATGAATTCAGTGATACAAGGTAGATGCACAATAGTTAATTCAAATGACGCCCTGTGGAAATTCCACGGTTGCTTACTGTGTTTTCTTCCTTTTAACCATAAGAATACTCGAGCTAAATATGTTTAAAATAAACACATAAAACGAACGTTTCAACGTTAGAATTCATTTATTCATTGTAATAATCCGAATCTTTTAAAAATAAAGAGTCTCTTTCTTATCGTAAAAAAATAAACTGTCTGCTGAATATCTTTAAAAAAAAAATAACAAAAAAAACAACAAATGCCACTTTTAAGTGAGCGGCGATGACAGAATTTTTTTATTCATGAAATTTTATTTGATTTTGAAACAATTCATTTTGAAATAGATAACGTCTAAAGTTTTGGCAACCAGCGACATGATATATGCATACAAAAACACACGCACACATATATAGTATATCAATATTTAGTTTGGATTACATAACTGCAATTGCGCTTCAACGATTACGCTTCATCAGAACTCAAAATAATTATGAAAAAATAAATTCGGACAATGGGTAGATAAGAAAAACAAAACGGAAATCAGAGACAAAATAAACAAAGTTTGTTTTTCTTATCTACCCATTGTCCAAATTTATTTTTTCATAATTATGCAGTTATGCAAACCAAGCTAAATAAATAAATATATATATATATATATATATAATTTATTTAGATACTGTATATTACATATTTCAGCAATGTACCGCGGTTTCATCCAAAAGGGCATAGATAGTGATTAACTAAGACTTAAGAGAGTTCGATGTTAGTTCGTGTTTGTTAGTTAAGTGTTAGTTAATCACTATCTCACACCGGATTTTTTTGGTGACCCCCTCAGAGATACATCGTTTTCTGTCATTGTTGACGCCATTCCCTATCGGGCCGTGACTACAATCATTTCAGCTTGCTGATGATTCCACTGGGCAGAGAGATTTACTAAAGATGTCTAAATCTGCCCTTTTGGATGAAATATGTAATATACAGTATCTAAATAAATTATATTAGCTCGCTTATATGATCGAGCACTTTATTTGATTTCTGTTCATATACAACCTGACACACTATAAGTTTCTTTATTCTTGTTTTTTGATGAAAAAATTTTTTTAAAAAATGACTCAATACTGGTCACCCCTGAAGAAGGAATTTTATTCCGTAATCGATAGGATTAATGTAAGAAAAAACAAAAAAAATAATAAATTAATCTTGTATTGCTAATTTGGCTTATATTTCAATTTTATTAACTTTCCATGCAATACTTTAAAACTTGAACGATAAACACACACATTACTCGACGGCGTGCCAACGCATCTCTCGTTCGACACCGGTTTTGAATCCTACCCGCCATTTCATAACAGCAAGGCGATGACGTCGTACCATCTAAGACGTTTATCAAATTAACAAAGAAATAAGTTTCTTTATTCTTGTTTTTTGATGAAAAAAAAATTTTAAAAAATGACTCAATACTGGTCACCCCTGAAGAAGGAATTTTATTCCGTAATCGATAGGATTAATGTAAGAAAAAAAAAAATAAATAAATAAATTAATCTTGTATTGCTAATTTGGCTTATATTTCAATTTTATATATATATATATATATATATATATATATATATATATATACATATATATATATTTCAATTTCTTCTTCAGACCCTTTAAGCTTGAGCTTTAAATTTTAAACATTTTCTGGAATCAAAATTATGTAATGAATTTTGATAGAAATTAGAATAGGGATTATAGACATATGGTTTACGAGCATTATTTCTTGATTTTAATCTTCATAAGGGGACATAAAAGTGAGGCAAAACTGTTTTGTTCGCGGAATTAATTTTACCTGTTCTGGGACGGGTATTCGTCTAGTGATGCATTGATATATCCAATATAAATATTACAAATACCTATATATATATATATATATATATATATATATATATAAGAAAAGAAAAACACAATTTGCATGGCTTTTACTTTGGTTAGAAATAATTGAAAACTTCAAGCGAAGAATGCAACCTGGAAAACTCTTTGAGTTTCTTTGAAACGACTCAAAATGGGAGAGCGAAAGACTGGTGGAACAAAGGGTAGTAAATTCTTCCGCCGATCAAAGCATTCTTACCAAAAAGGTAACAAACATTGAGAAATGATCATCAAAACTGAACGTATCAAAAAAACAAAAAAAAGTTTCCAATCAAACCCCGAAAACTTTGACAATAGATTTTAGTCTTTAAGAGTCAAAACCGAGAAAACTTCTGCGAAGTCAGAGAAAAAAAACAAAAAACACCAGACCCCCCCCCCCCCCCCTGGAAAACAAAGAAAGCTGCCGAGCAACAAGCGAAATAAAAGGTTTGATTGATTCTTCAACTTTGGCATAAATCAGATCTTTTGGTAAGTTTTAAATCAAAGGATGAGGAGGATGAGGGAATCGCAATGTGCAAAACATTGATAGATTTTATTTAGTGTTAACGTATCATTTTTACCTTTTTATTTCTTTGGTTCACTCCAAACAAGGCCTATTGCCACTGAAGTGTAAGGGGTTACTGTGATAGGGGCCAGATTTATAAGGTTTGGCAATGTGGGTGAGAAGTTGGGCAGCAAGATGTTTGTTCACATTACATTTAAATTTTTGCATGTTGATACAGTCGGGGAAACAGGGAGAGAATTCCAAAGGTGATTAGTCCGAGGAAAGAAGCTATCTAAGTAGAAAAATTAATAAATAAACATAAAGCTGTTTGGTTTGTTTGTGTTTAACGACCTTTAAACCATTATTATACTCCCCCCCCTACATTATAAGGTCATCTCAGGTCAAACTTTTTTTTCTCGATTTAGACACTTTTTACAATCTTCCTTTTTTGTGAAGGTGTTTTCAGTGTTTGGAATTTGACTATTCATAATGTGTGAGCGTTTTTGTTTGATTTTGGTATGTTTTTTTGGTTGCTGGAGATATTATTTGGGCCATTCTTTTGAAGAGAGTTTTTCAAATTGTTTACTTTGTGAAAAGATAATTAATATTTCTGTCAAATGTTATTTTGTTAATATTAGATAACAAAAATTAAATTAAATATGTTTGTACAAATTGGTTTCTTTAAGAAAAGCTATTATTTATTGGTATTTGTTTCTTGTCAGATGTTATTTTGTTAATACTGGATTTTTTAAAATAGAGAAACAAATATAAACATATACCTAACTTTATATAGAGACATACACCTAACACTAACATACACCATACTTTATATAGAAACATACACACTAACATATACCTTACTTTATAGAGACATACACACTAACATATACTTAACATTATAGAGACATACACACTAACATATACTTAACATTATATACATACATACACACTAACATATACCTAACACTATATACAGACATACACACTAACATATACCTAACACTATATACAGACATACACACTAACATATACCTAACACTATATACAGACATACACACTAACATATACCTAACACTATATACAGACATACACACTAACATATACTTTATTTTATATAGATATATACATACTAGCATATACCTAACTTTATATACAAACATACACTAACATATAGCTAACTTTATAGAGAGACATACACACTGACATATACCTAACACTAGCATTAACCTAACTTTATATAGAGACATACCGACTAACATATACCTTACAATAGCATATACCTTACACTAACATATACCTAACTTTATACAAAGGCATACACACTAACATATACCTTACACTAACATATACCTAACTTTATATAGAGGCATACAGGCTAACATATACCTAACTTTATATAGACATATACACACTGACATATACCTAACACTAACATATCCATAACTTTATATAAAGGCATATGCACTAACATATACCTAACACTAACATATAGCTAACTTTACATGGAGACATACATCATGTGTATTTCAATGAAATAGCATGTCCAAAGAAATAGTTCTGTGCATTTAAATACTACTTTTAGCAGATATAGACATAAACAGTCTTTTCGTTATCTATGGATAACACTTCATAGAATTTCGCAACGGCCTACATTGTCCTCAATACCATTTGCACAACTGTATTATCTTTGCAGGGATCTCTGCATGAAAGACACTTGAAACCACACAACTCTTCCGCGATGGAATCTCACTTTTAAAATAGAAAAATACAAAGAAATTTTAAATTTTGCTAAATAATTATGCGAAAATCTTTAAAAACGTCAAATACAGAATAAATAAAAACTCAAATGACCTGAAATAAAAATCCAAAAAAGGAATAATTCCTGATTAAATGATTGCATCTGTCATATTTCCATAGATTCTTCAAAGGCTTATTTATCAGAAATACTTATATATATATATTCTCTTTTAAGCGCACACTAATGTTTACCGTTAAGATATGTTATATGTCTCATTTTTATTTATAGTTTAATCTGTATTTCAAACATTGTTTTTTTATCCGCTATTTCAAAGCTCTTTCATTTAATAGTTGTATTCACATCTAAAAATTGAGGAGAACGTGTATTTATTTATATATATATATATATATAATTTATTTAGATACTGTATATTACATATTTCAGCAATGTACCGCGGTTTCATCCAAAAGGGCAGATTTAGACATCTTTAGTAAATCTCTGTGCCCAGTGGAATCACCGGCAAGCTGAAATGATTGTAGTCATGTCCCGATAGGGAATGGCGTCAACAATGACAGAAAACGGTGTATCTCTGAGAGGGTCCCCGAAAAAATCCGGTGTGGGATAGTGATTAACTAAGACATATATATATATATATATATAATTATTATTAATGGGGGCGTATAAATACTTGTTATAGTACCCAGGAACGATGATTGCTACTTTACATCATATTGTGTGTATTTAGACAGCATTTTCTCATTTATGCAAACATTGTTAAAAATAACAGAATTCGTCTGTTTAATTATACCTTTTTTATTTTTTCAATTTTTCTGATGGTCTTATTGTATTAAAATCATTGGTTTTACAAGCACTACCCTATCCCGCCGCCTCACCATGCATCTTGTAAACTCTAGCTCAATTTACCAACATTTACAAAAACAACTGCCCTCCCTCTGATTTAAGACAAATTCTAGTTAATAACACTAAAATTATCCATTTCAAAACCAATTAAAAAAAATTAAAAGTACTGGAAGCTATCTACATAAAAATACAACAAACTAAAATTAATAAAATCACATATGAAACGAGTGGTAACATTTTAAAATGCTTAACGTAATGCGATTTTGTTCTGTGATGCCATCCAGCGTTGCTGAATTTAAAATTGTTAACGACTTCCTGGAATAATGTGAAAACGTTCTCTGTACGTTTCTCTGCCGTCTTTTTAAAATTTTCTTCTTTCTCCAGCTTTTTTGTTCATTTGTTTTTGACACCTGAGGATGATTCGATGATAAATCGAAATCGTTCGTGAAACCTATGGAACATTTATTAATTCTTTTGATTTTCATACAAAAAAGACCATCAGAAAAATTGAAAAAATAAAAAAAGGTATAATTAAAACAGACGAATTCTGTTATTTTTAACAATGTTTGCATATATATATATATATATATATATATATATATATATATATATATATATATATATACTAGCTGAAGTAGCCGTCTATGTCGGGTTTCTCAACTTTTCTTGAATTTTATATAGCCAAGATCAGAAGTTAAGAATATCTTAAATAATTTTCATCATTTTTTTTTTAACAAAAAAATTATTCAAGTTTATGATGATCAATATCGGCTAGGAAATAATGGGAACGCTATACCAAAAAAAATAAATAAATAAACAACGACAAAAAAACAAAACAATTGTCTAATGTGAGATTCGAACCCACGCTGGAATAAAATATTGGAACTTAAGCCAAACGCTTTTTTTATGTACTAACGAGTCACAGCTTATCAAGGTCCATAAACCACTCGAGGATAAAGGTTAATAAGTTTGTCAGGAAGACAGTAAAACAAAAACGGATTTGTAACAATGGTTGAGACTGGGCAGAATTAGATTATTTAAGTAGACGACTCAACAAGAATTTGTTAACAACCATAAAAACATTTGAAAACGACAATACTATAGTCAGCTGGGAAGCAGTCCCGTGGTATTGTGTTCCACACACGGAAAGAAACTTTGCTCATGTAAGTTCCATTTAGTTTTAGGTACACAGATGAAGAAAGGAAAATTATTTACAGTGGTTGTAGCTAGACGAGTATTTGTTGTAAATGTTTTACGGGGGGGGGGGGGGGAGACCATAGATTCGAGCTCAGTCGAGCACTTACTATGAAAATAACGATAGAGTAGAGAAAGACTAGCAACCTCTTTTCTGTGAGAAAGAGGCTGTAAGGAAGTGAAGAGGACATCCTCCACTATATTTTAACAGTCACTTATGGAGTCAGCGTGATGTCCGTATCAGTACGAAGATGCATGTCCATCAGGCACTGATTCGGAGCATTCTGCTGTATGGATGTGAGACCTGGTGTTTTTGACCGCTGATGTCTGCGGGAGATCCTACGACTCACTCTGCTCGACCGAGTTCCCAATGCCGTCATACCTTCTGCGGTGCAACATTCAACCTATACAAAGGATTCTGAAACGTAACCGCCTGCGATGGTTCGGGCACGTTTGCAGACGTCCTGACACAACTATACTCAGAAATGTTCTCAATCCCAAACCCCTTCAACATTGGCGCCGCCGCCATGGTGGGTAGCTGAAGACTTGGTTGGACACAGTCAATGCCGATCTCACTTCCAACGTTGGCCCTCAAGTCTACGGTGTACGTCAATGGCAGAAGTAGTGGCTCAGCTTATCTGTGGACCTGACGCTCAACCGGATGCAATGGGTAGAATTTATTCGTGAAAGGTGCAAGCCAAAACAGGTACAAGTAAGTAACAAGATTTTGAGGCATGAAAAGGATGCCCTGGGAAGCACCTCCCCAGATGTGGCGACAGTACTCCACATTAGGACATATTTAATTCTTGCACAAGGTCAGGAGTGAGATCCACAAGGCGACCAATCAAACGAAAATATTTTTTTTTAACCAATTTAAATGAGTTTGGCGTAGGGATATTGTTACCTCTCCGCATAGATCTAAAATAGTTCCATTGTCTAAAATAAAGAAACATAACTCTGAAGTAAAAAAAATCCCATCAAAGTAAAAATATATTAGTGAACATTTATGAAATATGTTTTTATCCGTTTTTAATAATAATAAAAAAAAGGAAATGTGATTTGACGATTGTTACAACTATGTTATTCAGTCGGGTTAGGGTACATTAAAAATGTCGAAACATTTGTGTCTATTTTTACGTACTTTTAATTTGGAATAATGAGTTTTAAAGCAGGTTAAAAAAAACTTCTGGTTCAGATAAGGACATCGGATCGAAGATGCTCATTTTAAATCTGTGGTTAGTTTGGCTCTTCGATCAACAGACAACTTTGCTTATATATATATATATATATATATATATATATATAGAGAGAGAGAGAGAGAGAGAGAGAGAGATAGATAGATAACAAAAGTTGAAACATAAAAGATCAAACGATATTGCGTTTTAGAACGTAGCCTTTTGTGACATGCAACGTTCTTGAGTGAGATGAAACGTCAAATGTTAATAATCGACTAGAGTCAGACATGCATGAGAAAACGTCATATTTGTCATGGAAGATATGAACGCAAATGTGTAATTATATTTCCATATATATATATATATATATATATATATATATATATATATATATATAATTTATTTGGAAACTATATGTTACATATTTCAGAATCGTACCGCGGTTTCATCCACATGTGTTGACTTTTTACATTTTAAAATGTCTATACTCAAGGGACTCGTCAGCATAAGGTCAAAACACAATGATACCTCATTTCAGTACGCTGACGAGTCCCTTAGGTATAGACTTTGTAAAAAAAAGTCAGCCCATCTGAATGAAACCGCGGTACGATTCTGAAATATGTAACATAGTTTCCATATTTGTATTAGCTCTCACTCTTCTTTGAGCGAGCACTTTATTGATTTCTTTTCAATATAACTTAACACACGATATATATATATATATATATATATATATATATATATATAGAGAGAGAGAGAGAGAGAGAGAGAGAGAGTTTACCATGATATTTTTTCCAAGAGAGAATTCATCAAAACGAAAAGAATCTTTTATTTTATTATTTATTTTGTAAAGTTATAGTTCCCTACACGTGTTTCGCTACCTAGCAAGTACCTTGCTAGGCTGTTAATCAGGGGAGATACAAAACCTAAGATATTGACCTCAACAACTGACGATATCCCACAGGGGATTGACCTAGTTTAAATCACTTAAAAAGAAAAAAAGGAAAATATGTTCAAAAGACAGCTCAAACAACTTGGTAATATGTAGTAGCTGTGATGCGCGCCCATAAGAATTGAGTCCGATGCAATCCAAAAAAGGGAAGAAAGGGGGGGGGGGGAAGGGGAAAAGAAAAAGAGGAAAAGAGAAGGGGGAATCACCCACATCTGGCGGAAGACATATCCTTAGGTACCCCAACCCAGAAAAAAATCAAACCGTCCACAGCACAACGCTTGAATAACTTCCAGGGTTTCAGATTGACACATTCAACCTGCTATTATTCCGTTGAAGGATCCAGCACCAACTTCTGTCGAGAGACATGAAGCAACGCAGAATGCTGAGAAAACAACAAAAGATTAAAACCGATTCACTGGCATCCGCGAGTGAATTGGCTTTAATCTTTAAATAAATGATAAAATAAAAGATTTTTTTCGTTGTGATGAATCCTCTCTTAGAAGAAATATCTTGGGAAACTCTCCAAATATACATATAAATGCTTTGTACCCTATAATCGGGGCTCATCGAGCTTGTTTTTATTGGCCTTGTTCCGGACGTGACTGAATATAAACTATTCTCAGTGAAACATTATGAATTTGCCATAGTTTGGATTTGTCTCCCAAGTACTTTCAGACCCATCCGGGTCCATCTTCAGGGGAATGAGGTTAATCAGGTACAGACCATGTGTTAACATTATAGAAGGTTTTAGCCTAGATATACATATACATACATATATATATATATATATATATTAGTACACGTATTGTATTAATTTCTGGAAATGTAAATCCGTTGAAACTCCAGTGTTTATAAAAAAGTGCTCAATAACAAGTAGAGCTGTTCTTTAGTATAAATTTTTATTTACATATGTGCATACATGTTTCGGTTGTACTCTTCACAGAGAGTCAACCGAAACATGTATGCACATATGTAACCAATAATGTTTGTATAAATAAAAATGTATACTATATATATATATATATATATATATATATATATATATATATATATCATACACACAATGGTAAAAAAAAGATGCTTAGAAATTAGAGTTCAGCATAAAGATGTTTTTTAACACATCAAAATGTCTAAGAAAAATGGCAAGTAAAAAAAAGTTTTAATAAAAAAAAAAAGTAAATAAAGATTCCCTGTCCGAAACGTTTTTTTCCTTCCTCATTGATTGGATGATAAGAAATATCTGCTGATTAGAGGAAGAAAAAAGTTTTTTGCGTTGTATTTTATTTAATTTTTTTTTTTCCTTCATGGCAACAGAATAGGTTAACGACTCCTACCACGGAAGAAATGGTCTACACCATCTTAAACATTTCAAGAATCTAATTTCCTTCACACGATAATAGTGGGCTGATTTCTTCCCAACTCATACAGGTTCAGCAGGCAATTGGAATTTAAAAAAAAGAAATGTTTATAATGGATACTTTGGCCTTTTTCTCGGCCTTTTGGCTAAGATCAAAGTGTAGTATCTGTTCCGATGGATACTGCACGCCTGTCCTGTGCAGTTCTAGGAGGTCCACCCTCCCAGGCTTCGCCTCCCCTCTTTGGGGAGGAGTAAGTTTATTGCTTACTGTCTGAGGCGCCCCTACCGGGGAATGCCGACGGGGCTGCCCAGGCAATTTTTAAATGGCCAGAGTGCTCACCTCTCGAGCGCTGGCTTTTAACCCCACTTGCTCGACCCGATCTTGGGTCACATCTTACTTGTGGGAGTAAGATTAAACTGGCCTTGTGCCTAACTCCGCGAGGAGTAAATAAACAATACTTTGGCCTTTTGGCTACGATCAAAGTGTAGTATCTGTTCCGATGGATACTGCACCCCATAGACTGGTATTGTCTTGGTCTTCGGGGCTTGATTTACGCCGGTCTATGGGATTGTCCTGTGCAGTTCTAGGAGGTCCACCCTCCCAGGCTTTGCCTCCCCTCTTTGGGGAGGAGTAAGTTAATTGCTTGAGGCGCCCCTACCGGGGAATGCCGACAGGGCTGCCCAGGCAATTTTTAATGGTCAGAGTGCTCACCTCTCGGGCGCTGGCTTTTCAACCCCCACTTTCCGACCCGACCTTGGGTCACATCTTACTTGTGGGAGTAGGATAAAACTGGCCTTGTGCCTAACTCCTGGAGAGGAGTAAATAATACTTTGGCCTTTTGGCTAAGATCAAAGTGTAGTATCTGTTCCGATGGATACTAAACCCCATAACCTGGTATTGTCTTGGCCTTCGGGGCTTGATTTACGCCAGTCTATGGGATTGTCCTGTGCAGTTCTAGGAGGTCCACCCTCCCAGGCTTTGCCTCCCCTCTTTGGGGAGGAGTAAGTTAATTGCTTGAGGCGCCCCTACCGGGGAATGCCGACGGGGCTGCCCAGGCAATTTTTAAATGGCCAGAGTGCTCACCTCTCGAGCGCTGGCTTTTCAAACCCCACTTTCCGACCCGACCTTGGGTCACATCTTACTTGTGGGAGTAGGATAAAACTGGCCTTGTGCCTAACTCCTGGAGAGGAGTAAATAATACTTTAGCTTAGACAGGTAGAAGTAAGTATCACCCAGGAAGGGTCGAGTCAGTTCGTTCTCTGATCCGAACGGCATCCTGAATGAGTATCGCTCATGCCGCATGGTTTTCAATGCCTGACCTGATAACCTCCAGCCATTCAGTAATAGCTTCAAGGTTGTCAGCAACGTTTTGATTTGCCGTTTTTGTGTTGAATGAAGTAGATCCAGCGTCGTAGATTGGAATTATAGCTCAACAACAGAACGACGTAGAACATTGACAAGTCAAGGCAGACGCTTGGACAGCAAATTACATAGAAGTGTTTGGGGACAGCGGGCATGTACAGTGGCACAGAAAAGGATTAGAAATACAGGGTGACCAAGAAGTCACTGAGGGATCATGGTGGATTTTTAACTTGAATAGATTTTTTTTAATTTTTATTATGGTACTTTAAATGGAATTTTAGCATAACATAACGAAGACAATAGAGATTTGTTAGCAAAAAAAAAAAAAAGAACAAAAATGAAAAAGAATTTATTTATGAAAAATAAAATCGTTAAATGGTTTCCATTTTCAGCTTCACAAATTTCGTGCCCTTTCCAAAACATTATCCATAACGGATATTACGATTTAATTCATTCCTGCTGTTCTTCAATTTCTGTAGAGTTTCAGGTTTGTCGATGTAAACTTTTTCTTTGAGATATTCCCACAAGAAAAAGTCAGGGATAGTCAAATCTGGTGAACGTGAAGGCCAGTTGGCATTGCTAACTTTTTTTATTTTTATCTTTTATTATCTTTTGGATTTATCTTCCTTCCACAGCGGCAAGATTTGTCACAAGGTCGGGAAAGTGGGATTTGAAAAGCCAGCGCTCTCGAGAAGGGAGAGCACTCTGGCTTACAAAAAATGCATGGGCAGGCCCGTCGGCATTCCGCGGTAGGGGCGCCTCAGGCAGTAAGCGATAAACTTACTCCACCCCAAAGAGGGGAGGCAAAGCCTGGCAGGGTGGACCTCCTAGAACTGCAAAGGACAAACCGACAGACAGGCGGAATGAAGGACCGAAGGCCAGGACGATACCGGTCTATAGGGTGTAGTATCCATCAGAACAGATACTACACTTTGATCTTAGCCAAAAGGCCAATCTCCATTGTCTTCGTTGTATTATGTTTAAATTCCATTAAGATACTATCAAAAGTAAAGACTCTATTCAATTTTAAAATCCCTCAGGGACTTCTTGGCCACCCTTTATAAACAGAACACAAGTAATTGCACAAGTTTTTTTGTTTGTTTTTTTTAAATAATAATCGTTGTTGTTGTTGTTGTGTCAATAGTATTCTGAATGATCATGTTAAGCCGGCTTATTCTCTGGCCTGCACCATGTCCCTGAGCAAGATTGCACAAGATGGCTAACTCATCGCGATTTTCATTGTCGAAGGCTGACCACTCATGGGCCCAAGAGCTCAGCAAATTCCTCCTTGATCGTTGTTGCTTATATCCTCAGCTATCCATCAATACACTTCCGGCAAACAGGTAGGGAAGATTAGATCATAAATTAATTCGTAATTTTGGAATACTATTGACCTCCTCCCCCCCCCCACTCTAATTTTTTTTTTTTTTTACTTATTCAATTTTTAGATCTTATATAAATTTAACGTAAAATGACGTAAAATTAATATTTCTTGGAGACGTTTTCACCAATCCCTTAAAAATTTAGATTTCTATATTGATTGAATGCAAAATCTTCAGATTATAAAAAAAGATCTTTTTGAAAAACTTAAGCTCAATTTTTAGAGGGGAGATCAATATGCTATGTAAGTTTAATCTAAAATCATCACCTCCTCAAAATTTCGGAAAGGCGTTGGTAAATAGGATTATTTTGGTTAAAGACTGGTTAAAAAAGTCTAGAGAGAACATCTTATGTTAAATATACAGAGAAAAGCCCCCCCCCCTCCTTATCCTACAAAAATTGGAGCAAGTAATTGTCAAGAGAGTCATGGTTGAAGAATCACATGCCTAGGAAAACATAGGTGGAAGACAAGAAACAGAATTCAGGAACCATGTGACCAAAGAGCAGGCCTGGAGAATTTTTTTAGAGGCAAAAAAGAACATATGTGTTGGCATGTAGCTCTTAAAAAAATAACCAGTGTTAGACACTGACTGTTTCTCTCTCTCTTCTTTTATAATCGGGAAATTTGGTTCTTGTGTTACATAGCAAGGACCGTTGCTTCAAGAAATGTTTGAGTGACACCTAAGGGTTAGAGGTGACACCTAAGAGTCAGAGGTGACACCACAATGGAAATCATCGAAACCATGTGACTTCCGGATGGAGGTTTTCTGTCTTTTTTTCTGGCGACACTTCAAGCAGAGAAGATGTGTCCATGGCGCAATCTCCAATGGAGGGCTTGCACGTACAATGGAGCTATGTGTAGCAAGAACAGCTATCTGTCTTTCTCTATCTCACATGCACCCAAGTAACCTACACCTCTGATTTTTTTTCTGTGACAATTCTTCTCTTTTTAACAAACTTTTTTTATAAATTAACAGCAGCGTGTGAGTGGTTTTCTCACAGACGATCCAGAACCTGGAGCGCCGACAAGCTTATAGACACATTGGTAACTTAGAGTCAAGCACCTACCATGAAAATAACGATAGAGTAGAGAAAAACTAGAAACGTCTCCTCTGTGAGAAAGAAGCTGTGGGAATGAGAAGAGGACATCTCCTACTAGGCACACAGCGACACTTATAGACATGTCCAGGGTGCTGTCTCCAATGGTGTGTGTGTGTGGGGGGGGGGGGAGATCTACAATGTAGCTAGATGTAGCAAGTCTAGTTATCCGTATATCTATCCGTCTCTCTCTCTCTCTCTCTCTCATTCAAGTAACCCGTCCTTTTGATTTGTTTCTGTGACTTTTCTTTTTAATAAATCTATTTAATAAATAAACATCGGCGTTCGAGTGGTTTTGTCAGCAGATGATCCCGAACCAGATAATAGTAATATATGTTTATACACAATCAGTAAGCGAAAGTGCAGAACAACTTGGATAGTGTTCTATAGTATAGAGTGAAACTAAATCCACTACCTAACATCTTAGGAATGGTCATATTTTGGTGGTCAATTGAGCCACTAAAATAAATTTGGTGGTCAATTGTTTTGCAATATAATGAAAATAAAATCGGCTCAAATTGTTGTCTGTTAAGTGTTTTACTATATTTTTTTCCATTTTCGAGAGTTTGGGTTCAATTTTTGAAGAGGTTCTGTCCTTCGTCACACTTATGTTAGTATTTTCGTCGGTCTGTCACGCTTAAGTTACAAATGCCATTTTTAAATGCACTCACGCGTGTCTATAAAAGGATATGTCCGCGTCAAAGTCCTGCACTTTTTTTAGCTTGGGAGTTTTAGCCGGTATCACATTACAGATTAATGCGTTTTATATCAATATAATAATTGGCTTGCCCCTTCCTTATTAGTTAGCCTGACCCTAACATTGCCAATGCATATGTGCAAAATCAAAGGGACGTAATTCCTCAAATATTAACATCTTTCTTTGTATATATAAACAACAAACAGACAACTGATTCAAGTTTATTTAATAACAAAGTTTAAGAAAATTATTAATTAAAATTAGGAGATGTACGTCGTATGCCTACCCTACCCCCCCCCCACCCAAATAAAAAAATAAAATAATGATCTGAGAGTCGTAATCAAACGCCTCAAAGATGAATAACGATGATGATTCACGGAGGAAATTTATCGCGTATTGTTTTCTTCCTCTTCTCTTTGGAATCATCCATGGTTGGTTTATCCGGAATAAAATCTAAAAGATTAGAACCGCAAACTGGCAGTCGATATTATTAATTATCTTTTTCAATTCTTATCAAATACGACAGGTGTATTAGGAGACGGTGGAAAAAGGCAGAAAAGTTTGGTAGAAAACACCATAATTGGAAAACAGGTTATCAGAGAAGTTTTTCCGACATTTCTCTCAAGAATAAACAAGGTTTGTTGCCGGCAGCGGAAGAACTTTCGGATCGATGAGACGACTTTCTCTTCGACAATTAACATCGGCAATGTTTATATAATGAGAAAACAAGAGGATAATTGAAGAGACGGATAAAAGAATTGGAATGGGTCTCGTTTTAACAGCGGAAAGAAGTAGAATATCAATGACATTACCAAAGTTATGATGATTCGGGAATTGGCATACGAACAGAGAAACAGAAACATGTGATTGGGTCACAAAAAAGGAATAGGCTGAGTACACATAACTAAGGCAGTAGTTTTTACAATTTTAATACCCAAGTTTGAATCTCAAGGATTTTTTAAAAGCTGGATATGCGTTTTATAAATTTACAGAAATTAATAAATTTACAGAAATTAATAAATTTACAGAAATGAATAAATTTACAGAAATGAATAAATTTACAGAAATGAATAAATTTACAGAAATTAATAAATTTACAGAAATTAATAAATTTACGGAAATTAATAAATTTACAGAAATTAATAAATTAACAGAAATTAATAAATTAACAGAAATTAGTAAATTTACAGAAATTAGTAAATTTACAGAAATTAATAAATTTACAGAAATTAATAAATTAACAGAAATTAATAAATTAACAGAAATTAATAAATTAACAGAAATAAATAAATTTACAGAAATTAGTAAATTTACAGAAATTAATAAATTTACAGAAATTAATAAATTAACAGAAATTAATAAATTAACAGAAATTAATATAACAGAATAACATAAAAAGATTACATAAATATATATATATATATTTTAATTAAGTGATCTTTTTCTTTTTTTTCTTTTGTTGATAATCAGCAAAAAAAATGTAGACATCAAGGGTATTTGGCATTAGTTCAAACCAAATTATTTTTACTTAAAAACGATTTCTAATGTTTCTTACCAATAAAGACAATACGTAAATATATATTCATTGTAGTTACTTACTCTTTCATGCAAATACTAAGTAGCATGTTATTTTCACGAAATGTCACATATATTTTTCTTCATACTAGCTATAAAGATGGAAATTGACGTAACCAGGTACTGTACGAACACCGACCAAGGAGCGTCTATAAACTAGTATTAAGTTATTAAAATAAGTCCACAAACTCTGTTATTATTATTATTAGTAGTAGTATTATTATTAGTATTATAATTATTATTATTATTATTAGTAGTAGTAGTAGTAAATATATCTGAGTTAAAAGTCACAAATCTAAAAGATTTTTTTTTACTGGATACCTGTTTTATAAATTTACAGAAATTAACATAAAATAAAAAATAAAAACATTAATATTTTTTTTAAAACTAAGTGAACTTTTTTTTTGAAAGTAGACAAAAAGTTCAAAGCGAATTATTTTTGTTTAAAAATATAATTTTTAGTGTTTTTTGCCATTAAAAACAATGCATAAATATATTCATCGTAGTTACTTACTCTGTCATACAAATACTAAGTAGAGTATGTTTTTTCATGAAATTTGATCAAATATTTTTTCTCCATACTACCTATAAAGCGGTAGAAGCTAGGGAAAGATGGAAACTGACATACCCAGGTACTGTACCAACACCACTCTTTGAACTTATAAACTAGTATTATAAAAATAACTAAAAAAAACAACAAAACAAACATTGTTGCTAGAAATAAGAATATTAGATTCCATGTCAACCAGTTCGATCAGTTTATACAGAAACCACACATTTTGTATATGGCTAGTCGATTAATTTCTTTTGTAGGCGACATTTTTTTTCATTACAAGTTAGTAAAAAATTAATCTGTAACAAAAAATTAGATGTTTTTGTTCTTGTTTTTTTTTAAGGAAGTGGTGTCTATTTAACTCTGCTAGGAAGCCATGAGATAAAATACGGTTTTGTTTTTAAATTCTCAAAACAGTTTTTTCATCGTAAACAACTGATGATCCCTTAAATAATGTTAAGACTAGCGTAAATTCTTGGAAACAAACTAATATAGTGACTATTAAAAGTTAATTGACTTACAAGCAAAGTAGTTTTCCAACGAAGGACTTGGGACTAAAAGATTTTTTTTTTTTCGATATAGTTTTAATGGTTGAAAAACTTACAAAACTATATAAATAAATATATATATATATAGGGTCAGGTAGTCAGCCATTGATGGTGGAATCGTAATTGATTAGCCATCTTTCAGGACCATCGGCATGGGCCGTCATGATTGAGGGTGTAGTGCAGCCCATCGAATGGTGTTCATCTCCGCCGTCAAATTCCACATTATCTCTTTTTTTCGCACCCTCTCAATAACAACTGCACTCCGAGCAGTTTGGGGCCTGCCAGAATGCTGGTCACTCTCCGCTGATGTACGCTCATTTTTGAATCGGTTGAACCACTCCTTAATTTGTGTTATACACATTGCATCTTCTCAAAAACACCTGCTGAATCTAATGCGATGGTGGAAATGAACACCATTCCCAAAAAAAGACTTCCATAGGTGTTTCCGGCAGTGGATGGATCGGTGGGTTAAGTGTGTGCAAGCACAAGGGGCCTACTTTGAAGGGGTTTATGGCCTAAGGTCGGATACTTTTTAGACAGGCCTCGTATATATAAATGAAACACATTAGCAAACATTAATAAGTGCAATAAAAGAAATTTGAAAAGGGCGTGCTAAGAAAAATATGTTTCAAAAATCTGAAAAATAAAAAGTTAGAATGTGTGAAGTCTTCAAGAAAAGCCATACTTTGAGCTCAAAGAAAATGAAGTCATTCTTCAGAGAGAGAAATAATAGAGAATGTCCTCGACTGTTCCTGTTTTTTTTTCATTTACAATTGTTTTTTTTTTCATTTACAATTGTTTTTTTTTTCATTTACAATTGTTTTTTTTTTCATTTACAATTGTTTTTTTTATGTGCCATTTCTTTTGAAAAGACATTAGAAAACTATTCAACTGTAAATACTTCTCACAGAAATAAAAAATAAAAGAAAAAGAACGAGGAGAGGAAAAGAGAGAGAGAGAGTGAGAAAGAGAAAGTGAGAGAGAGAGAAAGAGAGAGTGAGAAAGCGAGAGAGAGAGAGAGAAAGCGAGAGAGAGAGAGAGGAAGCGAGAGAGAGAGAGGAAGCGAGAGAGAGAGAGAGGAAGCGAGAGAGAGAGAGAGGAAGCGAGAGAGAGGGGAAGCAAGAGAGAGCGAGAGAGGAAGCAAGAGAGAGGGGAAGCAAGAGAGAGCGAGAGAGAAAGAAAGCAAGAGAGAAAGCGAGAGAGAGAAAGCGAGAGAGAGAAAGCGAGAGAGAGAAAGCGAGAGAGAGAAAGCGAGAGAGAGGAAGCAAGAGAGAGAGGAAGCAAGAGAGAGAGGAAGCAAGAGAGAGAGGAAGCAAGAGAGAGAGGAAGCAAGAGAGAGAGGAAGCAAGAGAGAGCGAGAGAGAAAGAAAGCAAGAGAGAAAGCGAGAGAGAGAAAGCGAGAGAGAGAAAGCGAGAGAGAGAAAGCGAGAGAGAGAAAGCGAGAGAGAGAAAGCGAGAGAGAGAAAGCGAGAGAGAGGAAGCAAGAGAGAGGGGAAGCAAGAGAGAGCGAGAGAGAAAGAAAGCAAGAGAGAAAGCGAGAGAGAGAAAGCGAGAGAGAGAGAAAGCGAGAGAGAGAGAAAGCGAGAGAGAGAAAGCGAGAGAGAGAAAGCGAGAGAGAGAAAGCGAGAGAGAGAAAGCGAGAGAGAGAAAGCGAGAGAGAGAAAGCGAGAGAGAGAAAGCGAGAGAGAGGAAGCAAGAGAGAGAGGAAGCAAGAGAGAGGAAGCAAGAGAGAGAGGAAGCAAGAGAGAGAGCGAGAGAGAGATAAAATGAGAGAGAGAGAAATGAAGAGAAAGAAAGAAGGAAGGGGGGGGGGATAGAGAAATAAAGGGAGAGAGAGGTCGAGCACTGGGTAAAAATAAAACCCAGGAAGAAAACTCAAAGTAAAATAAAAAAAATTAAAAAAAAAGAAAAGAAAAGAAAGAAAAAAAAACGGAAAAAAAAAAACGAAAAGAGAAATTGGAAACTGTAAATTCTCTTGTCAGAATAAAAAGAACAAATCTTCACAGAATGTGCTCATTCAATCGGCACATCTAGCAACAAAAATGCTATTTCAAACTCAAGCGTGACAGACCGACGAAAATGTTATTTCAAACTTCAGCATGACAGACTATAGAAAATCTTATTTGAAACTTAACATTAAAGCGACACTTGAACGCATCTAAGATAAAATACATCCATTCAAATTGTGCGATTAGTAACGAACATTCTATCAACAAAGCGAAGGATGGACCAACGAAAATGCTAAAGTGATCACAAACGGACAGACCGACGGACAGAGCCTCTTCTAGAGATGCTTGGACGCATCTAAACTAAAAAAGGACGATTACAACACAAAACAAAAAAACTATAAAAAAAATTCAAACAAAATTAAAAAAAGAAAAAACTAAGTAAGGAATTAGGCCCAAACAAGGAAATGGATTCAACCTTGCAAAGTTTAGAGGAAAAAAAAAAGAAGAAAAATAAAACGATATTTTTTGGTTCCAATCATGACTGACTCCTTTGAGATTTAATGGCGGATACTTAAAAGCGAAATGAATTCAAACAGGTCGAAAGAACACTTCATGCATGAGAAACAACAACTTCTTTTTCCTCAAAAGTATCTTTATTTTTACCGATTGCATTCAACCTTTGTGTTTAAGGTTACATTTCAAACAATGATCACTCCAAAAAAACATCTCCAGGCGGGCGTCGTACAGAATAACAACCACTTTATTACTTCAATGCCAATTTTAGAAATACAACTGGAAGAATACCCGTCCCACGACGAGTAAACTTCACCGAACAGTTTGGCACTACTTTTACGTCCCCTTACAAAGATTAAAATCAACATATAATAATGTGCTAAACCTTATGTCAAGAATCCGTATTCCAATTTTGGTCAAAATCCATTACATAATTTTGATTCTAGAAAATGTCTTAAATGTCTTAAGAGGTCTTAAGAAGAAATTGAAATTCAGAGAATCTTGCTTAATTGGTGTCCAATAACTATGGATCAAATTTAATGCAAATCTGACATATTTGGATTTTCAAATGAGAGGTTGTGCCCATATTATGGCCCCTAAAAACCTTTAAATACGCCAAGAAACTGAAATTTGGGGAGCATCTATTAATTGATGTCTAATATCTATTGTTAAAATTTCACAAATATCGGAGATATCTGAATTTTCACAAAGAACTTCCAGCCTCTTCTTTGTCCCCTTTGCATAAAACTAAATTAAACTTAATATAGCCCACATTACCTACCCTTATGCCGAGCAGCTGTGTTCCAAAATTTTTAATTGATATTTCATTAAAAAAATGATTCCAACAAATTGTAATAAATTTTAATCATAAAATATTTGCAATTAAACTTTTTTACATGTAATCAATACTAAAAGCTGATGTCAAAGTTCAAATTTGATAATAAATTTAAAAAAACTAAAAGTTTCCATAATATTTAATGCTAAAATTTTTCCAGTGAAAAATTTTATGTGACTTTTTTTTTTATTATGATCGATTGGTGCAGGAGGCAGTTTATTGATGGCCATGAATTCGGAATAGGGACGTTTGAGCGAGATTTCAACGGGCAGAAATTAGGTACTACTCAAATACACCAGCACGGACATTATTTTATATGAATATTAATTTTTTTTTTTTTTTTGGAAGTCGCTCCAGACAAGGCATGAAGCTACTTGATGTAAGGAGCTTAAAAATAAAATAAAAAATAAAAAATTACTTCAAGGTAAAAATCTAGCCAACAATAAGTGTTAGATAGACAGATTCCAACCCAGAAAACAGCAATTCTTCCCCTTTTGTCAGAAACATCGCTCATGGAATATGAGGACTAAAGGACAAAAAAAAAAACAGAAGCGAGACCCAAGGTCCACTTTGTACTATATTAGTGCAAACACTGGAAAAGGATAATTTTTCCCCGTCATTTTTGACGGAGGGTGTACACTCGTATTCTAATATTTTGCTGAAACGAATTGGAGTCGGTTTAAAACTAAAAAAAAAAACACCCAATAAAAAATTACCGACTCCAGACTCTCCACCTTTGCCATGACCAACATAGCACGCAACCAGGGTTGGGGCAATTTACATACGTTTGTCAGCCAGAAAGATTAGTATCAAGAGTCAAAAAGTTTACAAGAGACAGCGGAAGAACTATAGAAAAACAGGAGAATGGAAGAGAATAAAGAGCACAGTTCTTAGGTGTTACTGATGGAAAACTCCGCAGACGATTTCCATAACTTTTATATTTCTATTCCTTGGCTACGTTTAAAGAGAATGGCAGAGATCAATGCGATAAAAGAGAGACTGACGACATTATAAATAAGACAAAGTGATTACGAATGCAATTGCTGCAAGAAAAATGGCAGCCTTCAAATTGGAATAAATTTCCAGTTTCACACATATCCAAGCGGATGTAAATTCTGTTTCCATGGTGATTCTGTGACATTCAAACGAATTGGTAAATTTCCAGGGAAATTATCCGAACAAGGAGATTATATTAATTTCATGAAAGAAAAAAACTGCGGGATAGAGACGGCAGACACTCCCAAGGTCCACTATTGGAATTGCTGTCTAAAATTCTATGCAATATCAGAGCCACGAAAATAATTTGACACCATTGCTATTAACTGGTCTTATTGTTAGTGAAAGATGAGGCCTTAAAAATGTCAATTCTTTGAGATGCGGATATTCATCACTAAACTGAAGAAAGTGTTCATCCCTGTTCTCCATGCTATATGCAATTAATGCATATATAACTGTACCTACCCGGCGTTGTCCGGAATGCAGTGAACTCATTTAAGATGTTTAATTTTTATTTTCGTGTACATTTTTTAAACTTATACAGAAAAAGAAATGAAATTTTAGTTGTAAGGGAGACAACTCTTATTATATTCTTATATTAAAAATGAGTTATTCCTCTTACTGAATTTTATTTTTCGGTTACGAGTTAAAAAGGTTTAATATTATAAGATTGTCGACACTAAGTAATTTTAATAAATTATAGCAAAGTATGTTATTATGATGCCAATAACATGGCACAACAATAACAAATGAAAATTGGCTTGTCAGTATCAAAGTTTGATTTGTCAGCTTAAAGGCTATTTGGGTCATACTTTGAAAATCTAACAAGATAACTTTATATATTAGATTTGTGGTTTCTTTTAGACTGTAAAAAGGATAAAAGAAAATTTATAAAATAAGAACAGGGGGTTCAAACAACAGAGGGTGAGAGAGGGTGAGAGTGATAAACAGAACTAAGTAAGAGATATGTGACTGGAGAAGGTTTCCATCTCTGTTCTCTTTAATTGCAAATTATTGTAAATTGCAGCTAATTAAAACAATTAAAATGGATTTTTTTAAAACATAACTCAATCCCAATACCAAGGAATATTTGAACATTTATTTTTCACTAGCAAGGCTACCTGGCGTTGCCCGGGGGGTGAGGGTAAGTGATTTATTTTTATCAATAACATATTCCTATGACTCACTACAGAAGCCATCACCAAGCAAACAATGTCATAAAGAAGCACCCAACACCACTCCTTTACCCACAAACCCTTCTCCTATGCTAACACTCTCTCCTATCCTGCTATCTCGCATTTTGGATTCTCACTTCTATCACCGTATCATTCGTCGACACCTTCGCCGTCGTTCTTGCTGTCTCTCTTCATCAATATTGAAAGGGAGTAGGAGGAGAAGGGTTAAAGGAGGCGATGATGGAAGGAAAGTGAGAGAGATGTCGTCCCTGCCCTTTTATCTCCTTGCTATCTCCTTGCTGTCTCCTTTCGTCAATATAGAGAGAGGGAAGAAAGAGGGTTTATTACATTTTACTGTTCATGAGCAGAAAGTGAGAGACGAAAGCGAGAGTGATAGGCATAGTACAAAAAAGAGCAGATGGGGGGGGGGTAAAAACTTATAGGGAGAGACGAAAATGAGAGTGATAGGCATAGTACAAAAAACGAGCAGATGGGGGGGGGTAAAACATAGGGAGAGACGAAAGTGAGAGTGATAGGCATAGTACAAAAAAAGAGCAGATGGGGGGTAAAACTTATAGGGAGAGACGAAAATGAGAGTGATAGGCATAGTACAAAAAAAGAGCAGATGGGGGGGGGGATAAAAACTTATAGGGAGAGACGAAAGTGAGAGTGATAGGCATAGTACAAAAAAAAGAGCAGAGGAGGGGGTAAAAACTTATAGGGAGAGACGAAAGTGAGAGTGATAGGCATAGTACAAAAAAAAGAGCAGAGGAGGGGGTAAAAACTTATAGGGAGAGACGAAAGTGAGAGTGATAGGCATAGTACAAAAAAAAGAGCAGAAGAGGGGGTAAAAACTTATAGGGAGAGACGAAAGTGAGAGTGATAGGCATAGTACAAAAAAAAGAGCAGAGAAGGGGGTAAAAACTTATAGGGAGAGCGAGTGAGAGAAAATTAGAAAGAGATTTACATACGTGTTTACGGTGTGTACGAATCTACTATATAAATAAGCCGAAAAGTTACGGTTAGGGTTAAAATCGGATATACATATTTTAAGTTTCAAGGGGGTCCTGTCCGCATGTGTTACTTAGAGGTGGGGCACATAGATATTCGTCACATAGAAGGTAGCATAGAGATTCAGGACCACTTCCATTGTCTTCCCTGGAGAATATTCAACATATGATATAAATTTCATAAAAATAGGATATATTTGAACTTTTGAAGGCAGTGTGGCTTTCATAGCTCACTTAGGTTAGGAGGGCACTAAGTGATTTCGAACAACTTCCATTGTGTTAACGAGAATTTTATACATATAATTTAAATTTCATAAAAATAGGATATATTTGAAGTTTTAAAGGGATTGATACCCTCAGTCTACTTAGGGGTGCGCTTAAAAGATTTGGGAACACTTGTATTGTCTTTCCCCGTAAATTTTACATAAGAATACACTTTTAGATTTTATGTAGATTCTCTAACCTTTATTTCTACAGGGAAAACACACACACATTGAGTTAAAAATGGAAGAAATATGGATTTTATAGTAAAAAAACAAACAAATTGCATTCATGTATATTGCCCGTCCTTAGATATATCTATTTAGACATTTTTCTTGCACAACTAAAAGTAATGAGTCCCTTTACTTCTATGTTATCCTTATGGACAATATAAAAGTAAAGAGCCCTATTATTTTGCCATCTAATTTACATACGTGTTTACGATGTGTACGAATCTACTATGTAAATAAGCCGAAAAGAGAGAGTCACTCATTCTCTAAATGCTCAAGAGACATTTAAAGCTATTAGAGAGTGGTTGAATCAACATAGAGTGAGAGAGGGTGAGAGTTGTAGACAGTTATTTAGTAAGAGATGGGTCACTTGGTAAGTTAATTGCAAATTACGGCTAATTAGAACAATAATATGCAAGTGTTTCTAACATAACTCAATCCCAAAACTATGGAATACTTTATTTTGTGTGACTAAAATATATATTAAAAAAAAGCTTTAGGTAAACAAGCGTTGATTAAGTAAGTTTTAGCATAACTCAATCCCAAAACTATGAAATACTTTATTTTGTGTCACTAAAATATATATAAAAAAAAAACTTTAGGTAAACAAGCGTTGATTAATTAAGCTTTAGCATAATAAACTTAAATGCATACATTAATAGATATTCAAGATTGCTCAACGCAATCGTGAAAAGCTTTGGAGGATTATTTAAAATAGATAAAGGAAACCATCTTGTTTTAAACAAAAGCAAAACAAAAAAAAAACACCTCATTTTAAACATTTAAGTCAATTTTGAAACTAAAAATTGGACATTGATGACTTTACAATCTAATAATAAAACAGCGTGTAGAAAATTAGATTTTAAAAATGTAAAAGCAGCCATTTTAATTTTTAAAGTCTTTCAAATATTACACAATTTGGAGGGGAGAGAAAAAAAGAAACAATTGAATTTTTGCGTAACCTTCGTAGAAAGGCGGCCATTTTGAAGAGATTTGATTTCTTTTTCTTTTTTTCATTTGTATTTATCTCCCTCTCCCAGCGGTAAGATGTGACACAAGGTCGGAAAGTGGGATTGAAAAGTCAGCGACCTAGAAGATGAGCACTCTGGCCTACAAAAAATGCCTGTGCAGCCCGTCGGCATTCCCCGGTAGGGGCACAACAGGCGATTAGCAATAAACTACCCCCTTTCTGAAAGGATGAGAAGGCAAAGCCTGAGAGGTTGGACCTTCTAGAACTGCACAGGACAAAACCCTCAGACCGGTGGAATCAAGGCCCGAAGGCCAAGATGGTACCAGTCTAAGGGGTGTAGTATCCATCGGAACAGAGACTACACTTTCATCTCAGCCAAAAGGCTGAAAACCAGATAATTTCTCTGACTATGGTACGTGGAAGTACCAACATCATTCTATCTACTGAATAGCAGAAGAATGCACATTAATAAAAAACATAATTGATAAAAAAAATTTGGTAATTTTGTGGTTATCAAAGCGTCCACCTGTTGTTACTGGACCGGTAATGATGAAACAGCTCATCTTATATAAGCATGTGGATGCTGTTAGTAGATTTAAAAATAAAATAAATTGTTTCATTCTTCTAATGATTTGATGCCAGACAGATGGAGAAAATCGGCATAGTGATTAACCAATTTAGACAAATCAAATGTCTTGGTTGAAATGTCAGATGCTTTGGAAGGAGTTAAAAATTGAACTCTGAGAGTTAAATGAACAACTGATGTACAGATAAATAACAAATTATCTTAATGGTTTGACGATATTGTGGACATCGGAAATGTTGTGTACAAAGCTTAACAAAGATGAGGACAAAACGCCAAAACATGTACATAATCCCAATCACATTCGGTGTGGACGTGCCCTGTCCATAAATATGAAACATGGCTACATAACGAGAGGACGTTCTTGGGTTGGCATTATCTTTTAAATACGGTTTCAATTTAGATAAAAATAAAAAATAGACAAAACAAATGGCAACACAATAACGTACACCTAAAATCGAATCACTCCTCATCCATTATAAGATATTTACCCAGCTCTATTGAGTGTAAACGTAGCAATAATTCAACTAATTAAAACGATTTAAGAAATTAAGTAACATCTATAACACAGTTCTAAAAAATAGTTGATATGTTAACTTCGAAATTAAATATATGAAACCAGATACCAAAAAATAATAAAAATAGAAATACTATTTGGTTCACTTCACCATATAGCAAGATGCTAAAAACCAAACTAGGTAAGATTTTTTTTTTTGATTTTATAAACATTTCCACATAATTAGTTCCCTACATAATATTTTTAATAAAAAATAAATAAAAATTCAGTTACAGTTGCTGTGAAAACTTAGAAATGATTATTAGAGCTTACAATAAGAAATTTAATAATAGTAGTAAAGATTACAAATTGGCGGGAAATCAATGGTAAGCAGCTGTTGTGATAATGCAAAATCATTTGCAATGCTTATTAAAAAAGGTGGAGAATGCTGGAAATCTGGGGAGACTTGTTGCCACTCAGATTCCAGGGAACACAGTCGATTATTGTTAATGAGAAATCACTGATGATGACCTGTGTGAGAACTACTAGTGAATAAATAATAACCAGCAGATGGTGGCAGCGAATAATCAATGGTAAACTGCTGTTGCGAAAACACAAAATAATTTGCAGCATTATCAAAAGAGGCAGAAAGTGCTGAAAATCTTGGGAGACTTATCACTCAGACTCCAGGGAATACAACTTGTCAATGAGAAAATAATAAAATAAAAGAAATAGTATCGATCCAACTGGAAATACTTTCTTGTTTGAATATTTGATGAATTAATAAATATTGTAATTTATCTAATTTTAATTTTCATCATTTATTTTCTCTTATATATGATGATGGACTCTCCCGTCGATTGCGACGTATGAGGTTCCAACAGGTCAACAATGACCTATATCTATATATATATATATATATATATATACATATAATTTATTATTTTATGTATATACACATATAATATTATAAGGTTATATAATGCATTGTGTATAGATTTGAAGTATTAACTCAATATGTGAGTAGAGTTTTATAGCATGAAAATATATTTATGGCAATTAAGCTACGAATCGAATAAAAAATAAATAGAAAATAAATTATTTCAATCATGCACGTGCTAAAATAAGGTCACCTGTTAATTTGACAAACTTACAAAAAAGAAAACGCCACAACAAAAGAAAAGAAAAAGATGTCAAGGTCGGCTGGTTCTTTGTTTGAGAGAACCTCAGCCATTGGCTAATGAAAACATTAATTAGAAGGAAATAACAACGAATCTATTTGGTTATCCATGTGGATCAATAAAAAAACAATCAATAATAGAAATCCATACACTTAGTCAGACAATTCCCTGCAGAGATGAAACATGGACGCCTCTGCATAGCTTAATTGCCATGGATATATTTTCATATTACTAATATACTATTGCTCTCCTTTGTTTGATCCCTTGGATATTTACATGAACACATTGTATTTTCTACCCAAATTTCATTAAAGATGTCTTTCTGCTCAGAGTTTTTTTTGTATTTTCAAATTTATGCGAACCAGTGATACATTTTTTTACTGATTTTTCTCCTTTAATGAAAAGAGCTTATCTTTGAAAATCCATGGATTAAGGAAAATGTTTTTTTTTATATTTCTTGTTTGAATATTTGATGAATTAATAAATATTGTAATTTATCTAATTTTTATTTTCATCATTTATTTTCTCATATATATGATGATGGACTCTCCCGTCGATTGCGACGTATGAGGTTCCAACAGGTCATATATAATATATATGTATATATATATTGTTGAATATAAGAGACAACTCATGCTAGATATCCTTTGGTAGATCCTTTCAATAGTCCGAATTAGGATCTTAGTTTCGGATGGGAATTGGCTGATGAATTTGCCATAGTTTGGATTTGTCTTTCAAGTACTTTTGGACCTATCTAGGTCCATCTTCAGGAGGAATGAGGCTAATCAGTCTAGACCATGTGTAGTATTTATAGAAGGTGTTTGGCAGGAATTATCTACTAAGTACGAAACTATATTGGAGCTATCAACATTTTAGAATATTATTACTAATATTAAAGTTAATTCTATTAATTAGTTTTTTTTTTGTTTTTATATATATGGCTTCTAATATATGAAAAGTACTTGGAAGACAGATGCAAATTATGGCAAATTCATCAGCCAATTCCCCTCCGAAATTAAGATCCTAATCAGAACTATTGAAAGGATCTACTAAAGGATATCTAGACACGAGTTGTCTCTTATATTCAACAATACTTGCCTGAAAGAGAAGATTCTGCCCAGATATTCATATATATATATATATATATATATATATGAATAAAACTATTTGCTTCATTTTGTATTTTTCATTCAAAGTTGAAATGGTATTATTGATTAACATAATAAATAAATAATGGTAAAAACGAAAAGGTCAACTTACGCCATCAAAGTTGAATGATGTGGCGATCCAGTCTCGGCCTTTTTTATATTCCTTTTCGAGGCCCATGATGTACAATGTGTCAATGCCATCAATAATGGAGGCCCCCAACGAGAGGGAGCCAAATATTCCAGAATTGTGGATCCTTTTTGAGATGGGACGGAGTTCGTTTCCACCCCATGCGTATTTCGTATAACTATCCAGGCAAATTTCATCATCTGAAAAGAGAGAAAATAAAAAAACGATTTAGAAACATGAAACACGAAGATACGTAGATTTATCGGACCAAATTTGTGCATTCTTTCGCACGTTGCATCTGCAGTAAAAGCTGGTATTTTGGCGGTCCGCAATTTTAGTTGATTAACTACTTATATGAAAGCTATTCAAATTTCGCTTGCCTTTAAGAACATGTAGGGAAGATGGTGAGAAGAGAAGATGGTGAGAAGTGATGTAGATATCATGCCTGAAATCAAACGACGAATTGCACTTGGATGGACAACCTTTTCGAAAGTAGACAACATCATGAAGAGAAGAAAGTTCATGATGAACATTAAGCAAAAAGTGTTCAATGCCTGCCTGTTATGACATATGGTAGCGAAACATTAGCACTTAATAATGCAGCAATAGAAAAGCTAAGAGTGGCACAGTACAGAATCAAATGCATTATGCTCGGCATCAGTTCACATGATAGAAAAAGAAACACCTGGATCAGACAGCAAACTGGAGTAAATGACATCATCACTACCATACGAATGGCAAAACATAGATGGGCAAGTCACCTTTCGAGATGTACAGACAACAGGTGGACATATAGAGCGACAGAATGGACACTGAGGCAATGGAAAAGACATAGAAGAAGGGCAAACACCCGGTGGAGAGACGACCTCGATAGTCAACTAGGTCCTACTTGGCCACGCGTAGCCAGGGATAAAACAAGGTGGAAAGAAACTAGGGAGGGGTTCCTCCACAAAGAATGAAATAAAAAAAAGACCATGATGATGATGATGATGATGATGAAAGCTAATCAAGGGGTCATCATCATCATCACGTTATGTTTAACGCCCGTTTTACATGCTGGCATGTGTTGGACGGCTTTTTGAGAAATTGACTTCCAAACAACCTATCTCTGACCAAGTCGTTAAAATAATATTTTAACCCTTAAATGCTTTTTGTTTCAAATATGACACATTCCAACAAAATGCATATTCAATATTCAACAAAATGTGTCAAACTGCAACTTGTTTCACATCTGCAACGAGCCTGTTGGCAAGTGTGAATAGGTATTAGTATGATGTTGCATTCAGCAGCCCCGCTAAATATGTAATCAGTATCTTCGGTCTGAAACGAATATAAAAAAATAAAGAATTTAAGGGTTACGTAAACCATTTGTTCTAAAAAAGAAAGTGAAAGTGAAAGACTTTCGTTTCCCCGTTCAGCATGGCGATTGAAAATCGGATTAAAGAAATTGAAATGTTATACATAAAGGTGGTTGTACAAAGACGGCCGTACATCGCTAAATCCTTTCCGACTGGAAATGCACGATGAAATAAAGATGGACGTTAATGAAAAGAAGTGCGTACTGATTGGCTTGACGATATTTTGATATCATGGCTAGTTGGAATACTTGTCCATGGGAGGGCGTCCCAATGCAGGCTGATAATAAGGGAACACACTTGTAACCTTGATTTTTTTAAAAATTCTGATAAGTCACCACTTCTTTTTTTTAATGGAAATCGCTCCAGACAAGACATGAAGCCACTTGATCTAAGGAGCTAACAAGAAAAAGTATGATTATCGCAAAGACAGGAGATGCCTATTGGCCTTAGTCTTGAAACAACCAAGATTATAGGTAGGAGGAAATCAGTGAGCAGGAAGAGAGTTCCACAAGCCTGCGGTTCTGCGGTACTGGAATAGGAAGCTGTATTACAATGAGGTATCAAAACAGGGAATTGATGGAGACCACTAGACCGATGAGTCAAACAAGCTTGAATAAAGGAAGTAGGGAATAAATCATGAAGAACGCATGCTATAATAGTATTCATACAAAAGACTGAGACTAGCAACATCACGTCTGTGAGAGAGAGGGTGCAGAGAAGGAGAAAGGGTGTGGCCCAATAAAATTACGGATACGTTTCTGCACCTTATCAAGAAACCTGAAATGGGACAGAGATTCACCAGCCCAAACATGCCAACAGTACACCATATATGGTCTGATTGTGGATTTTTATCAAGACCACCGACCATTCTAGGATAAGGATTGTCGATTGGATGATGAACAATACCATGAGAGGATTGAGGACGATGGATGAGATGGGCAGAATCTGGCTACCCAAAAGGACGGCTCGATAAGTATTTGTTGACATTTTACTGAAAATTACCATATTGTAATGAGTTGGAAAGCAGCTGCGCGGTATTGTGCTCCATGTGCTCCACAGATGGAAAGGTCTTGGAAAGAAACTCTGTTCATGGAAGTTTCGTTAGGTGTTAGACACACGGAGGAAGAAAAGAAAAAATTTTTTTACACTGATGGTAGAAAAAGCAAGTTCTTGCTGTGAACGTTATACGGGGGGGGGGGGGGGGGGGGGGGAGTAGATTTGAGCTTAGTCGAGAACGTTCCACGAAAATAACGATAGAGTAGAGAAAGACTAACAACGTGTCTTCCGTGAGAAAGGGTTTGTAGGGAAGAGGAGGAAATCTTCACCCAATAGATTGTGTAGTCGATTTTGTACTCTGTCAGGGGAAGAAAGAGTGCTCTAAGCGCCCCACCGCCAGATGTGACAGCAGGATTCCATCTTAGGACGTATCCGATTCTTATACAGGAGTCAAGTACTTTCTGGAACCGTAGAATGATCCAACCATTTTTCCGACAAAAATTTAGCAACAGATTTGATGTTCGTCTTCCAAATAAGGAGGAGGCGACTAGAGATTTGAGCTCAACGATAGTTTGATTTTATGACTAGTTGGGATAATTGTCAGGATGATGACACTTATCATCATCATCATCATATTCGGTTTAACATCCATTTTACATGCTGGCATGTGTTGGACGGCTTTTAGAGATTGAATCCAGTACATAAAGGGTGCATGCGAATTGGGGGTCAGCAATTTTAGTTGACCCCTAATTACATGAAAGCTAACCGAGGAGAGTGAGTTTCTTTCTTGAAAGCATCCCAAACTACAACATTCTGTAATCATCTCTTCCGTTCCTTACCTAACTGTTATGGTGCCGTACCTATATGACGAACAGTTGGACTCGTCCATTACTAATATAATACTAGAAGCATTTAGGCTCCTTGTAATTGGATTGAACTCCAGTCTACCCTGGCAGTCAGGACTGATATACCACTTCTCTTGTTCTCTGTACATATCTTTTCTGAAATATATATTGTTCACCTAACCCCGTGTTCTGTGTCTTAATTTCGGCCCCTAAACAGGGTCACAACACTAACCCTAACCCTTTCTCACAGACGTTAATTTTTTGCTACTCTATCGTTATTTTCATGGACGGTGCACGACTGAGCCCCAATTTCTGGTTCCCCTTGTAAAACATTCACAGCAAGAACTCGCTTTGCTCGCACAACGAAAACTAACTTTCCTTTCTTCCTCTGTATACCTGGCATCAAGCGAAATGTCCACAAACAGATTTTCTGCAAGGGCTTCCCATTTGTGGAAAATATTTCGGCGAATCTACTTCCCTGCAGACTACAATATGGTCGTCTTCAAATCAAATGCCAACAGGTTCCTGTCATATACCGTCTCCACAAGAAACTAAACTTAGTTCATTCTATTACTCATCCTCAATCCTATCATTTTATCTCATTAACCCTTATCCGCGAGTGGCTTTCGGCCCTAATAAATGGTGACCCTTAAGAAAGAAATGGCAGGTACTACTACCTTCAGGTTGCATAAACGACATGTCACAGATCAGGTCTGGATTGACACCAGTTGAAAGATGACCGTGATGTTATCACATCAGTGGTCTGTCCGAAACAAAAAAAAGGGAAAATTGTTATCTCTCATGCTGGCCCTTTTGCGGTTGAATCAACCAATGCAAGACCTCCTTGCCACCACATGGTTTACTGCTCCACACATAGGAAAAGCAGAACTTATCACAGGCCCAACATAAACAAATGTATATCTGTATCTCTCGTGTTTCATGAGGAATAATAAGATGCTTATTAATTACTGAATAATGTTTTGGGGTTTTGAAAATGAGAAACACAAAAATATGATAACAATGCATCTAATTAGGGAAATTTGAAATGCGAAAAAGGCATTAAAAGCCCATTAAGAAAACATGCTTCTCCAGGAGAGACATTTAATAGGAAATGCTTTTATAAATAAAGAGATGTCCTCACTTTCTTGATTATATATATATATATATATATAAATTTTATTCATACAAAAATTATTGGTTACATATGTGCATACATGTTTCGGTTGTACTTTTCATAGAGAGTCAACCTCTTAAGATTAAAAACGAGAAATTGAAATGAGATTGGAAATCTTTCTTCTTATGAAGAGTCCAACCGAAACATGTATGCACATATGTAACAAATAATGTCTGTATAAATAAAAAAAATTATACTAAAGAACAGCTCTACTTGTTATTGAGCACTTTTTATAAACACTAGAGTTTCAACGGATTAACATCTACAGAAACTAATACATGTGCTATATATATATATATATATATATATATATATATATATTATATATATATATATATCGTATGGTAGGTTCGAGTTGGATGTATTGTTTTTGATAGGAATACCTTCTGTTAGTGAGCTCAATTTAAGCATGATAGACCAACCGAAGCCCACAGCCACTCATAGAGATGTGTGAACACATAAAAATGCTATTTCAAACTTAAGCTTTTGATAGATAACTAAGCAGGAAAACCCGACGTTGCTCGGGATTTAATGAGGATCACTACGATATACTTTTTCACTATGCTCATAACACCATATTACTTTGTTTTTACTGACCCTCTCCTCCCGTTTCGCCCCCCCCAATATAGTCGGAAGAAGCTGAAATTTTGAAAAACTCTCTGAATTAGTGTTTTATACATATTATTCAAATTTCATTAAAATCAGATATACGTATTTCAAGTTTTAAGAGAGTTTTGTTCACATGGGTCACTTAGAAGTGGGGGTTTGAGGCTCATAGAGGATAACGTATAGATTCGAGGCCACTTCCATTGTCTTCCCCAGAAAATTTTATGCATACGATTTAAATTTCATAAAAATAGGATATATTTGAAGTTTTAAGGTGGTTATACCCTCACAGTTCCCTTAGGGGTGCATTCGGAGATTCGGGAACACTTCCATTGTCTTCCCTGGTAAATTTTAGATGAGAATACATTTTTATATTTTATGTAGATTTTCTAACCTTTCTTTCTATAGGGAAAACACAAATATCACACACACAGACAGTGAGTTTCCATATATATATATATATATATTTTTTTATTTAGTCAAGTTCAAATGTGTTAATAAAGTGAACATAAAACCAAGTTTTTCAAGATGCGGTAATATGCAGTGAAACGTTGGTTGATTGACGTAAGGCTATAATATTGTTTGTAATTTTATATATATATATATATATATATATATTTTATTTATATATGTATATATATATATATATATATATATATATATATATATATATGTTTGTTTATATATGTACTTGTGTATCTATTAATTTGTGCACACATGTGATCAGATATTTATGCTTAAATATGTTTGTAAATGGATTAAAACTTTGAAGTGTTAACTAGAGAAGAAAGGAATCCAGGCTAAGTAGGTAATAAAATAATAGAAAAAGGAAGAATAAGAAGGCAGGTAATAAAAATAATAAAAAAGATAGAAACTAATTGAAAGAGTTAACGAGTAAATAATGTAATCCGATACTAATTTATAAAAAATAGCTCATCCCCAAAAAAGATTTATTTAAAGGGAAAGTTTTCCAAATTCATCTCACTTCTCTGTCTTCTTTGGTCTGAAGAGGTTGACTCTCTGTGAAGAGTACAACCGAAACATGTATGCACATATGTAACCAATAATGTTTGTATAAATAAAAATGTATACTTAAGAACAGCTCTACTTGTTATTGAGCACTTTTTATAAACACTAGAGTTTCAACGGATTTACATCGACAGAAACTAATACAATATGTGTACTATATATATATATATATATATATATATATATATATATATAGAGAGAGAGAGAGAGAGAGAATTTATTAAGATCCTTTGACACATTAAATCTGTGTATTCAGCGATAAAGATGCTATTTCAAACATATACTTGACAGACCGGCCGACTGACCAACCGACCAATGACCAACGCCTCTCATAATGATGTATATATAAGTATAATCTATCCACAAGTCAAACGATATAAACGTCTCTACAAATAAACGGTAAATAAAGATCCCCTGCGGCTTGCTATCATGCATCGATCATCAATAATTTATGGATGCTCATAAAATTGCCAACTCTCTTTCCGGTAATCTTCCTTATCCAGATCTGCGCTTCTTCCAATGGAGGATTGAGGAAAGAACCAATCATTAAAATAGATTTCTTGAAAACCGAACGCGACGCGTGAAGGAATTCAAACTTTAAATAAATTGATCGAATGCAACCAGACAAGTTTCATTCCAGATCTTTGCCTTGGGATATTGTCTTCTAAACATTCGATAATATTGTTATTATCACTTATGCAATTTTTGTACAACTATTTATCAGACACACACAGACATCATTTTTGCAAGTATATTACTACCTCTGCCCAACAAAAAGGAGAAGGTAATCCCTAGGAGGATAGTATCATGACAACAGAACAGATACTACACTACCCCCCGATTTGAATTGAGAATTAAAAGATTGTACATGAGTCTGAAATAGTATAGTAAATTGAATTGAGCATTAAAAGATAGCTCTCGTACAAGTAATACTATAGTTTCAGCTTCAGACAGACAGATACCAAATCTCCACAAGTAATAGATATTATCATCCTAATATTATGTTTACCGTCTGTTTTACATGCTAGCTATCATCATCCTGATATGTTTACCGTCTGTTTTACCGTCTGTTTTAAATGCTTGCTATCATCGTCCTAATATTATGTTTACCGGCTGTTTTACATGCTTGCTATCATCATCCTGATATTATGTTTACCGTCTGTTTTAAATACTTGCTATCATCACCCTCATACTATGTTTACCGTCTGTTTTACATGCTTGCTATCATCACCCTCATATTATGTTTACCGTCTGTTTTACATGCTAACTATCATAATCCTCATATTATGTTCAGCATCTGTTTAACATGCTTGCATGTGTTGGACGGCTTTTAGAACTTGACTTTTAAGCTAACCTATCTCTGCCAAGGTTTTTATTTATCCTTCATTTATCTCAAGTCCTCCCTTATCACTTCTTCCCATGTTTTCCTTGACCTTCAACTGCTAACTCAACTTTTCTAGATGTCCTGACCCAAGAACTCTCATCAATTCTTTCAACGTGACCATACCAACGAAGTCTCCTGCTCTGCACACATCTTCCTATACTGTGCAGATTTTTTTTAATGGAAATCGCTCCAGAAATGGCATGAAGCCACTTGATGTAAAGAGCTAAAAAAAGAACAATACTACTGCTAGATACAAAAAAAAAACTAGCCACCGATAAGTGTTAGATGGATAAATTCCAACCCAGAAAACAGCAATTCTCCCTCCTTTGTCAGAAACATCGTTCATGGAATGTGAGGCCTAAAAGACAAAATAAAGGAAGCAGGAGTTACGAGGCTGTCGAAAGTAAACCCAAGGTCCACTTTCTACTTTCCTAGAATTTAATCTCCCTCCGAGGTCATCAGATCTAAGACCTTCTTTAAGACTCTAATTACACATCCATCATATAATTCATATATTATTTCTCTCTATGCAGCACATATCATTTAACCTTACTGTCTAAGTATCGCTTATATATCCTGGATATTGAGCTGTATACTCTTCACAATAGGTTTTACCTTTCCTAAAAGTTCGTTTTTAGTACACCACTTTATATATATATATATATATATATATATATATATATATGTATATATATATATATATATATATATGTATATATGTATATATATGTATATATATATATATATGTATATATATATATGTATATATATATATATATATGTATATATATATATATATGTATATATATATATGTATATATATATATATATATGTATATATATATATGTATATATATATATATATATATGTATATATATATATGTATATATATGTATGTATATATATATATGTATATATATGTATATATATATATATATATGTATATATATATATATATATGTATATATATATATATATGTATATATATATATATATGTATATATATATATATGTATATATATATATATATGTATATATATATATATGTGTATATATATATATATGTATATATATATATATATGTATATATATGTATATATATATATGTATATATATGTATATATATATATATATATGTATATATATATATATATATATGTATATATATATATATATATGTATATATATATATATATATATATATATATGTATATATATATATATATATATGTATATATATGTATATATATATATATATATATATATATATATATATATATATATGTATATATATATATATATATACGTTTTTATAGTTCGGCAGCAAGTCGTTTTTTATGCAAGCTTCATTGAAGACCACGAAGCTCTCTATTTTCACGATCTTTCATGTCAATCTCTCGACGCGGCGAGCAATTCTTCGGTTCTCGGGTGTTAACCGGTGAAGTATGGCACCTAACGATGTGTTGTGGACCATTCCCCAAGAGCTTTCTGTCTCTCGACCGTCTTCAAGAGGCTGTGTCTTACCGTTATTTAGTTCTATTATTGATTATATATCTATTAATTTTCATATATATATATATATATATATATATATATATATATATCGTTATTTATTTATTTTTTATTATTATTATTATTATATATTAATTGTTAAAGACTGATAGGGCGTTAGTACCGGTGGTGAATGCTATTTTATTAATTGTGGGTTGTAATTATTATTATATATATATATATATATATATATATATATATATATATATAGTGAAATATTTTGAAAATCAACAATCGTGCAATTTAAATGAAAAATTCATTTATTTCATTTTTTTTTTGCAAGCTTTCGTTGTAGAACAACCTTGTCAGGCGAGACTGTCTTATAGTTTTTTTTTCTTCTTTTCTTATGCCTCATTTGGATGGTATTAACTCCGAGGCGGTCGAATCACGATATGAGCAGAAAGAGACGTCAAGTTCTTAAAACGTTAGGATAAATGTAGTCCTTTCGATGTTATGCGCAGATTGGCGCTTTTTTTTTAAGTAAGGAAATTGACAACATCTTTGAAGCACTCTTCACTATCCATATACTTTAGAAGTGACTTTTTTTACCACTCTTGTATATCCATATACTTGAGCAACGTTCTCTTTACCACTCTTGGTATTCATATAGCTTAGAAATTGAGTAGATGCTGTTCATACCAATCGAGAATATATTCTCGACTATAAGCTTTGTTGCTGTCGGATTGATATATGGTTCTTTGTAGTCCTAGAAGGTCCACCCTTTCAGACTGTATCTTCTCTCTTTGAGAAAGTGTAAGTTTATTGCTAATCGCCTAACACACCACTACTGGGAAATATCGACAGGGCTGCTCAGTTATATTTTGTAGGGCAGCGTACATTTATAGTGCACTGGCTTTTAAAAACCTCACCTGGCCTTGTGTTGCACTTCATGGAAGGGGTTAAATAAATACTTCAGCGATGTACGTTTTACCACTCTTGGTATTTATATATTTTATACCATGGTAAAAAGAATATGCCCAATTTTTGTAGCTATTATTAAATTTTGTACGCCACTTAACATATTCATGAACTGGACAAATCATGATTACTTGAAAGGATCACTAAAGTGCTCGTGTTTTCGAAAGAGCCAGAAAAACCTGCACAAAGATCATGTTACTTAAATCTCTTACACTAAATCGCAAAGAATGAAACTTTTAAGTATTTTCAGAAAAGAATAAAACCCGAAAAAACAAAAGAATATTTTGCTGACAGGGAGATAAGGGTGGTGACTCTCGGTATTCTAGTCAACTCATCGCCGGCGAGGTGAAATACAATTCGCTTAAAAACGGAGTTTATTTTAAGCTCAAAGAGTGTTTAAATAAAAATGACCCAAAATAAAAGATCGGCATTTTGTTCAAAGAGCCGAAGAACAAAACGATCTTTCGCTGAGTTTTACTTCATTTCTTTTGTATGGCTTTCTTTATAAACTCTTTGGTCTGTTGAACAAAAAGGTTTTTTTTTTTTCTTTTGTTTCTGGGTTCTTTGATTTTCGCTTTAAAAGAATAAAAAAAGTCAATATTTATGGTGCAGACAATCTCATTAAAAGTAACAGAATGATAAGTTTGAAGACGGAATGATAGCTTTAATGACAATTTCTTTCAATAAATACTATATATATATATATATATATATATATATATATATATATATATATAAAGTGGTATACTAAAAGCGAACTTTTAGGAAAGGTAAAACCTATTGTGAAAAGTATACAGCTCAATATCCAGAATAGAGCAGATAGATATGAAGATAAATGGAAAGGAATTAGAAAAGCAAAAGCCAAATCAAAATTCAATTCAATTGCTCAGAGCAAGGTATATTCCGCAAAAAGGCAATTTATTCAAGTTAAATTTTTCCTTAAACCAGGCTTTTCAAAGATCAAAATCTTATCATCAGAGGAAGTCGCTGGGATAGATAAGTTGGCAAAGGCCAAGATTTAAAATTTGAAAAAGTAAAATAAAAGTTGTAGGGAAAGAAACACAGGGCAAAACTCTGCCCGAATGCAAGCAAAAATCCGATTGCAAAAAAGTCCGGTGTCGAAAAGTCCGGCGGAGAAAATGAAATGTAGATAGGTAGGTCGTTAAAAGGCACGAGATGTTATGAGAGAGGATTCAAAGTTAAATTCCAAAAACCACAACTTCAAGTGCGGCGAAGATAGAATCCAAATTTGATTTGGCTTTTGCTTTTCTAATTCCTTTCCATTCTTCTTCATATATATATATATATATATATATATATATATATATATATATATATATATACCATCATCATCATAATAATAATAACGTCTATTTTATATGCTGTCACTTGGGCAGAAATTAGCAGATGTACACTCCTCAACGTAAATACCCCAATTAGCAGCAAAATCCCACCCTTTTATCTATATGATTATTTTTATTTATACAGACATGTAAAAAATCTGCGACACTGGCATGTCGATGTTATCGATCAACAGCTGTTAGAAACTAAGATCTCATCAGGGAGAATTAAAATCCGATCCTTACCTCAGATCATATTTGGGAATATATATATATATATATATATATATATATATGTTTACGTACACAAACAAATGTGATAGATGGTGTGAGAATAACTAAATGCTATTTCACTTGTATAAAAATATGTGTAAATTGCTGGACACACACTGTCGAGGTAAGGCTGTATAGGCAGTGTTGATTTTTTATGTGTTTGATGCATTAGTCTTCTCGCCTACTCTAACTGTTTTGGACGGGGAAAACCAACTCTATTTTATGTATGTATGTATGTATGTATGTATGTATATATATATAATAGCATTTAGTTATTCTCACACCATCTATCACATTTGTTTGTGTACGTAAACATATGGTATATATATATATATATATATATATATATATATATATATATATATATACACATATATTTACGTACACAAAGAAATGTGATAGATGGTGTTAGAATAACTAAATACTATTTCACTCGTATATCATTTGAACTTTCTTGACAACTTTCCCCGCAATCTTATGAGTCGACTCCTTCTAAATACTGTATTCTCTTTTCGTCGCTGTTCGTTGGCAAGATGCCATATTGAAGAGCACATACACACATACACAAACCCATCTTACTCGGGGGGCCCATTGTAATTAGGAAGTTCTGACAGTAAAGTGCATTCGGTGGTAAGCTACCAATTTCGGGGCTTTGGTTGAGTGTGGAGTCGCCTTACAGTTGCAATTACTTTCAGGATTGGACCCGGATTGAAAATAGTTTGGTTGTTTTGTTTTACGGCATATCAACCCTTTTCGGGTTATTTAATGCCGAATCCGGTTATTTTGGTAAGAGTTTTTATGCTTCAAGTTCTTTATATGTTCAAGTATTTATTCATGGTGTTTGGTTTGGTTGTTTTGTTTTACGGCATATTAACCCTTTTCAGGTTATTTCGAGGCGATGTGGTCCAATTGCAATGGTTATATACATACACACCTACATGAACATTGCATGTTTAGAGTTTCAAAATGATACACGCAGACACATGTTGGTACTCACACAGCAATGGACATCACATGGTACAGGAATAAAGATGGGAACACACGAACATCACACACAGACATTGAGTTTCATATATACATATATATATATATATATATATATATATATATATATATATATATATCCATGTCTCTTCTTGTTTCAGTATTTCGTTCTATGAATTTGTCAGCCGTGCAATAGCAGGTACTTCTGCTAGTTCAAGTATGAATCCATGACAAAAAATGATTGGTGGTTTTAATCAGAAAAAGTAACCAACTTGTTTATTTTCTAAAAAAAAGCAATCTATTTAGTCGGACTGATGTCAAGTTTGTACTTTGTTAAAAAGAAACCATATTTCCCCTGACGTCACCAATGCACTTCGGATGAACATCGAAGAACCAATACAAAGTGAAAGGCTTTAAGTATTTTTGGTTTTATTGGTACTGGTCTACATTCATACCAATGGTGGCTAGACTATTTGTTGTTGTTGTTGTTATTATTATTATTATTATTGCAATGGTGTTGATCCTGGTTTGGTTGAGCCGGTTTCTTCCCTGGCTTGCACCATGCCCCATACCATGGTGGCCCATGCATGGTGGTCCTGAGCAAGATTGTACAATATGGTTGACCAATCACAATTCTACCATCTAAGACTTGTGGATCTGAGAGCTCAGTCAAGTCTTCCTTGATAGTTGTCACCCATGTCCCCAACTACTTAAGATCAAAGTGTAGTATCTGTTCCGATGGATACTGCACCCCATAGACTGGTATTGTCTTGGCCTTCGGGGCTTGATTTACGCCGGTCTATGGGTCTGTCCTGTGAAGTTCTAGGAGGTCCACCCTCCCAGGCTTCGCCTCCCCTCTTTGGGGAGCAGTAAGTTTATTGCTTACTGCCTGAGGCGCCCCTACCGGGGAATGCCGACGGGGCTCTCCAGGCAATTTTTAATGGCCAGAGTGCTCACCTTCTCGGGCGCTGGCTTTTCAAGTCCCACTTTCCGACCCGGCATTGGGTCACATCTTACTTGTGGGAGTAAGATAAAACTGGCCTTGTCCCTAACTCCCGGAAAGGAGTAAATAAATACTCACCGACGCAAGCAAACAGGTAGGGAGGATTACGTCATGAATTAATTACCACTACTCTGGGTGACGAGCTGCATGTCTGAACCATGAAATACGTCGCTGCAATAAGACAGATGGTAAAAACTTCAGGTTTAGATGTTGGCCGTAAACAGCAGCCAGGACACAGTGTGTCCACCAGCAAAAAAGGATGTGGAGGAGGAAGTCATAGTCAAAGACTTCCAACTTTCACAAATCGACCACCATCATCGTCCATGATCTGGTAGGATGGTCTCATGACAATAGAACAGATACTACATTATCCCCCACCCCACCCCACCCCATCCCGAATTGAGTATTAAAAGGTAGTGCAATGGTACAATTTAGTAGAATAGTACAATTTCGGCTTCAGACAGACAGATACCAAATCTCCATTAGTAATAGATGAGAATATTAGTACTAGAAATAGGAGTAGAGTTCGGCTTCAGACAGACAAACAGATGCCACATCTCCATTAATAATAAAAGAAAAATAGTACAATTAAGAAAAGTTAAAGTATAGTTCGGCTTCAGACAGACAGATACCAAATCTCCATTAGTAATAGAGGTAATAGTATAGTTTCGGCTTCAAACAGACAGATACCAAATCTACATTAGTAATAGAGGTAATAGTATAGTTTCAGCTTCAGACAGACAAATACCAAATCTCCATTAGTAATAGGTATATCTGCTGAAATAAAGAAGTGAAGAAAGGTTGCGCAATCACTCTCTTAAACCGGCATTGCTTGAACCCAGTGGCAAGGAAATTTCAGGATTACTGGAAATAATACCCGCATAAACAGATTTGGTTTGGTTTGGTTTGCTTTCCGGCATATCAACCATCTATTGGTTATTTAATGCCGAATAAAGCTGTCAAATATAATTCTATAGGTAGGATAATTATTTATATTCTTAGAATAAATTGCTCTCAGAATACATTGTTCCTTGAGAATACCCACACCCAAGCTGGGAAAAGACTCCGACAATCCTCAAAATCACAGACCAATAGCATTTGCTTTTACGGCATAGCAGCCATCCATGACTGATTTAATGCCAAATAAAGCTGTCAAATATAATTCTATAGGTAGGATAATTATTTATATTCCTAGAATACATTGCTCTTAGATAACCAGAATACATTGCTCGTAGAATACCAGAATACATTGCTCGTAAAATACCAGAATACATTGCTCGTAGAATACCAGAATACATTGCTCGTAGAATACCAGAATACATTGCTCGTAGAATACCAGAATACATTGCTCGTAGAATACCAGAATACATTGCTCGTAGAATACCAGAATACATTGCTCGTAGAATACCAGAATACATTGCTCTTAGAATACCAGAATACATTGCTCTTAGAATACCAGAATACATTGCTCTTAGAATACCAGAATACATTGCTCTTAGAATATCAGAATACATTGCTCTTAGATAACCAGAATACATTGATCTTAGATAACCAGAATACATTGCCTTCAGAAGGAAATTTCACAGTGAAAGTAGGAACATTACTTCTAGAAGTGAATTCTACTGAGATCGGGAAGCATTACTCTCAGAAAACATCACTCCAAGAAAAACATTACTTCCTTAAAAACATTACTCATGGCATTGGTAATTGACCCTCAGCCACTGCCTTCCAGTATCTATTTGGTGAGAAAAATGAAAAAGAGAAATAAGGTTTTGATTTTTTGAAGAATCAGATAGAATAACACGGTTGGGGGATGAACTTTTAAATACTAGGGCATGACGTGACCAGCCAATTGATAGGATTGGGCCTCTCCGACCTCCCGTCTAGCCAAAGTACGGCTCAGAATGGAAGAATGGTTTAGCTATCAGGATCCTGTTTTACGGCATCATGGGTCGCCACTCACGGCCAATAAGTAGCCTTATTTTCGGGGGGGGGGGGGTTTACCCCTCGGCATGGGGTTGCAGTCGGCGAATTGGTCACCCCGCCGACAAGGTGTGGTATGAGCAGAGAAAGACTGGTGTTATGTTAGAATTTTCTATGTCTTAGACTAGTTTCACGACCAACACTTGAGAGGATAGTCTACCCTACTATTTAATTGATAAATAGGGGGAGTCTATATGGGTTCATACCTTGCTCAAGGCTATTAGCGCAAGTAATGCCATACACCTAAGATGAATTTATTTATTGAAGCCAATATTATTTTGTATTCGCTCAACTTGTATTGCAGAAAACAACGAAACATAGCAATTATTGTTCAAAATGTTTTCTGCCCAGTTTTCCATTGGCTGCTCTTTACCCCAATATCCATTTATCAGTTTCACATCAATATTTATTTACTTATATCGACAGAGATCCGCGCGCTTGCTTGCATGAATGCTGTTTACTTTGGAAAGAAAAAGAAACAACCTCGCATTGGAGAATATAGCTTTTAAGGGAAAAAGTAAAACCGATCAGCAGTTTTCAGATTTGAAAATAAAGAGAGGGGGGGGGGTTGTATTTCTGCAATACACACTAAGGAAAATGCAGACACACACACACTAAAAAAAATAGATACACACACAAAACAAATACACAGAGAATCACAAGAAAATATGCACGCATACACAGAATCACCAAAAGTGCATACATACACACAAGAAAATAAATACATACGCATAACAAGAAAATAGAAACACATACAGAGAAAAATACACACACATGCACAGTTAAACAAAAAAAAAAATGCATAATTTTAGTTATTCGGACTACATTTCTCATCTTGAGTGTTATCATCACAACGTTTCGGCCGCTGTAAAAAGGCCGGAGGTTACAGCGGGTGAAACGTTGTGATGATAACACTCAAGATGAGAAATGTAGTCCGAATAATTATACAAATTATAAATCCTCATCTCAAAAATTTAGAAATATAAAAAAATATGTACATTCTCAAACACAAGAAAATACATACACACAGACAAACGCAAAAAAAGTACATACACACACACAATCACAATACACAAACACAAGAAAGTACATAATCACAATTACAACACATACACAGTCAAACACAAGAAAAACAAACACAATCACAATACACACACACACACACAAACAAAACTGAATGAAAATATTGAGTATTTTTGCTGAAAATTGAAACAAAAAGAAAGAAAAAAAATGTTTCATTCAAAAAAAACAAAAGTAAACTTTTTTTTAATGTTTGAAAAGTTTTTTTTTTCGTTTTGAAAATACAGCGAGAAATAATGAGGAGATGTTAAAGGTCATATTGGGATACAGGGTTTCAAAATTCTCCCCTCACTTCGCCTTTCTTGTTCTTTTACTCAGGCAAAATAGAAATACAACCAAACAAGAGCAATAATTGCAGGGTTTCTCTTTCTGTTGAAGACGGTCATTTTATGGTAATTGCACAATAAATGTTTCCTTTCAACAAACAAGTGGAAGGCTTGTCACATCATATTTCACAGCAAGTTTAAGGTGGTGTAGTGGGAACCGTTGCAGATTGCGGGCTCAGTGTCTTGTGACAGAGTTCCGTTAGAGATTGTGCATCATTTTCTGTCGCAACAAAGATGAAAACGAACACCTAGCAAGTTCCAAGTAATTGATGAATAAATATTTCCTTTTAACGAACAGGTACCTTTCATAGACTTTTAAACAGAGTTTTGGAAAGAGGCTGAGTCAGACTCGTAAGAATGCTATGAGTTGCAGTCAGATTTTTTTAATCTTTAAAGAATCAACAGAGAGTCTGAATACTGGAAGACTTTAAAATAAGGAGTCAGAGTCGTATATTTTGGAATTCTAGGAGTCATAGTCAGAATTTTTAGAATCGTCGGAGTCATAGTCAGAATTTTAGAATCGTCAGAATTTTTAGAATCCTAGGAGTCGGAATGAGAACTTTTAGAATCCTAGGAGTCGGAGTGAGAACTTTTAGAATCCTAGGAGTCGGAGTGAGAACTTTTAGAATCCTAGGAGTCGGAGTGAGAACTTTTAGAATCCTAGGAGTCGGAGTGAGAACTTTTAGAATCCTAGGAGTCGGAGTGAGAACTTTTAGAATCCTAGGAGTCGGAGTGAGAACTTTTAGAATCCTAGGAGTCGG
>OY744542.1:71792052-71827052 GCA_963556195.1 Sepiola atlantica | reverse complement strand
GGAATTTCCTTGCTTTTGTACATTTAGTGTATATGAATTTTCATCTTAACCCTATTAAGGGCATATGATTTCAGTATACTGGCATTTTTCATGGAATATAGTTAGGATAGCTGGAAAAATCTTTCGCATTTAGATATAAAGACATGGATAAAAAAAGAACATTTTTTTTAAAACTTATAAAAGATACAGATTTATATATTATTTCCCTTTCTTATTTGTAATGTTATCTTGCCAAATATCATCCACGAACAGCTGTTTCGTCGCATTACGGCTCTTCATTGTAGGCATGTGGATATGTTTATATATTTGCATGTAGAGAATTCATTCTTAAATTAATTAACCGATCATTATGAATTTTGGAACACAGCTTCTAGGCGTAGGGGTGGGTAATGTGGGCTATATTTAGTTTAATTTAGTTTTATGCATAGGCGTAGAAAGGGGATTGAAGCCCTTTGTTAAAATTCAGTCCCTTCGATTTTTGTGAAATAATAAAAAGTATTAGACATCAATTAATAGATATTCCCCAAATTTCAGTTTCTTTTGTGTATTTTAAAAGGATTTTAGGGGCCATAATATGGGCACAACCTCATATTTTAAAATCAAAATATTTCAGATTTGCATTGAATTTGATCCATACTCGTTAGACACCAATTAAGCAAGATTCCTTGAATTTCAATTTCTCCTTAAGACACTTTAAGCTTAAGCTTTAAATTTTAGACTTTTTCTAGAAGCAAAATCATGTGATGGACTTTGATCAAAATTGGAATAAGGATTCTAAGCACAAGGTTTAGTAGCATTATATATTGATGTTAATCTTCATTATAGGGGCATAAAGTGGTACAACACTATTTTGTTTGGGTGAATTGATTTTACCTGTCCTGGGACGGGTATTCTTCAATTTTCTCTTTTTTTATTTTTCTTATCTTTCCGTTTTTGCTGGAGATGGGGCATCCTACCAGATGCCAGACATTCACCGGCTATTTCAGACACTCCAGCCTAGAGATCTTTTTAAGATTCTAACCGTCCCTTTAAGTGCAATTATTTGTATTTCTCTTGCACTCGGTTCACCGGGTATACTCGCCAGATAGCTTTTGAAATTCTTTTTCATTAGTCCTGTTGCTCCTATAATTACTGGTATGATGGAGATTTTTTTAAGATTCCAATTTCTTTTCATGTCGTACATAAAACCTTGGTATTCGTAATTTTTTTCCATTTCAGCTCTGTTTAATCCTGCATCATTAGGGACACTGACTTCAACTAGGGTTGCTACTTTCTCCCTTTTTAATTATTTTTCTTTTCATTCATTTGCTGGGGACGGGACATTCTTCCAAATCCCATACGATCACCCGCTATTTACAGACTCCAACCGAGAGCTCTTTTCAGGATTCTGGCTGTTCCCTTGAGTGCAGTTGTTTGGATTTCTCTTGCACTTGGTTCACCAGGTATACTTGCTAAATACTTTTTCAAGTTCTTCTTAATGAGTCCAGTCGCATATGCCTTTTTATGCATGTGCCTTAATAAATTGAACACTGTTTACATCGGTTGACTATCGCGTCAGCTCGGTACAATAGGTTTATACTATCAGCGATTTATGGAGTTTTTCACGGTGGCCATAAGACTTCAGAATCTTAGTTAAAAACAAAACAGTACTTGTTCTGGGGTAATTATCTCTACACTGACGATTCCGGAAGGATGTATAATGTATATTTATAAAGCTCTACCTTTTATTGAGCACTTTTCAAAAAAGTATGGTCCATTTTATCACTATATTTCAACTTGTTTAATATTATATATATATATACATACATATATATATATATATATATATATATGGCATCCATTTTGGTGAATTCTCTACACACCACACTTGCTGTTATGTAAGATTTTAAAGAAAAATAAATAGTAAGTCTCCCCACTTCGATTTATTATTTTTGTTTCTTCCAGCTTACAACCTATCCGGCACTCTGCATTTCCCTCAGCCTTCTTAACATACTACTAATATATATATATATATATATATATATATATATATATATATATATATATATCCTTCCCATCAGCATATCAATCAATATAGATAAATGTGAGCATAGTTCGTGATGTATGAAAAGCTATAAATAGTAACAAAAAATGAAATGACCAGAATACAAAGACACTAAATTGTAAAAAAAATAATAAATAAATAATGAAGATTTTAACGTAATTGTTAAATGTAGATGAATCTTGCCCCCAAAAAGCAAATAATTTTTTTTATAGAGACCCCCCCCCCCATTATTTTTCATCAGGAAAGAAAATAAATAATATATATATATATATATATATATATATATATATATATATATAATATATAAGTATACATTACACAAAACAGACTTTTAATTCGTATGACAAAAAAAGAAAAGAAAAAAGGAAAACAGAAAATGCGTTTTTCTTAAAAGGTGTGAAGCCAAAAAATGTCCCACTGACGTAGGGTGTGGGCGTCATTATGACAGAAAGAAAGTAATTTGCAAGCCGACATTATCCATCACTTTTGACCTGTGTGTGTGTGTTTCGTCTTGTTGTTTTACGGCATATCAACCTCCCTTTGATTATGTATTGTTAAAACGCAATACTGTACCAATACTAAACAAATTATTCAGTGTGAACGGTTGATTTACTGACTTGATACAGCCAACATAGAGACGAATCGGTTATGCTGGTACAGTCATGTGGAGTGCTTATCCTCAGGTAGATCTGATCACGTCAAAGAAAGATGAATCGCAAGGATCGGTGCGCAGTGGATATAGTACTAAGTTAAATTCAGTTCTGAGTGATAGTCATCTGAAGGTTGAAGGTTCAATCCTCGGTGCGGGCGATATGAAGAATTGTGAATTACTGAAAACTTCTCTCGATTATGGTTTACAGAACGAGAGCATGCTACCCCATGGATTAAATAAAGGGTTCTGTTCGAAATTCCGTCCAGATTCCCGAGTTCGACAGAAATATTCCCGAGTTCGAAGGAGGCCGGAGGTTACAGCGGCCGAAACGTTGTTCTGATAACACTCAAGATAAGAAATGTAGTCCGGATATATATATATATATATTTATGCAAACATTGTTAAAAATAACAGAATTCATCTGTTTAATTATATCTATTTTTATTTATTCAATTTTTCTGATGGTCTTTTTGTATTAAAATCAAAAAAAATAATAAATGTTCCATAAGTTTCACGAACGTTTTCAGTTATTCGTCGAATCATCCTCAGGTGTCAAAAGCAAATGAATATATATATATATATATATATATATATATATATATATATATATATATTAGTTATATATTTTTCATTTAGAACGTTTTAAGTATTTACAACTAGATTTAAACAAAGGGTTATAATTTTATCTGTTGTTGGTCGAATTAGGAATACAGACATCAGTTATAGTCAATATGGATTCAGGCGATATGGGATATTTAGTTAATTAATACCCGGATTCTTTCTGATATCCTAACATTCGAATCTGCTCATGTTTGTTTTTTAACGGACATCTCATAATCAAACGCCCATTTTTCCGTTGTATGGAAGCCCAATTATAACACAAACAACATTTTAGTAGATTAGATGAAAAGATACAGAACTTAAGAAAGCAATTGAATAAGATATTCTTAAAACAAAGAAACAACAACAACAACAACAACACGTTTGATAATAAGCCGACTATCTTCCAGCATCTGTGGATGTTTAAGGATGCAGCTTATTACTTACGAGAAAATTGGATCTAATGATTTCATTTAATTCTATTTGAAATTCGCAGCAGTTTTAAGACGGATGATTATGCCGCTCGCGGCGAGTAATATTTACTTCAAAGTCGAAGATGAAGCTTACAGATTACGCACGCGCTTACGCACCTCCATCAATTATCATTATACAAAGATAGAGGCAGTTTAAATTTGAAGAATTTATTATATCATCGTAAGTAACAAGACTGGGTATGCTGCTTGAGCTATGGGCGAAAGAGAGATACGAGATTATGTTATCGTCTAGCATGTCTTTTTTGTTTCGACTACTGTGTCACCATTTGTCAAGGCCTGTTGCGTGACCAATAAAGATTATCAAAGAAAGAGAATCATTCCAATGAAAATAATACATTGAGAAGGCAACGCCTGGGAGGGTGCACCTCCTAGAATTGCGCAGGACAATACTTCAAACAAGCGTAATCAAGGCTCGAACGCCAAGACGGTATCGGTCTACAGAGTGTACCATCCATCGGAACAGATACTACACTTTGATCTTAGTCAACACGCCAAGTAGGTTTTAAAACGTCTTGGTATTTATCTACCTCCAACAGTGGTAAGATGTGACACAAGGTCGGGAAAGTGGGTTTGAAAAGCCAGCGCCATAGAAGAAGAGCACTCTGGCCTACAAAAAAGGCCTGGGCAGCCCCGTTGGCATTCCCCGGTAGGGGCACCTCAGACGATTAGCAATAAACTAACCCCTTCTCAAAAGGTGAAAAGGCACAGGACAGCACCTCAGACCGGAGGAATCAAGACCCAAAGGCAAAGACGGTACCGGTCTACAGAGTGTAGTATCCATCGGAACAGATACTATACTTTGATCTTATCCAAAAGGTCAAGTAGGTCATAAAACGTCTTTTTTATTATTAGATCAACCTATAACATTTCATTGAATGCAATTTCATTTTTCCATCTTATACGTTGCATATTCTCGGTTCAGCATGATTGTTCATTTACCGGTTTGTTTCCGAAATTCATATATAAGAGGTGTTTCAGAAAAGTAACAGGACTTGGTATGTTGCGTGAGCTATGGGCGAAAGAGAGATAAGCAAATTGTGTTATCATCTAGCATGTCTACATGTATGGAAATATATATTTGTGCATATATATATATATATATATATATATATATATATATATATATATATTAATTAATCCAAACTATTCAATGAAAAAGCTCGATGAATGTTAATATTTAACAACAGAGCACATTTAAATAAATAATGGTATGTTAATTCCGATGACCAAGTCTTTATTCATTTTTTCTTACCGAAATTCAAAGCAGTTCAGTGTAATTATATATATATATATATATATATATATATATATATATATATATATATAAAATAAAATTTGACAAAAGTTCTGAACAGTATCTTAAAGAAATTAAAAACTTTGAAAAACAGACAAACAAAATGCCTTTGTAGATCACGTTTACATTCTTCGTAAAAGTTACATATTGGTGACACCCAGTTCCGTCATGATTTGGATATAGCTAAATTTTCTTAAAAACTTCATGGTATGACGACCTAAGCTTAGCTAAGATGTGTTCACTCGTACCTCGTAGAGCATTGTTTCCATAACAAAGCTGGTGCAACAAACACTAGCCTCTCTCTCTTGGACAGGGTACAAAAAAGAATTTCTAACCTCATCTATCCAGCACTGTCTGACAACCTTCAGCCCCTGTCGCATCACCACAGAGTTGCATCACGGTACCTGCTTGACGGGTACTTCCACAGAATGTGCTCTAATAAACTCACTGCACTTGTACCCCCCACTCCAACATAAATACTCACGACTCATCCGACTAGCAGCAAAATCTCACCCCTTCACTGTAAACGCCCCTAGATGTCGGAGGATTTTCTACTCGGATAGCTTCTTTCCTTGGACTACTCGCCTTTGGAATTCCCTCCCTGTACCCTGTTTCCTCGACCGTACAAATATGCAGAAATTTAAATGCAATGTGAACAAACATCTTGCTGCCCAGCTTTCCACCAAGACTGGCTCCCACAAATCTGTCTCTTATCAAAGTAGCCCCTTATGATTTAGTGGCAAGATGCCTTGTTTGTAGTTAATAAAAGTAAAAAAAAATTTTTTTTTAATCTTAACTCATTCGTACATCTATGGTGAATAAATTTAAATACAATCTAAACAAACATCTTGCTGTCCAGCTCCCCACCAAGACTGCCCCCCCCCCAAATCTTTCTCCTATCAAAGTAGCCCCTTATGCTTTAGTGGCAAGATGCCTTGTTTGTAGTTAATAAAAGTTTAAACATTTTTTTAAATTTAAACTCATTCGCACATCTATGGTGAATAAATTTAAATGCAATCTAAACAAACATCTTGCTACCCAGTTCCCCACCAAGACTGCCCCCCCCCCCCAATCATCTATGTTGAATAAATTTAAATTCTTTTCACCAGTTGTGATTTGCAGATGAGATTTTTAAAGTCAAGGATCAAGGAAATTTTGCGATTATTTCACGAATACATAAAAACGCAAAATCTTTTATCTGCGAACGTGTCAAACGAAACTTTACAAATACCATTTATTCCGATTGTACGAGCTAACATTTAGCGGAAGATGGCGTAATCGTAAACACAATCCGACGCAAAAGGCTGATGCATTAAACATGCTTGTCAGCCTTGTCAATTCGCATAGGACAATAAAACAAATGCAACTAAGTGCATTCTCCAGTTTGAAAGTTCCGACGTGTTCAATGAATTTATTTTATGACATATCAACCCTCTTCACGTTATGCAATGCCAAATTCAATCACTTTGCAAAAGTTTTATGCTTTAAGTATTTAAAATCTTCAGATATTTATTCATGGTGTCAATTTCGGTTTGATTTGATTATTTTAACTAGTTTTATGACATCATGCCATTATTTTAGTTAGTTTTATGACATCATTTTCATTAGTTTTGTGACATCATGCCATTATTTTAGTTAGTTTTATGACATCATTTTCATTAGTTTTATGACATCATTTTCATTAGTTTTATGACATCATGCCATTATTTTAGTTAGTTTTATGACATCATTTTCATTAGTTTTATGACATCATTTTCATTAGTTTTATGACATCATGCAATTATTTTCATTAGTTTTATGACATCATTTTCATTAGTTTTATGACATCATTTTCATTAGTTTTATGACATCATTTTCATTAGTTTTATGACATCATTTTCATTAGTTTTATGACATCATGCCATTATTTTAGTTAGTTTTATGACATCATTTTCATTAGTTTTATGACATCATTTTCATTAGTTTTGTGACATCATGCAATTATTTTCATTAGTTTTATGACATCATGTAATTATTTTCATTAGTTTTATGACATCATTTTCATTAGTTTTGTGACATCATGTAATTATTTTCATTAGTTTTATGACATCATTTTCATTAGTTTTGTGACATCATGCAATTATTTTCATTAGTTTTATGACATCATTTTCATTAGTTTTATGACATCATTTTCATTAGTTTTATGACATCATTTTCATTAGTTTTATGACATGACATCATTTTCATTAGTTTTATGACATGCCATTATTTTCACTAGTTTTATGACATGCCATTATTTTTATTAGTTTTATGACATGCCATTATTTTTATTAGTTTTATGACATGCCATTATTTTTATTAGTTTTATGACATGCCATTATTTTTATTAGTTTTATGACATGTTATTTTAAATTCGTTTGATGACATTATTTTATTATTTTAATTTAAAATTAGTTTATTAATTAGTTTCATGAAATGTTTTTATTTTCATTCGTTTAAGGACATATTTTTTCCTCCATATTTTTAGGTCATTTTATGCCAAATTCTGTCACTTTGGTAAAAAAAAAAAAATTATGCTTCAAGTTCTTAATATTTTCAAAGATTAATTGGTTTTGTAGAGATATATTTTTTTAATATTCTATTTGACCCATAGATGGAACTATGACAATCCGAACTCAAAACGCAACCCTGGTGAACAATACCATTGCCTTTCATCGTGTTTTCTGACAGGAAAAATATATAGAAGTATCGTAGAGCCTATTAACAAACTTTTATAAATTATAATTGCTTTGCAATGATAAGTAGTTGGCGGGGTTTTTTTGAACACTGTCCTGAGAGTTAGATATTTTTGGTCACTTTAGGCGTGATGAGTCGGAATTATTTGGTGTCACCGGGGACTAAATTAATGACTAAAGATATGTTCTTTCATTCAAGAAATCAAGGGACTTAACTCTATAGTTTTAAAGTTATTTCTCATATATATCCTGCTTCAGTATTACCTCGGTAAAGTTTTAGTAAACAATTTACTATAATATTCATTCATTTGGAGACAAAATTAGTGACTGCAAAGTTAGAAGTTTTTTTTTCATTCAAGAAATTGAAAAAACCAAGGGAAATAACTTTATAAATAACGTCGCTTGTTTTTTTTCAAAATTCTATAATACATTTCAAAACACGTTTTCCTAAAGATGTGTACACCTTTTCAAATTCATATAAGCGTTAACCGCACCAATACACACATCTAAAATGTTCACTTTCTTCAGAATAGTCGGCGAGATCGGACTAGGCATATCCTCTTGGAACCACGTGTGGATTTACTTGCGATTTTAACACCAGCAAAATGAGGAAGAAAAAAAGAGAAAGAAAGTAAATAACTCTTCGTTAAGGCCGTCTTACGGCGAAAGTCTCAGAGACATGAAAAATGATTTTATTCATTTAATAAATATATATAAAAACTTTTTTTTAAATAACGTTTGTTGTTTTTTTTCAAAATTCTATTATACATTTCCAAAAAACGTTGTGATCCCAGTGACTGAAGTCCGGCGCCCTTACCACTGGGCCATGAAAACTCGCTATATATTTTGCAATGGCTGTTCTTGTTTCTAAATGTATGAACTTTCGGAATTTTTTTCCCTGCTATGTTTTGTAAGTAGAAGCGGTAAGTTTTGCACGCAAAATTATAAGAAAAAAATGTTGCTGTGCCCCCCCCCCCACTCTTTTCGAACACTCAAAAGAATGTGGATTTCTTTCTTCAGAATTTCTGTCAAAATGGAATTGGTAAAAAAGTTAGACAACTTATGTGGCACTTAGTGTACAGACAGTTCGAGAGGTGCTTATAAATTCGGGGTTTTCTTTCTTTTTTTTTTTACATAGAAATAATAAAGAAGGCTTATTATATATAACAAAAAAAAAAGCTTTGAATCCACACAACTTTCATTATTAAAATTGTGCTCTCTGATTTTAATAGAGTGTTGGTCCATTTCTTGTTATGGGATATAGTGTATACTAACAGGAACCTCTGATATTTTCTGGGAGTGAATGAGGATATCTATGCTCTCCTGCTCCCAGTCCACAACCCCAGTTTAGTATTTTTATTTTATTTTCTATAATTTTCAATAAATAAATGAAATGTTGTTTATGCTGTCTATGGATGTCCGGCAGAAATGCAGACCCCACAACATTATAAAAATAATAATAATAATAATAATAATAATAATAATAATAATAACAAAAAATTAATACAGTCATTGGATTCCTCGTAAAATTTATTCGAGGTTTTGAACTTTGATTTGAATTGCATTCCTGGATAAACAAAGACACTACAAGTATAGCATTGATTCAAGTCTTTACTGGTAGTTTGTTAGTTTTGTTTTACGGCATATCAACCCTTTTTGGGTTATTTAATGCCGAATCTGGTCTTGTTTTCTTCTCTTTTTTGTTTCTTTCCATTTTTAATATCTGTTTCTATTTAACCCATAGTTGGGACCCTAACAGGTACTACCACTCCGGGTCAGGGTGGACCTGGGAGCAATGGTAATTAAGAGGAGGCTCCACATTCCCCAAAGTCCGTAAGCCGGATCTCACCATCGGATGTAGTTTAAGGTCATATCCAGGACCGGGAGTAGGGTAGGAAAAATAAAAATAAAAAAGGGGAGGGAGAAAGGGAGAGGGGCTGTTGTTTTTGTTTTTGGTTTTGTAGAACATAATTAAGTTTTACAAACAAAAAAAAAAAAAACAAAAAAAAAAAACGTCAATGTAGGTGAATTTCGTCTCAGGGAGCCACAGGGCAGCCTGATCTGGTATCACCAGAGTCTTTACTGGATGAGAGTATATACAAAAACATAAGACAAAAAGACACATTAAACGAGCTATGTGGGGAGAATTAATATTTTGTTTCTTATTTTATTTCAAGCTTATTCATGATTGAAACTAAGGCTAACATGAGGCCAAATTTATGGCGAGAGAGTACAAAACTGAAGATGATAGAGTTTTTGATGAGAACAGGCACGAGAGAAGAGAAGTGGGTAGTTCAAATGGAATGTGGGGAAAGAAAAAGACTTTGCACAGAATGGGAGATCAAAATGTTAAATCGAATGGAACAGAATAGAATATAGGTCATTATAAATCTCTAAATATGGAGTTGAAGGAGTTAGGGTTATGAAAATATGGAGTTGAAGGAGTAGGGTTGAAGTAGAAATAGGTGGATGAGAGAAAGAAAGCAAGCATTAGGTATGGATAGGAGAAAATTATATTTACTAGTCTTATATCAATATTCTTTGTTTTATCATATTGTTTGAATATGCAATAAAAACGGCTTTGATGAGGCGTCTGCAGTTAGTTTTATGCATATTTTTGATTAGCATGAACTTAGAAAAATCGAATGCTTGGTTGTAATCAATCATATGCCAAACAAGCATATTTTTGTCATCACTCATTCTTACAACAGTCATTTCTTTCTTCCCTCTCTTTTGTCCCTCCAGGAATGAAAATTGTTAAAAGAACGTTTATTAAAAGAGGGTAGAAGATGTAAATGTTTTAACAGTGGTGCAACAACTACCTGGCTGCACTGATGAGTCTTAGAAGAAAGGAATACAGGATTAACGGCTGCTCCTGAAAGTATCACTCGCCTACAAAACTTGATTTATCAGTACTGAAAATTTTTAATTTATTTCCTTCTTTATTTGGATGGCCCCTTCCAATGGATGCATCGGCGTCAGCACTCCGTTAACCCCCTCCCATGCCACTGCATTCATTCATTTCTTTAGGAATAAAACCTTTACACATTTTAGTGTGGCATAAAAGTAACAGTGGGATCTTTGCTGCTGTATTGTATGTATCATCATATCTGGTGTAACATCCGTTTCATATGCTGACATGTGTAGGACAGATTTTAGAAATTGACTTCCAAACTAACCTATTTCTGGCCAGGTTTTTATTTATCCCTCTTTCTCAAAAGTCAATTCTTATCAGTTCCTACCATGTTTTCCTTGGTTTCCCTTATCACCTCAACTGTTCTAAATTTATTAACGAAAGAACTTTCATCCATTCTTTCAATGTGACCAAACCAATAAAATCTCCTAGTCTGCACACATCTCGCTATACTCTCCAGATATGATCTTCCTATGAGGTCATCAGATCTAAACCTATCTTTAAGAATCACATTACACATACATTGTATCATTCTCATAGCATTTCTTTTCATTCAACGCATGTCCTCAACTCTTACTGGCCAGGTTTCACTTCCATATATCATCACACTGCGTACACATGCCTGACAGACTCTTCTCTTCTTCTTCTTTGTGGTCATATGACGATTTCCCACATTTTTATGCAGTCCTTTACATTATTGCTGTACTCCACAAGATCTTTCCAGCTGAGCAGTAGGGGCAGACGAGGCAGTGTTGCATCGTATGGTCCTCCTCTCCACATTCCCAGATGGTTGGGTCAGTTTTGTAGCCCCATCTATCTATAGCAACATTTGATCGCCCCATTCCCGTTCTCAGGCGGTTTAGTGTTTTCCACTGGAGCCAGGGTGCCTCCGATAGGAAGGGAGTTCCTCAGAAGCAAACTTTTCCCTTGATCGACAGTGATAATGTTCTTCTGTTTAGTAATTGCAAAAGTTCTCTGAACTTACTCCATACACTCTTAACTCTTGCTATCACACTAACACCAACTCCTCCCTGTGCTCCAATGGTATCACCAAAGTAACAAAAAATGCTGAACAACCACTAATGTTTAACATATTTGACATGCAAGTGAGTTTCCTAGCATGAAATAACAAATCTAGACTTTTTCAGATGGAGATGTGAAAGAATAGATACTAGATAAGTGATGAGTTATAATAGATAAGTGATAATAGATAAGTAATAATAGATAAGTAATAATTGATAAGTAATAATAGATAAATAATAATATATACTAGATAAGTGATTATAGATAATAGATAATAAGTGATAATAGATAGATAATAGATAAGTAATAATAGATAAGTAATAATAGATAATAGATAAGTGATTATACATAATAGATGATAATAGATAATAAGTGATAATAGATAAGTAATAATAGATAATAATATATAAGTAAGAATAGATAAATAAGAATATATAATATATAAGTGATAATATATAATAGATAAGTAATAATATATAATAGATAAGTGATAATAAATTATAGATAAGTGATAATATATAATAGATAAGTGATAATAAATTATAGATAAGTGATAATATATGATAGATAAGTGATAATAGATAAGTAATAATATATAATAGATAAGTAATAATATATGAGAGATAAGTGATAATAGATAAGCAATAGACAAAATAAAAACGACTTTCATGGAGAAGCCAAAAACGAAAAGGACTTTCTTCACATTTAAGGCGAATAAGGAAAAATCTTTCCGGGAATAATAGTTGCAAAGAAATGATAACAAAACGAGAAAGTTCTTCGGAAGATATTGCGACTATGAGATAGTACGGAAATAGGAACACTTTAAATTGGGTGGGAAAAAAATTGCAAATATTACCAAAGTGAAAAAGTATAGCGGAAAAATAGGAGTGAAAATGTGGATAGGGTAGCATACAAAATGCATAGAAGGGGGGGGGGCGATATAAGAGTCTGAAAAAACCCCAAGAATAATTGATTTCTTGAGATGCAGCCATTGAATTTAGAAACGATAAATACTATTTCAAACTCACGTGTGACAGACGAAAAGATATTTCAAACTCACATGTGACAGACGAAAAGATATTTAAAACTCACGCGTGACAGACTAAAGAATATTTCAAAATAAAGCATGTCTGATCGACAACCTATGGACATTCTCTGATAGACGTATCTAAAATAAGATGCACTCATTGCATCCATACGTTTAGTTATGAAAATGCTATTTCAAAATTGAGTGTCACAGACGAAAGAAAATGCTATTTCAAAATTGAGTGTCACAGACGAAAGAAAATGCTATTTCAAAATTGAGTGTCACAGACGAAAGAAAATGCTATTTCAAAATTGAGTGTCACAGACGAAAAAAAATGCTATTTCAAAATTGAGTGTCACAGACGAAAGAAAATGCTATTTCAAAATTGAGTGTCACAGACGAAAGAAAATGCTATTTCAAAATTGAGTGTCACAGACGAAAGAAAATGCTATTTCAAAATTGAGTGTCACAGACGAAAGAAAATGCTATTTCAAAATTGAGTGTCACAGACGAAAGAAAATGCTATTTCAAAATTGAGTGTCACAGACGAAAGAAAATGCTATTTAAAACTTAAGCATGACAAACTAAGGAAAATAATATTTCAAAATTGAGTGTCACAGACGAAAGAAAATGCTATTTCAAAATTGACTGTCACAGACGAAAGAAAATGCTATTTAAAATTGAAGCATGATAGGAAAAGAAAAATACTATTTCAAAATTGAGTGTCACAGACGAAACAAAATGCTATTTTAAATTGAAGCATGATAGGACAAGGAAAATGATATTTCGAAATTGAGTGTTACAAACTTAACAGAGTGACTGACTGACCAACAGACGTACAGAGCATCTTATAAAGATGCATGGCCACATCTGGAAATGCTATTTCAAACTGAAGCAAGATTTACAGATTATCTTACAGATGCAAGCTGTAACCCCCCAAACACCAATCTGAAAAAACAAAAAAGACAAAGAACGCTTGTCTGTAATGCGTGACTGTGACAGTTCAATAATAGGCTCACACACAGAAGTGTGAACATAGGAGTCAAATAGGTTTCTGTTGTGTTTGCTTACTTTCTTCTTTGTTCTTAGAAAAATATAAAAGAACCTTTCTTTATCAGTTGTGCATTCATTTAGCATGAGACCATAGAAAGAATAAATAAATGCGATGAAACGAAAATCCAGATTCATTTTGTATGGAAATTATTTGGTCGTTTAGGGTCTTTAATCACACTTTTGTTACTGGCCCAAGGATTTCAAATTACTGGGCTGATGGATTTAAGTATATTGTGAGTTTTATACTTTTATTATTATATGTCGCACATTTTTTTACCAATGAACTTCAGCATCGGATTTGTACTCCTATATCATTGGAAATTCTGGCAAACTTTCGGCTATATTCGCTTGCTTGACATTCATAATATCCTGGATTTCCTTTTTTGGGGCATGATAAATATTTCCATTGATGTGGATTTTCTCTGCAAAAACATTTTTTATGATTTTTGTATTTTTATTTATTTTTTTAATATTTTCAAATCTGGGCCAACAATAATATAATGTTTACTGATTTATTCTGATAGTCTCTGATGCTAAACGCTTACATTTTTTTTAAATCCATGCGTTGAACTGCTTTAAGAAATCAGCTTCCAAACTAACCTATCTCTGGCCAGGTCTTTCTTCATCCCTTTTTTTATCACTTTCTCCAATGTTTTCCTTGGCCTTCCCCTGTAAACTGAACCGCCTACCGTAACTGTTCTACATCTACTAACCGAAGACCTCCATTCTTTCAACGTGGCCATACCATCGAAGTCTCTTGTTCTGCACGCATCTCCCTATACAGTCTTTAAGAAACTATTATATCAATAAAAAATATTACAATGTAGTAAAAAAATATGTATTTAGAAAAGTGTGTTTGGGGGCGGGGTCAAGATTTAGTTCACTCTCCGGCATTAATCAAAACTAACATTGCATCGAACGTATGTGAAAGCATTACCCCGCGTCATCACCAGTGAAACATGCTGCAAGAGTCAGTCCATTTTGTGAGGCTCATCATCTCACTGAGCAGCAATCCCGCCACTCATACGAAGGGATGCAATTGAACAATAGCCAATGACTCCAGAGGTCTACACTACCACTGGAGTAAAAATAAAGGTGCAATTTTAGTTATAGGCCGATGCAGTTAATTATTTTCATGTAAAAGCATTATTTTGTACTTACTCAGTCATATTTTATCTCTCACGCCACGAAAAAGAATTTAAAAATATCAAGCAGAACTTTAATTAGAACGATTTTTCCATTTTCATAAGGGCGATATGAAATGTCGAGTCTGCCATTTTCGGAGTGGCCGGTTAGCTAACTAAGGGCAGATAAGTGTCGCGAAATTGGGTCCCCTAGGTAGGCACGTGTGACCTAATTAGTACTTTTGAAGAATTTCTCTTAGAATGGACGTGAACGCATTAAATTTGAATTATATCGTGGAAAGTATCCCGGTGAACAAAGTAAAAATAATTATTTAATTTTCTATTTTTTTTATTTAATAAATATATATTTTATTACTATTGCTTATGTGTTTCTTTCTTTTTATAATTCTAACAATAAAAACGGAGTTAATGCCCTTGTCTATTCTACCGACCGCTCACAGCCCAAAATGTTGACTCGGGCACAAATACAGGTTGTACATCGAAATGGAAAAATCGTTCTAATTAAAGTTCTGCTTGATATTTTTAAATTCTTTTTCGTGGCGTGAGAGATAAAATATGACCGAGTAAGTACAAAATAATGCTTTTACATGAACATAATTAACTGCATCGGCCTATAACTAAAATTGCACCAAAATAAATATATCAGTGAGAAAAAAATATATTGAATTTTTTTCTTTCTGCATCTTGAACTACAGACCCTGGTGTCCACTCGACATAAATATCCCCGACTAACCCGACAATCAACAAAATCCCACCCCTTCACTGTAGAGGTCCTTAGATGCCAGAAGGCTTTCTACTCTAATAGCTTCTTTCCTCGAACTGTTAGCCTTTGGAATTCGCTCCATGCTCCCTGATTGCACCGACATGCAGGAATTTAAATGTACTGTGAACAAACATCTTGCTTCACAACACCTCATTTAGGATGGCCCTATAAATTTGGTCCCTAATTCACAGTAGCGCCCCTCGAAGGCAATGTGCTTTGTTTCAGGTGAATTAAACGTACTCTTATAACTGACGCACCATGTTTTCCGTGACTTCGCGTCGTCAACGTTCGGGCAGGTCTCGGAATCGCCTGACAGTTGACGAAACTATTAACCAAGAAACATTTGCTTATAAACAGTTTGTTTTCGTTAAAATATGAAAAGGACACAAAATAAAATTGTTTAAAAACAGTTGTTGCAGTGTTAAGAAAAAATTGACTGAAAATGTAAAAAAACAAAAAAAAAAACAAAAAAAACATTGAAAAACAAAATTAAAAAAAAAACAATAACATTTGCTTAAAAAATCAAACAAAATCATCATTTGAAACTTTCCGGTGCACAAACAAACAAAAAAACATTTTATTTAAAAATATTTGATTAACAATGGTTTCTTTGACAAAAAAGAACAAAAAATAAACATCTAATTACTAACAGTTGTTTAGCTATGGGTTGTTCGTTCTTTATTTGTATATCTGTATTTCAGTTTGATTTTCTTCGTCGTAATTTATCTATCAGCTGCCAGTCTTCAATTTAGCGTTTTGCAGTTTTCGCCTCGTCAACTCTCGGGCGCTTCCGTAACCTACCCGAACGTTGACGACGCGAAGTCACAGAAACATGCTGCGTCAGCTATAAGAGTATCGTATTGAAATACAAAAAAAATATTGGCAAAAATTTAAATCAGACTTCATGTCCAGGAAGCGATATCATTAAAAAGAAAAAAGAAATAAATGAAAAAAAAAAAATGCATGAACAAAAACAACTCGGCACTGTTATCTTATTTCGTGTCTTATCGCTCATCTCAATAAACACCAGGATTCCTTTAGCAAGAACATAAATTACTGAAACACGTTGCTGGAGCACGTCAAGAATGTGACGCTAATCAGCAGACGAAACCAACGTAAGTGACATGAGACTAGCGCTCTTGTATAAGCAGTAACCGATCTGAGGGAGATAACTCTATTTTTCTTAGCCGCAGCTATTCCGAATTCGCTAATACTTTGGCAAGGGAGATAACTTTGTTTATTAATAAAAAAAAAAAACATGTTACGGTTTTGAAATGCGTTAAAAACCCTAACCCTAAACCCTAGCCCTATCGCAGCATGAAAGAAAATAACTTTTATGCCACAAAGTTTATAAACTTTATAACAATTAATTAAAAACATTTTATGGAGTTTAAATGCGTTCAAAATAACTTTTAAGCACTTTTATTTACATGCCACAAATTGTATACACTTTATATAAACATAAAAAGAAAAGTTATTTTCTTTCATGCTGCGATAAACAAAGTTATCTCCGTTGCCAAAGTATAAGCGAATTCGGAATAGCGGCGGCTAAGAAAAATAGAGTTATCTCCCTCAGATCGGTTACTGCTTATACAAGAGCACCGAGTACCCGACCGTCAGCAGCAAACGGTGATCGGTCAGATTTAGTTCCTAATATTAAAGACTTCCTGTTTTGGGTCTCTTACCCGTCTGGTTTACCAAGTCTGGCACTAATTCTTATTTATTAAATTGTTAAGTCCAGAATAGTTAACAAAGCCCCCCCCCCTATCCCCATGTTAATGGCTTTCTAAATAATCTTCTGCAGTTTACGGACCATGCTGAAATAATAACGTTATTATTTATAAAGCCATTCTTAACATGGAAAAGAGGGGGGGGGGGCTTTGTTAACTATTCTGTACTTTCACCTAATAAATTAATAAATTTGGGAAACTAAAACTCTCGCCAGAAGTTATATTATTTAGGAACTAAATCTGACCAAACACCGGTTGATGCTGACTTTGAGTCAGATACTCTTCTGGTTTGACATAATTTCTTAAACTAGAGGTTTAAGATTTTTAAATACTAGCTGTATCTACCCGGCGTTGTCTGGGAGTCTTTTTAATTTCATTTTGTGTTTTACTCAAAAGTGCGTGTAAAAAGATATGGGGTCTGTCCAGTTGGTAAATGTCCGTTGATGAGGTGTCCAGTGAAAGGAGATTTACAGATGGAAAAGAAGGGTTTTCGTGAAGGCAACATAGAAAAAAGTTCTTTTTACATGCACTTTATCACTCTCCATTACTTAATAATTTTTCAAATTTTGAATTTTCCACTGCCAACTTATTTATCTATGTAATTCCTCTGATGATAAGATTTTAATCTTTGAAAAGCCTTGGTTTAAGGAAAGAATAATAAACATATTTTTACCAAGTATACCTTGCATTGAACAATCGAAGTTGAAATAAATTTGTCATTCGTACATGTTTATCCTTTTTCTTTCATCTATCTTTATAATTGCTCTATCTGGTATATTGAGCTTAAACCATTTCACTATAGGTTCTATCTACTAAAAGTCTACTTTTAGTTTCATATTTTTATATATATATATATATATATATATATATATATATATATATATATATATATATATATATAATAATCATCCAGGTAAAACATCCACAGGGTAGTAATCCAAAGAATTTCAAACAGTTTTATAAAAAGTACTCAATATCAAATAGAGGTTTTATATATGATTATTTTTATTTACACAGACATGTACAAAATCTGCGACACTGGCATGTCGATGTTATCGATCAACATCTATTATAAACTGAGATCTCATCAGGAAGAGTTAGAATCCGATCATATTTGTAAAGAATTTGGTTCGGATTCTAACTCTGCCTGATAAGATCTCAGTTTATAATAGCTGTTGATCGATAAAATCGACATGCCAGTGTCACAGATTTTGTACATGTCTGTGTAAATAAAAATAATCATATATATATATATATATATATATATATATATATATATATATATATATATATATATATATATATATATATATAAACTAAATATATAAATACACACACATGTATGTATATATACACATAAAAATGTTGCCGTTTTTGATATCATACATCTGAGTCAAGAAAAATAGTAAAAACGTCAGATAATGAGAATAAAAACTATTTATATCCCCCCCCCCCGCTCTTCGATGCCACCGACAATAACTTTCCAATATCCCTTGGATATTTCCATCAACCCTCTGGATCCTTTTTTTCCACTTCCTTATATTATTTACCATCTATTCTACCTTCTTTTATAGTTCCCCACTACCCCCTCCCACTTTGTCATGAAGTTACTATTCAAAAATGCTGCCCTCCAGGGCAACTTTTAATCCAGCTCCTCTCGACTATGACTCCACGGTCCATTGAATCCATCCGGAGAGAACGGATCTGATCAATAACAAAATTGCTACTTAAAGGCATCAAAAAGTAATGTTCTTCTGCAAAAGAGTATTCAAAAAAAAAAAAGTTAAACGCTTGTCTGTTTTATGGGATATAAACCGTTTTTGAGATCAGTAATTGCGAAACACATTGCCTATCATAAACGATTCATTATATCTGGGCATAATTATTCTCTTCCATACTATGCCCAGTAAAAATAGTAATAGACAACATGTTCCCATTAGATCACCTAAGTTAAGCAATGTTTAGCCTGGTCAGTACTAAAGTGGGTGACCATTTGGGAATATCAGGTGCTGTATGTGCTCTTCGCTTATCTCGCCATTGTTTCTAGTCGTCCTAGGATGACGATGATGACGATGATGATGATGATTGAAATCAGCATTAAATAACCTGGAAAAGGTTGATATGTCGTAAATCAATCAACCAACCAATATCTTATGTGATGGGACGAAATAAATTTTACTGACAAAAATCACGTTGACACAATGCTTCCCGTTAGATCACCCAAGTAAAGCGACGTTGAACCTGGTCAGTACTAAAGTGGGTGACCATTTGGGAATACCAGGTGTTGTATATGCTCTCTGCTTATCTCAGCAGTGTTTCCAGTCGTCCTGGACTTATCCTTGCCACTGGAATCAAGGAGTCAAGCAGTGCCGATACAGAAGAGGTATGGTTGGAGATTGTGCAACTCTTGTTACAATTACACGTGCAGCCACCCTTACAGGAGGTGTCCATTGTCTCGCGAGACTGAATGGGGTCCATGGTAGCCGTAAGACTCACAAATAACACAGAGAATTATATAATCTGTTTTGTTTTATCAAAATAACCCATTTACTTCTTACACAGAGATGGTACTAGGTGACAACACCCTGGAGTTAATAGTCTCTTTCTGCTCGCTAGGAGATATGTTGAGCGCAGGTGGCAGATGTGAACTCAGTACAACCCCCCCTGACGTAAATTCACTAGACCAACTCGACAATCAGCTAAATCCCATCCATTCACTGTGGAGGTCCCCAGATGCCGGAGAGCTTTCTACTCCAATAGTTTCTTTCCTCGTGCTGCTGGCCTCTGGAACTCCCTCCCTGCCCCCTGTTTCCCCGACGGAACTGACATGCAGAAATTTAAAACTAATGTAAACAGACATTTCGCTGGACTTCTCCTTGCAACTGGAATCAGGCAGTACTGATTTAGGAGAAGTGTGGTTGAAGATTGTGCAACCATTGCTTCACAATTACATGCGTAGACACCCTTACAGGGGGTATCCATTGTCTCTCGTGACTGAACAGAGCCTTCATTCATACGACATAATCACGTTGACACACTCGTTCTTATTAGATCACCAAAGTTAAGCGACGTTGAGCTTGGCCAGTACAAGATGGGTGACCATTTAAGGATACCCGGCGCTGTACGTGGAAGAACGGCGACACCTCTCTGCAAAAACTAACATTATCATCTCCCCTGACTGGGATATATATGCGACGTGGGACTGCTTGTAAATTTAATATTCCCTAGAAACTCCCTCCTTCGTAAGGAGCCGGCTCAACCTGCCCAAGGTGAATGCCGCACCAGATATCAGATACAGATATGGCCAATAACAGCGAGTAAGAGTCAGAATGAGAGAAATAGAGATACTGGAGATAATCGACACATCTGATGACAGAATAAACAGTTAGACAAGAAAGAGAGATTTGGTGGCATATCAACCCTTTTCCGGTTATTCAATGCTGAATCCAGTCATTTTGGTGAAAGTTTTTATGCTTCAAGTAATTTATATGTTCAATGTTATATGTTCCATGGTGTTTGGTTTGGTTTTACGGCATATCAACCCTTTTCGGGTTACTTAATGCTGAATTTGGTCTTTTTGGTCAAAGGTTTTAATGTTCAAATATTTGTTCATGGTGTTTGGTTGAGTGAAAGGGTGGGAAGGGAGGGAGAGGGGGGAGGGAAATTGTTGCCTTTTGTTTTGGATTTTGCAGAACATGATTGAGTTTTGCAAAGAAAAAGAACAATAAAACATCAATGTTTGGTGCATTTTGAGTCACGAAGTCAATAACTTCAGACAGCCTGATCTGGTAGCGCCAGTAGGTTCTATTTGACCCATAGATGGGGCCCTTACAGGTACTACAACTCGGGGCCAGAGTGGACCTGGGAGCAATGGTAACTAAGGGGCAACGCCACATTCCCCACAGCTTCCAAATGGAGGCCTCACCACTGGATGTCTTTAAAGGTCATACCCAGGACCTAGACAGAGAGAGAGGGAAGGCACATGTATGCAAAGAGATCTAAAGACAAAAGCATATATAGAAAGGTTTTTGTAAACTACCGTAGTCGAATTTTGGTGCCGTCTGGCTCCAAAAAAATGAGATTTGGTCTAATTTAAATTGGCCTAGAAAATAAGGTTCTAGTAGTCCAATGGTTCTGATATTACACATTTCTCTTAGTTTTTAGGTGAAAATGAAATAGTGTTAAAATCAAAAAAATCTGAAGAAGGTGATGACGGGCCTGGATGATTTGGCATGGAATTTCCTTTATATATGCCATAAATTAGTATAAAAAAAAAAAATAAAGTGGTTGACCATAGTTGAGGGCGACCTGAAGGCTCTCTTTTCATTAGCTTACAACACTGAGGATGGTGGGCATCACTCCTTCCCCAAGATTACTCCACTTACCCTTGATCCTCATCTTATACCGCTAAGTGTTTATCAAAGGGATATCAAGTATCATTTTTTTTAAGTCTTTGGTATGACTCAACCAAGGATCAACTTCTGGTCTCCCAGTGAACATTACGAACATCATGCCAGTTTCGTTTCAGAACCTCTTCAATAGGATGAACGCTACACCGCGAATGGATGACAGCATTGGGAACTCAGTCCAGCAGGGTGAGTCACAGTATACCCCGCAGACAGCAGCAGTCAAACACACTGAATATCCACAGCTCAGAGACACCATGTCTCGCATCTGTACCGTAGTATGCTCTGAATCAGTTCCTTATGGACACGCATCTTCGTGCTGATACGGATATCATGCCGACTCCATAAGCGACTGTTGAGATGTATGAAGGCTGAGCACACGGTTGATACATCTATCTATTTCGGTTGTATTCTGGCCATTGGCGCGGAATTCAGATCCGAGGTAAACGAACTGGTTGACTTCCTCGAAGGGGCGCTCATTCAGCATGATGACTGTTCTACAGGCAGATATCATTTTCGTTTTGTCAGTGTTGATGCAAAGGCCGATCTGCGACGTGAATGGACTAATCCATTTGGACCAATCCATTTGGACTAATCCATTTGGACTACTGTTCTCGTCTGGTTGTTATTCTCACAACGTTTCGGCCGATGTAACCTTCTTCAAATGCGTTTTGTCAAACTCTAAACTCTGTACGAAATTTCCAACTGAACCCTTTATTTAATCCATGGAGGTGGATTGTTCTCGTTCCGTCAGCCACGACCAAGTAGAAGTTTTAAGTAATTCTTAGTTATATTGACATAACGATTCCAGAGTTTAACAAAATGCGACTGAAGAAGGTCGGAGGTTACATCGGCCGAACTGAGAATAACATCCAAGATGAGAATAGTAGTCCGAATAATCCCAATTATCAATACTCATCTTAAAAATTCAGAAATAGTAACATGTTCGGTGGGTTGAAATTTTATTTTAACTTTCATTTTGTCTTTGAAATTTCTAGCGCTTATCTTCATTGTAAAGGTCTCCAGATGCCGGAAAGCTTCTTTCCTTGGACCGCTTGCCTTTGGAATTCCCTCCCGGCTCCCTGTTTTCCCTACAGTAGCAATATGCAGAAATTTGAATGTAATGTGAACAAAGATCTTGCTGCCCAACTCTCCAGTTATGATGCGCTCTATAAACCTGGCCCCTAATCACAGTAGCCCCTTACGTCTCAGTGTCAATGTGCCTTGTTTGGTTGAAGTAAAAAAAATTTTTTTTTAAATTGAATTAAAATTAGTAAATTACGTCACCTGACGTAACATGCTCTCTTCTCCCCCCCCCCCGCCCAAAAAACAAACAGCAAAATATAAACTTTTTCTTCATGAACCGTGTAATGTAAAACCGTTTCCTTCTAGAAATTCTAACTATTCGATTGATTCAAGGAAAAAAAAAACGATCTTTACTTGGAGATAAATACACACCGGAAGTTGATGGCAGCCATTGCACAGCGATTGACTGTTTGACCTGAATGTTGGTGTTCAACTTGGATACAGACTCATTGGCTGAAATGCGAGATGAAACCAGAGACGCAACTAATGAGATCGATACATACAACAAGCGGAATAGTTGTAGCAGAGATTAAAATAATTAAACCTTTTAAAAATATATACGAACGTTTTAACACTTTTATAAGTAAACAAGAATGTTCAGATAATCCGATTTAAATCTTTGATTCTCTTGTTCATCGTGAACAATTTTTTTTCACCCCCAAACAAGGCAAGTTGCCACTGTAAACGTAAGTGGCTACTGAGAATTTGGGAGTAGGTTTTGGGTGTTATCCTAAGTTGGGAGCTGTGTAGCGAGACGTCTGTTTACATTAGTTCTAAACCTCTGCATTTCAGTACAGTCGAGGGAGAAGGGAGGGAGTTACAGAGGCTGGCAGCATGAGGAAAGAAGCTGCTGGAGTAGAAGGCTCGCCGGCATCTTGTGACCTCCACAGTGAATGGTAGGACCTAGCTGATTGTCGAATTGTTTTAGTGTATTTGCGTCAAAGGGGCACTAGAGCAGCTAGTTCATCGGAGGACAATCAATTGAAGTATTTGTAAAACAAGTACAAGGATGCAACATTGCGGTGATAGGACAGGGGCTGGAGCTTGGTGGATAGTGAGGGACCTGTTAAATTAGCGACTCTTTTTTGGACCTTGTCTAAGAGGGAGAGACTAGTGGATGATGCACCAGCCCAGATGTGGCAACAATACTCCATACATGGGCGGATGGTGGCTTTGTAGAGATATAGGATAACGTCAGGTGTAAGAAGTTTACTAGCACGGTAGAGGGAGCCCACCTTCTTTGCAGCAGCCTTGGCAATGTCTTCAATGTATTTGTTCCAATTTCTGTTGAGAATGAAAGATTACAAGGAAAAGTCTAGTATTATGGTTCATTTGTTCTTATAAAGTAAAGAGAAAAACTTTTCACAAAAGCGAAATGTGAATAAATGTAATTGTGGATTTAAATCTTTGGTTCTCTTGTTCATCGTAAATAGCCTGCGAAACTGACAAACACAAGAAACACAATAGGGTTGTAAAAATCATAAATCACTCAACAATTTCTAATCTAATCAGGAATCCAGTTCTAATTCCATAACAAGAGTTAATGAAACCATGACTTACCACAAATTCGATTTTTAGCAGGAGTAGCTTTGATAGATAGACTAATATATATAAGCGTTCCCACTAACAGATTCAAAATTCAAGACAATTTTATAGAAATCCATTTGACCCTTTCTAGTAGGCCATCAGAAATTAATTTTCCAAGCTTAGACTTCTTTTTCTTTTCTCTATCCTAATCCCCTGCCAAGTATCTTTCCTCGTTCAGTTGTGATGTTTTGTACGATTTGACAACATCTCATAGCTTTTGAATCTCTGAAGAAGATAGATAATATGCCGAAACAGCGTATGGAATGTATAAAGCCTTTTCCCTTTAAAAGGATTTTTTAGTCATCTTTATACCATATTAGACATACCCCTGACCCGTTGGGTCACACCCACTACCACTATTTCTTATACTTTGATTTCATTTGAAAATTTATAAACTGGTATATATCTGGAATATTCGCCTAAAACTATCTGGTGAATACACCCGGTGAACCAAGTGCAAGAGAGATCCAAACAATTAGGTTTAAAGTGGTGGTTAGAATCTTAAAGAGATCTCTCAGTTAGAGTCTCCGAAATGGCAGGTGAATGTTTGGCATCCGGTAGGATACCCCATCCCCAGCAAAAACAAAAAGAGAAGAAAATTGAAAAAATAAATTAAGACCATCTTCTTGCGTAACTAAAAATAAGACTATTTAGTTCTATATTATCATTATTACAAGTGTAAATGATTGAAAAAAAAACATATTACGCTTCACCAGTGTTCGCACTAACAATTCATCAAGATATATTACTAAAATATTCATATATCATAGAATTACGTTAGTAATTTAATATTTCATATATAAATTACCATTTCTGATAATCTAAAGAAAATAAAAACACCCGCCAAAGACTTTATTAGAAAGTGAAGGATTTCTTTTGTAATTCATTTCACATTGAATGTCATGAGGTGGTTGTCTGACTTGCTATCTGCTTTCTTACTTCCCCTCGCCACTTGAAATTGATTCGTCCAGGTAAAACTAGAAAAATACACTAACTTTTGCATGACGGATGGAAGGGACATATATATATATATATATATACACACACACAGGGTGTTGCAGCAAAATCCGACACTTGACAAAAAGTAAATGCAATACCAGGAGGTACTGAGGAGCGTGGTAAAGCCCTGGATGGACGAGATCACCGTCGGACACCCCTACATCTTCCAGCAGGACTCCACTCCTGCACATAAGGCCAAGACGAACCAGGCGTGGGTGCTAAACAATGTTCCTCACCACTGGTCACCAGACTTGTTGCCGCCCTCCTTACCCAACTACAACTCCCTTGACTATTTTTTCTGGGATGTGATCGAGGCCAAGACCAACAAGCATACCCACAACTCTCTGAAGACTTATCATAGAGACGTTCACCGCTATAGACAAGGACATATTCGCAAAAGCGTGTGACTCATTTTGCGCCCGCTTTGAGATAGTCATCTCCACTGGCAGCGGACATATTGAAAAATAATTTATGTAACTCTGACTGTTAGAAATAATAAGACGAACTTAGTCTATTCAAAGTCTACAGTCTGTTGGTGACCTGATAATCTTCCCGGGTATTGATCCATTTAAGTCAGGGACGAGCAACTTTTTCAGAGTGAGGGCCAGATGAGACTTTTGGAAGGAGATCGCGGGCCGGAGTGAAAAACGAAATCTCAGAATTACTATATTTTGTTTACATGAATAAATTGTACAAAAATTGCATTGAACACTCTACAAATCTAATATTTTTTTCTCAAGAGACTTCTGTATGTGATGTTATAAAAGGTGCTGACGAAGAGCCATTTTGGAATCATAAAAAATAATGACGGGGGAAGTAGCAAGTTGATCCAGCATTCGTTTTGACACACCTCACATAAGTTTTATGTTTCATGCCCTTTCCTCGTCTCTCGTTTCCTCTTTGCCTCTCTCTTTCTCTTTTATTTCTATCTCAGGCCAAGGATTTGAAATTAATAGTTAAAGAAAAATGAAATATACATGCATCATCGACTGTAAATCTTAATTGAAACCTACTTTTACGTCTATGTCACAAAATGATATGAGTTTTACTGGGAGGTCCGTGGGCCGGATTGCAATAATAAAGCATAGCAGGGTGGCGGGCCGGACGCTAAGCCTTCGCGGGCCGGATGTTGCCCACCCCTGATTTAAGTGATCAGTTATCATAGTTCAGACATGTTATCTCTAAGTGGAACAGTGTGTACATGGTTGAGCGTGTTGAAATCTTATGCTCAGACATCGTACATAAATTAGTCAATATCGACGTCTCACTTTCCACGCTGATTTTTAATCACCAAGATAACATGTTTTATGAAGCATGTCAACTAAAACATTTGCCGACGAACGACGCTATCTTAACAAGTGCCGACGCGACACTTACCAATTAACAAAAGACAACAAAAAGTTATTTTTTTATCTCCGCTTCCAGATAAAAAATTTTTTTTTAAATATGCCAACAAAGTAGATCACGGTATTGTCACAGAAAGCTACTCACAATCAAATCAATAAAGCCAGGGTACGCTCTCCCGATGTAGGCACTGATTTCTTTAAAAATTCAATCCGGTGTACTACAGGGTGATACTCTGGCTCCGTTCTTGTTTGTGATCTGTCTCGACTACGTGCTGAAACACTCTATTGATCAACATAGCGAACGGGAATAGAGGATCAAAAGTGGGTAGGTCAGGCTGCAAAACTGACCCAATCGTCTGTGAATATGGAGAGGAGGACCTTACGATGCAACACTGCCTTGTCTGCCCCCTCCCTACTTCTCAACCGGTGCAGCTTGAAATATCTTGCATAGTGCAACAGCAGTGCAAAGGACCGCCTAAAAGACACGCAAAGAATAAGCCAGTGTTAAATATATTAGTATTGAAATAAAATAATAATTAATGATACTCTGACTCCGTTCTTGTTTGTGATCTGTCTCTACTGTTGAAACACTATTGATCAACATAGCGAATATGGCCTAACATTAATGCCAGCAAGAAGCAGACGGCATCCAGCGAAAAAAATCAGCGATGCCGATTACGCCGATGATATTGCACTGTTAATTGATAACAATGCTAATGCCCAAAGGCTACTTCATCTTCTGGATGAGTCAGCTGCTATGATTGGATTGCATACGAATGCAACAAAAATAGAATATATCTGCTATCATCAAACAGGTCCAATAGAAACACTGAACAGAACACTTCTCAAGCAGGTAAAGTACTTTGAATATCTGGGTAGCCACATCGCCTTGACAGAAAAAGACGGGCTCGTCAGAATAGCCAAGGCTTGGAGTGTACTTAATTATCTAAGAGTTATTTGGAAATCAGCACTGTGTGAACAAATAAAAAAAAACTTTTTCAGAGCCGTAGTGGAATCTATACTGCTTTATGGATCACCAGCTTGGACTCTAACAAAAAAACTGGAAAGGAAACTAGATGGAACTCACACACGGATGCTCCGTGCTGTATTAAACATGAACTGGAAAACGCACCCATCTAATAAACGGTTGTATGGCAACTTGTTTAAAATATCATCAGTAATAAAAGAAAGGAGAATGAGATTCGCTGGACATTGTTATAGAAGCAAAGAAGAGGTTACCAGTGATCTGATTTTATGGACGCCAACACACGGAACAATTAAAGTTGGTCGACCCTATAAGACGTATACAAAACAGTTGCGACTGAACACCCTTAAAACTTAAAAAATGTATATCCGATTTTAATGAAATTTGATCTATATGTATAAGATACTAATTCAGAGAGTGTTTCAACATTTCAGCTTCTTCTAAAGGGGCGAAACGGAAGGGGGGGGGCGTAAAAACAAAGAAAGTAATATGGTGTTATGAGCATAGTGAAAAAGTACATTGTAGTGATCTTTATTCAATCCCGAGCAACGTCGGGTCACCCTGCTAGTTCAGAATATATAAAAACGAGCTGTATGTACTCGACGTTGCCAGGGAGTATAAGAGAAAAAAAAAGAACCGACTGACTAGTTTACGAATAAACAGAAATTAACAGTAACGTGATCCACAGACGGGGAAACCCTTTCAAAGAAGCTCTGTCCATAGGAAATTTCGCCTGGCGTTTGGCAACTTCAAAAACAGATTGCTGCTAGGTAATATGCAACAGAGATACATCTCTGTGCACAGCGTCAACGTGAAAGCGTTGCGTTCAAGCATTTGGTTGGTCATACGTGAATCTACGGTGGGTGTTGCATGTCAGATCCAAAGTCTTGCAGAACTTGATACGAAAGACGAGCGGAAAGTAAAGCGTTTTGATCGCCGCAACAACAGACAGAGAACGCACAAAATACGAATCAAGTGAAATGGTTTGAGACAAGTGTACACCAATTGCATGGAGAGAGAGAGAATGAGAGAGAGAGAGAGGGAGTGATAGAGAGAGAGAATGAAGGGGGGAGAGAGAGAGAGTGGGGAGAGAGAGAGGGGAGAGAGAAAGAGAGAGGGGGGGAGAGAGGGGATTAAGAACTGGCGGGAAAGGATCGGTCGGAAGTGGAAATGCAAGTTTCGTTTTTTTTGCTGTTGTCTTATTTTAAACGCAGAAAATGTGCGTCGGTGGCTGAGGTTGATGGAGATTAGTAACAAAAAGAGAAAATCGTAAAGTAAAGTAACTTGATGGACATTGTCGGGCAAAGAAAATGAAGACATTAAGACAAAGTAAACTGAAAAAAAACTAATTTAATCTGGCTTCACTATATATATATATATATATATATATATATATATATATATATATATATATATATATATATGTGTGTTGGGGGGAGAGATAAATAAAGAGAGATACAAAGGGGAGAGAGAAAATATATAAAGAGAATAATAGAAAGAGAGAGCGAAAAAATACAGAGAGAAAGATAGGAAGAGAGAAAAAGGGAGAAAGAAAGAGAAAGAGAAGAAGAAAGAAATAAAGAAATATATATATATATATATATATATATATATATATTTATAAACACATTCGGCTACACATCATGACATGTTTCAACCGGAGCTCTTGTAAACCCGCTATCTTCAGGCGGAGAAAAAATAAATAAACAAAAGTAAAGAGTTTTGATTGCTGAAACAACAGATAATCAAGTGAAATGGTTTGAGACAAGTTTAAAAACCAATTACATGGATAGATAAAGGGGTGTGTGTGTGTGTAATATTTAATACATAATATAATATATTTATTTATATACGTTTAACAGAACATCGGTACCGTCGGTTTCGAATTCAAACAAAGGGAATAATTGGTCTCCTATGCCGGACTGATCTTCTGTAATAGATTTATAAATATTACGCTTTTATTTATTTATTTATTTTAATAATCGAGCACTCTGCTGGGGGTCTCTTCCACTAACCTTATATACACACACACATTATATATATATATATATATATATATATATATATATATATATATATATATATATATATATGAGAGATAGAGAGATGTTAAAAATAGACTGTCGTCAACTCTAAAGCAAAGTTCCGAATACGTTCGTCGAGCACTTTCGACTAGTCTTCTATCTGTACCCGCTTCTAGGTACATATAGATCTTAATTTCCCTGACAGTTTCCGGTGGCCGAGTGGGTATGGCGACCGCTTGCAGATTCTAGGCTGACCCTGAACCAGGTACGCACTTCCTGACCGTCTGAATTTGTTACTTTCCTGCACTGATGAGAGCAATAAAATTGAAACTATATATGAGAGCTAGAGAGAGATAGAGAGAGATAGAGAGAGAGAGAGAGAGAGGGTGTGTGTGAGAGAGAGAGACAGAAAAAGGTAGAGAGATAAAGTGGAGTCATTAGCTGGAAGCAAGAGAACACATAGGTCCTCTCGTTCCTTTCCGAGCACTGTCGGGTCGGCCTGCTGGTTGTCGGGTCGGCCTGCTGGTATATAAATAAACACAAATGCAGAAAAATATTATTTAAAAAGAAAAAAAAAATTATCTGTTTCTTTTGCAAACATTCAAGTTGTAGAATTGATCATTCTAACAAGTGCCCGTTGCAAGAAAAAGAAATAGGTATACACCGTTTTCATCTCGAATGACAGCGGCAACACTAAACCCGATTCGAGGCGCATCAGTTTTCTCGTTTCAAATCTTAAACTTTTCGCTGCCATCCGATACGACGGAGCGGCGTTCGCAGACGATTTCTCGTGTAATCAAGCCACGGAACCAAAAGTCTTCTTAACTCGATCGTTTCTTATTCTCCGCCTCTTCTTGAAAATAATCCGCAACCGCCGGCTTTTCGCTTTCTTTCTCGATATCACTCGCTCCGGAATTCGAGTAGCAGTCTGCGATTACTTTAGGAAAATTAATAACGGGGGGGGGGGGGGGGGGGGAGTTAAGTATTTTTTTTCTCCTTCTACTCACTCCCACACTAATATTGGCCATATTATCGGGGGGGTGGGGGAATAAAATAGACACGCATACTTAACATGTTCAACCAAAAGATATTTTTTCCTAAAGAAACACTTCTACATTGTTCACATTATTTTTCTATCATCATCATGAATATAGATATTTATATTACGTTTCGGCATTCTTCGGATGTAATCGTTCATTCGCATTTGAAAATACTATACCCAAGCGCTATATCATTAAGGAACAAAATAACAAAAGTAAAATGTTGACATGATGTTGCTAGTCTCAGTCTTTTCTAGAAATACTATTATGGCATGTGTTCTTCAGAATTGATCTATTTCCTGCTTCCTTCCGTTGGTCAAGTGGTCTCCATCGATTCGTTGTTTTGATACATCATTGTAATACTCCTATTCCAATAGCAATTTCCAAGAACCGCAGGCTTTTGGAACTCTCTTCCTGCTGACTGTTTTCCTCCTACTTATAACCTTGGTCTTTTCAATACTAAAGCCAATCCAATAGGAATATCCTGTCTTTGCGATAATCACCTTTCGTTCTTGGTTGCTCCTTACATCAAGTGGCTTCATGCCTTGTCTGGAGCGATTTACATAAAAGAAAATGGATTGCTTCTTCTTTGCGTGTCTTTGACGCATGTGGTCATACGACAGTTTCACACTTTTTACACAAGATCTGCACTGGTTGCGCAGTAGAGGGGCAGACAAGGAAGTGCTGCATCGTATAGTCCTCCTCTCCACATTCGCAGATAGTTGGGTCGGTTTGTAGCCCCATCTAACAATAGCAACTTTTGACCACTCCATTACTGTTCTCAAGTGGTTGACTGTCCCCCACTTGATCCAGAGTGCTTCTGAGCTAGGAGAGAGGGGGGGGGTCAAGGGGGGGATTTCCATGTCAGTTAATTGCTAACAAGTATAACATCATTTGTATTGTAAAAAAACGGTTGTCTGTGGAAATGGTAAAAAAAATAGAAATAGCACTACCTATTTTTTTTCATTGAGAAGATACGAAAAAAATACAAATTTTCCCGTTGATGTGCACCATAATTGATATGCTTCAAAATTGAATTGATTCAGAAAAAAACCCATAAAAACTGAATCCTTGGCCTTAAAAATAATTGATATACACATATATATATATATATATATATATATATATATATATATATATATATTGCGAGATCCAACACGATTTGTTGTTGTTGTTGTTGATCACTGTTCGCCGCTTGCTCTGAATACCCTCCTAAATTCTAAGCTAATTTCTGGTGGCCAACTGGTAAGTCTCTTGACTGCAAATCAGTAGTGATTTGTGATCGGAGTTCACGCCCGCTGACCGTCTATTTTTAACATCCCCGAGTGTGCTCAAGTTTAATTTCTTAAAGGGGCTTAGTATAATATTTATATATAAATATTAAATTATTAATACCTACAGACGCTAGCATTTCAAGCTTATTGCTCTCATCAGTACAGGAAAGCAACAATTTGAGACGGTCGGGAGGCGTAAACCCGGTTCACAGAGTCAGCCTAGAATCTGCAAGCAGTCGCCATATCCACCGGAAACTGTCACTTAATTAAAGTAAATAAAGATCTATATGTACCTAGAAGCGGACATATATATATATATATATATATATATATATATATATATATATATATATATATGTACACACACAGATCTGCAGATTTAACTATAGATAACAAGTACAATTGACTGAGATACCATTTATGTCCAATAAATCTGGAACAATTGATAATTGATATCAGATAATCGAATGAGATACCATCCATGTCACACAAATCTGAAAATATTATGCTTTAAGATTTTAATTTATTAAATGAAAATTGGGCAAATGTGGTTTCTGAAAATTTAATTGTAATGTTGTTATTCTATTATTTTTTTACGGTTTTCTTGGGAAGATAGTTTTTAAGGAAGAGACGATCCCCAAAAAGGCTAACAAACAAAAAAATAAATAAATAAAGTAAATACTGTGAAATTAGAGAAAAAAAAAAAAAAAAAAAAAAAACGATTTTAAAATAGATACATAAAAGTTATTCGCTTATGGGTGGGTGGGTGGGTGTCGTGTGCTTGGCGGTGGCGGAGATCTGTACTATCCGAGTGCTTTTGTTGACGTATCTTGTGAAAGGCTATGTTGCACTTGACACGCAAATCTCTTATACAAACAACAGGATTAAAGGTGTTCTTTTATGAGATTAGACATTATCGTTAATAGTGGAAAGAGAAAGAAGGCAAGACACGCCACACGTGCTACTGACCAGAGTGTACGAGAAAATGGAGAAGATAAAAATCGATGAAGGCGAAAGTAAACAGGAGATACACAGCAATAAAGATAGAGATAAGAATAGTAATAGTAGTAGCAGTAGCAATAGTAGTAGTAATAGTAGTAGTAATAGTAGTAGTAATAGTATAGCCTGTGAAAAATGAAGGAAAACAGGATTAATCAACCAAACATTTATAGAACTACAAATTCACAAGAATATGAAAGTCAGTGTTAGTGAAGAAATGTTCATTGGTAAAGTTTATACAATTCGTGTTCTTTGGTCGAAATTGTTCAGTAATTAAGCAGACACGAGGGCTAAAGATGTATATGTCTATATTTGTTAGCGCGCGAGTTATAGACAGTGTATTTGAGTAAGTGGCAATGTGATACCGTGTTGTGTGAGTAGGTTTACCTTGTTTTTCTTACTGTGTGCGAGTCATAGCGGTTTGCTTCTGTTCGCCTGACCTCTTGTCAGTGCGTATGAATATGTGTGTGAGGTAAGGCAAGCTTGTACGTACGTTTTGAAGTGTTTCTTTTTTTTTCGTCGCCCGCGAAACGCAGGGGGAGGGGGTGATGGCGAGCGTACATTTTTGTGTGTTCTTTAGAGGTGTGTAGTTTGAGTCTGTCTAGAAAACTCTGTTTATTTCACCCCGCCCCGGTTTATTTAGTTTACATCGGCTTACCAATTTAACATAGACGTGTTAGATTTTGATTTTGAAACGCTATTCATTGGTTGGAAAATATTGAGTCAACACGTTTCTGTTAAAAACTCTTACTTTTTGAAACTGGAAGCAGAGAAAAAAAGAGGGAAGCAATTCAAGCTATTTGCTTTTTGTAATAATTTAACATAAAGTTATCTTATTGGATTTTCCAAGTTAGACTGAGCAGCAATCCATCTGGCATCTTGATACTTGTTTCAGACTAGCCTGTTCTTTCAACTAAGTTATCTTATCGGATTTTCCAAGTTAGACCTAAACAGCAATCCATCTGGCAACTTGATACTTGTTTTGGACTAGTCTATTCTTTTATTTTGTCCTTTCAACTAAGTTATCTTATCGGATTTTCCAAGTTAGATCTGAGCAGCAATCCATCTGGCATCTTGATACTTGTTTCGGACTAGCCTATTCTTTCATTTTGTCCTTTCGACTAAGTTATCTTATCGGATTTTCCAAGTTAGACATGAGTAGCAATCCATCTGGCATCTTGATACTTGTTTCGGACTAGCCTATTCTTTCATTTTGTCTTTTCAACTAAGTTACCTTATCGGATTTTCCAAGTTAGACCTAAGCAGCAATCCATCTGACATATTGATACTTGTTTCGGACTAGCCTATTCTTTCAAGTAAGTTATTGGTACAAATATATTTTACTTTGCTTCAGTTATTTTCTGAAAATACTTATTCCGGCTAACAAAACGGTCAGTGGAGACAGATTAAAGGGCATTTGGATTATTTGGACTACTGTTCTCATCTGGGGTGTTATTCCCATAATGTTTGGGCTGATGTAACCTTCAACCATCTTCAGATGCATCTTGTCGAATTCGGGAATGTGTACAGAATTTCGAACTGAACCCTTTAATCTACAGAGGGTAGATTGTTCTCATTCCATCAACCATGACTGAGTAGAAGTCTTAATTCTATTCTTAGTATCGCCTGTATAAAAATGGTGCAATAATTAGTTCTAAGTGATAGTCTTCCGGAGGTTTAATGTTTTTTTTTTTTGTTTGTGCCCAGAAAAGTTTCAAATGATGATTTTGTTTGATTTGTTAAGCAAATGTTATTGTTTTTTTTTAATTTTGTTTTTCAATGTTTTTTTTTGTTGTTTTTT
>OY744542.1:71747052-71784552 GCA_963556195.1 Sepiola atlantica | reverse complement strand
AGGCTGGACAACCTCAATGCCTTCGCCATCCAGATATACTTTCTCCACATCCGACTTCTCACCTATCTCCATTGTACACAAACTGGTTATCCTCTCTCAACCTACCAGTAATTCTACTGCACTCCGTCTGTACCTAGGGTTACAATACTAAAAGGACAAATAATAATGTGTATTTAATATGGATGCAAGAAGCATGCACACCGTAACAATATAATTTTGTTAGTAGTGTTGATTTGAACTCAACTTAGCAATACCATAGTCTGCGTTTCTATTCATTACACAATGAGTGCCCTTTTTTCACACTTTTGGTAAAGCGGAAAGAAGAAACGGAACAAGACTCATGGATTTATGACAGAATTAAAAAAAAAAAAAAAAGTAAACACAAATTTCTTCCCAGTGTGAAGAGGAACATTATCTACGATATTTGTTTTGTCAATGGCCAATTAAAAAAAAGCAAGACAAGTGATCGCTCTCCGGAGATGAATTTATGCATCGACCAATGCAATGATATACGATCCGAAAATCCTATTATGTTTGTGGTTTTCTTCGGAAGTTTCTCGTTTCACTTTTTCGGAGTGCTGTGCTGCTTATTACACCATTTTTCCATCCGAAATAAAGTTCTTGAGCGGCAGAACGCAACTAACGAAGATGCGTGCCCAAAAAAATATAAATAAATGAACTAATACCCAAATAATGCACGACGTGCGCATTGCAAATAATCTTTTGAAATAGTGTTATTATGGACTGGGAACCTGGAGAGATCTCGAGAAAATCCTGCAGTTACATGACCGCATCTATCTATTAAATAAAGGAGAAAGTGTATGTATGGACCGTAGGCAGGTTTATATTGGCATTCAGTAAGGGTTACAGAATGAAAGTAGCTACCGGAACAGTAGCAGAAACTCGCTATGAAGCGAGCTGCTAACAGAAGATATTGTTGTTGGAAATAAACAGCTTACCTTGTGAGCTGCTATATATATATATATATATATATATATGATAATTTTATTTACACAGACATGTACAAAATCTGCGACACTGGCATGTCGATGTTATCGATCAACAGCTATTATAAACTGAGGTCTCATCAGGCAGAGTTAGAATCCGATCTTAACCTTAGATCATCTAACTCTGCCTGATTAGATCTCAGTTTATTTATAATAGCTGTTGATCGATAACATCGACATACCAGTGTCGCAGATTTTGTACATGTCTGTGTAAATAAAATTATCATATATAAAGCTCTATTTTGATATTGAGCACTTTTTATAAACCCGGTTAAAATTCTCTGGATTACTACCCTGTGGATATTTTTCACCTGGATTATTACCTTTATTATATATATATATATTTCCTTGACTGTTTTACTGGTGAAATACTTCATTTCAGCTTCCAGACAATGTCGGGTCATCAGGAAAGAATACGCACCGTTTTAGGGCCTTTCTCTCGAAGGCTTTTTTGCGTATCGACCCCCACTCTCCCTCACTGATGTGAGGCCCCATTATCTGAATCGCATTTCAATCTAACTGTTCAATGAAATCAAAACAACTGACTGTTCAACGGTTTAGCGTCTCATGTGTCGTTTGATGACCGAGCGTTACGGCTGTTTTTTTGTTTCTGTTTTTAACGGCTGAGCGTAAGAGAAACAAACACACATTTAGTACGACCCCGAGAAGAGGGATGAAGACAGGATATGACTGGAAGCAATGGGAGAGGGAGAGACTTAAAAAGTCTAAGGGAAATAAAGAGGGTGCAAGAGGAGTCAATCACTAAAGAGTTTACTAATTCATCTTATGTAACAACCAACCAATCGTACTGAGATAATTCTAAGAACTATAAGGGCGTATGTTTTTGTTTTTTGTACTAACTTTTTTTTGTACTCGCTTATCAGATATGAGGGAGTGAAATTGTTTTAGTTGGAGGAAATGACTGAGAGAGAAAAAAAACCGATAAATCTCTCAACGTTATTGTTGTGAAGTTGTTCCACAGTAAATAATAAATAAAGGAAGTCAAGTCGAGGGTTGGTTTAACAAGTGTATTAACAAAGTAAGAAACTGACTAGCTCTTGGCTAGACAGTTACAAGACTGTGCTTTGTCTTCAATGTCTCTGGTGACTCGCACTATTTATAGTGACAACCGGTGTAGTTTCTCCTGTGTAAGAACGGCCGGTGTAACAGATACATATATATATACATATACATATATATATACATATATATATATACGTATATATGTGTGTGTGTGTATGTATGTGTGTGTGTGTATGTGTTGGTGGGGGATGTATTTCGGCAGCAAGTCATTTCTTATACACGCGTCGTTAAAGACCACGGGTATTTTCTCTCTTCGCTATCTTTCTTGTTAATTTCTCGACGCGGTGAGCGATTCTTCGGTTTTCAGGTGTTAATTGGTGGAGTATCGCACCGAACGTTGTATCATGGGTCATTCCTCTAGCGCTTTCGGTCTCTCGGCCGTCTTCAGGAGGCTGTGTCTTATTGTTACTAAGAGCCGTAATTATAGTTTTATTATTAGTTATATATCTATTAATTTACACACACACATATATATATATATATATATATATATATAATCTTTATTCGTTTTTTATTATTTATTTTATTTATTACTATTATTATTTATTTCTATTATTATATAATATTTTGTTTTTATTATCTATGTACGTATACGTTTCGTCCTTTATAATCGAGACTCATCAGCATAGAGATATGACTATTCACTACTGGTCATGCGATTCGAAACCCCGGATTCCGAGTAGCAGCCCGATTGGCTGCTGTTGCTGTTCAATCAACGGATAACTTAAATGTCTTACTTAAACGAGGACAAAGTTAGACACCCGTTTTTAACATGAAGGATATCCATCTCCCCCAAAAGGAGCACTGTTGATGGAACAAAGATTTTTTTTAAATCCTCAGTCTAGAAAGATTTCTCCTCCTCCTCCTCTTCTGACTAAGAAAAAAAACTACTACATTTTGATTCTAGACCAGGAAGTTTGAAAAAGACAAAAACAAATCTTCTCTTGACCCTTTCGTTGAGATCAAAGTGTAGTATCGGTTCCGATGGATGCTCACTCTGTAGACCGGTACTGTCTTGATTCCGCCGGTCTGAGGGTTTGTCCTGTGCAGTTCTAGGAGGTCCACCCTCCCAGGCTTTGCCTTCTCACCCTTTGAGAAGGGGTTAGTTTATTGCTAATCTCCTAAGGCGCCCCTACCGGGGAATGCCGACGGGGCTACCCAGGAATTTATTGTAGGCCAGAGTGCTCATCTTCTCGGGCGCTGGCTTTTCAATCCCACTTTCCCGACCTTGTGTCACATCTTACCACTGTGGGAGGGAGAAAAAACAAAACAACAACAAAAAAAAAAACAACACTTTAGTCAGGTAAAAAAAAAAACACATACTCTGATTCCTGGCACTTACAAAAATTCCCCATTTCCGACCCCCCCCCCAACGTGTAATCTCAACCAATCAGCGTCTTTAATATCTCTAAGCTCCACTTCAGCATCTGACAGAAAGAGTAATCAACCAAAAATGTAAAGTATACAATAATACATCGAAAACTAAACGTTTTGAAGAATTTAAAGAAAAATCAGACGTTTCTCATTAAGATTTCAAAAGTTGAAAAGTTGAAAGAGAAATAAATTATAAGGTGTCAGAATAACGTATATATTTTTTAAAGGCATTTTCAGATTGCGGAAAATTGAAAATGAGGTGTTGATGATGCGGAAGCCAAAAAAGAATTCTTCACATTAAAATAAAATAAAACTATAAATCTGTTGCAATGTCCGTAGAGAAAGAAAACACCTTTCTGATATTTCCTGCATTTTTTTTTTGATTACTTAAGAGAACGGCGGCTTAGCGAATATTTGTTAACATTGTACTTGAACACAACCATGTTGTGAGCCAGCCGGAAAGTAACCCTGCAGTATTGTGTTCCACAAACGGGAAGTTCATTGGAAAGAAACTATTCTAAAGAGAGTAGAACGTAGACCATAGGTTTACTTTCGACAGTCTCGTAACTCTCGCTTTCCTTATTTTGTCCTTTAGTCCTCACAATCCATGAACGATGTTTCTGACAAAGGGGAAAGAATTGCTGTTTTCTGGGTAGGAATATATCAATCTAACACTTTAGTTTTTGACCTTGAAGTAGTATTTTTATTTTTAGCTTCTTACATCAAGTGGCTTCATGACACATTTTTAAATAATCACCTAAAAATATAAATCAACAAGGGGGTTAACTCAAATTTTATATTGAAGAATATAATAAGAATTGTCTACGTTATAACCAAAATGTTATTTCTATTTTTAAAATGAACTAAAATTGTAATTCACTGCATCCTGGACAACACCGTGTAGCTACAGCTAGTTAAAATATAAAATTCTTAAAACGATACATGAAAGCAAAGATTTTGGAAAAAATTCCAAAGCAAAACAAATCGGATGTTTCTGATGTCAAAAATCAAGATTTGAAAAGGTGAAAAAATTGAAAAAGTGATATAATTTAAAGGCATAAGCGTTATAAATATTTTTTGAAGCCGTATAAATATTTTTTGAAGCCGTATAAATATTTTTTGAAGGGCATTTTTGGATAGAATTGCTGAAAATTGCAGATGCATTTTGGCGTTGATGAAAGAGAAACCAAGAAAGAATTCTTAAAGTTTTTTTTTGTTTTTTGTTTTCTTTTTTAAACGAAAACTGAACTGGCTTGCAGGATCCGTAGGGAAACAAAACACCTTTTTGATTTCTCAATACGCCGCTGTCGCCTCCACTCAATAATAAACGTAGATAAGTTATAGAAAATCCGACATTAAAATAAATCTAAGTTATAAGAAATTGCATAAACAACCATGAAAGTCTATAATATTATCACACAATTGATTGGCAAGGAATCATGGGAAAAAAAATTTCTAATTTATTTCTTGATTTGCATAAATAACGAAAAATGGCGCGAATATAACACCACATAAATACATTTTTCTTATGTTAGAGAAATTTTCAGTCAAATATATATTCCCATATCTATTCTAAAAAAAATCTATATACTATTTTTTAATATATATATTAGTATATAGATTATATTGTTTGTTTGTTTTATATGGAAATGTTAGTGTTTTGGGAGTTTTCTGTTCCTACGCAAATAGAAATATATGAAAGGAATAAGCAGATTACACATTACTAAGGCAATAGTTTTTACGATGTTAATACCAGAGTTTGAATTTCGCCTGAGTCAAAAGTATTTTTTTTTTGCTGGATACGTGTTTTATAAATTTAAAAAAAATAAACAAATATAAAAAATACTGTGTTACCCTTTTTTGGATAATCTGCAAAGCGTATTTGGCATTAGTTCAAAGCATTTTTTTAATTTTTTTTTTTTTACTTAAATACGTATTTTCTTATTATTTTTGCCAATAAAAACATACATTCATCGTAGTTACTTACTCTCTTATGCAAAGTAACGTATTTTTCCACAAATATCTTTTTCGTACAAGCTATAAAGCAGCAGGAGCTAGGTAAAGATGGACATCAACATATCGTTGAAGGAGCAAGTAATAAACACATCCCTATATTAATAAAATTAATATAAGCTTTGCGTGTGTCGGTGTGTGTACGTTTCTCGCCTCTAAGTGACTGGCACATTTTTTTCCCCTTTTACTATTAATCGATTATTTACTGAAAGCATAAAGTTTTGAAAGATCCGATTTTTTTTTAAAGTACAAAATTAAATCTACCAGAATGCATTTCGGTTTATTTCTAAACTAGTCAACTATTTTAATATTTTGTTAATTTTTGAAAAAAAAAATTTATTTTGTGAGTCTCCGAAATTTGAAAGCATTTAAACTGTTGAATAGAAAGTCATTTTTAGCTGTAACATTCTTTAAAAAATCCTCATGTATTAAAAGATTGAAAGATTTGGAAGCAACTTACATCCAATAATTTTATGAATATAGATTAATAATTTAATGACCAAATGAAGCTGTCCTACTTGAATTCAACTTTTCAAATCCTATTGGTTGTGCAACTCATCTAGGAGAAGGAAAACTCTGAAATAACACCATTTATTTCGGCATTATTTTCAGTTGTCTTGAACTTCTGATCACTGTACTCAAGCAATGCCGGTTCAGGGTAGGGGCGGTTATAGATTGTGCAACTCTTGCTTCATTATAGACTCCCCACACACGCCATCATTACAGGGGGTATCCATTGTCTCTCAAGACTGAAAAGAGGCCGTTGATTTTTTTTAATATAATGAATTCAAATATGAATAGAAAAATGCTAGTTGTGTGATTTTTATTTCAATTTTTCTCACTCACTCTCTCACACATACAAACGTTTGGAGAGTTTGAATTACCTACTAGACAGCACCCTCGAGTGTCTTCGGTCTCTTTGTACAAGGGTTTGTCAGGACAACCTGACATGAGGATACTTCACCCTACAAGTAAACTCTGACCAAATATTCAAAATAACATAGTATTCGAAGCCCAAATAAGATCACCTCGATTTGGCTATACACTGGCTTATAGGAGAAATAGTGCATCTTCTAGTGATGTTACCTGAAGTAACAACACTTAGCTGGATACTCCACCAGACTAGATGAATTCTTGTCCTGAAATCTGGTAAGACTAAAAGACCACAAAAAAGATATACTATAACATAGTTAACTGGTCGATTGGGGAGAGGAAAATTAATGTTCTTCATTTCTTTTCTTTAATGCAATTGAATATTCGAATATCTATGTTTCTCCTATAGAGATCAAGTGTTAGCCCCAGGAAGGGACCCCTTGATTTCTGAGAACTTCGACTAAAGTAAAATGAAAAAGAAAGACGTTTGTGTGCGAGTGTGTATACACAAAGGTCTTATATATGACATTCAGTGCATTATTGTTTGATGAAAGTAATTATTTGAACTTAATCAAAAGTTACACCCCATAAAAAAATCCAATGACAATTTACACAATGTTGATAAGAATTTAAAAATATTTATCATAATATTGTTGATAGCCCCTTTAATGTTAAGACGGGATCGAAAACAGATCCGACTCCTAGGATCGAAAACAGATCCGACTCCTAGGATCGAAAATATATCCTACTCCAAGGATCGCAAAACATCCGACTCAAACTCAGAAAATTCCAAAACATCCGACTCAAACTCCGAGAATTCCAAAACATCCGACTCAAACTCCAAGAAATCCAAAACATCCGACTCAAACTCCAAGAAATCCAAAACATCCGACTCAAACTCCAAGAAATCCAAAACATCCGACTCAAACTCCAAGAAATCCAAAACATCCGACTCAAACTCCAAGAATTCCAAAACATCCGACTCAAACTCCGAGAATTCCAAAATATCCGACTCTGACTCCTTATTTTAAAGTCTTCCAATATTCAGACGCTCTGTTTATTCTTTGGAGATTAAAAAATCCGATTTCGACTCCGACTATAACTCCTAGCATTCTTAGAAGTTGGAAATATTTTATGGAAAAACTGTACGGAGATTTAAGGAGCGGAACGTTCTGTGACAAATCACCAAGGAAGGGCACTTCTGTTGTTCCCTTCTCAAGTGGAATAACACAAAGAATTCTGCGTCCGACCCCTTCTCGAATATACAAAATGGTCCGCTATTCCTTTCTTTCGAATATCCAAAATGGTCCCCTATTCCTTTCTTTTGGCTCATAAACCAGCTTTGCTCTGTGAAATGGGCTTTTTATCAAGGAAATTAAAGAAGCAGGTTTTGTAATGGCCAGGAAATTAGAAAAATCAAGTAGTTTTTATTTGGATCGAATGTGGGGGGGGGGAAGGGATGAAAGAAAGCAGAAAGACAGTAAATTGAAGCACTATCTTAGAGCCATCATCTCATTATAAACTTCAATTTTAACGTGACTTCTCAGCATTTTCTAAAATCAACTATAATAACATGCGTGTCTGTTTATATCTATCTCACTCGCTATATATAAATAAATAAAATTATATAAATATTAGAACAGCCTACGTAGATTAACCTGCGTTTCGATGTCAGTAATTTACACTACTGTAGGAATGTACCAACATCGACACGCAAGTTAATCCACGAAGGCTGTTCTAATGTTTATATACTTTTTTTTTATAAAGCTCTACTTTGTATTGAGCACTTTTGAAAATATATTGGTTTTAAGTTCATTTTATCGATACACTTGAACTTAATTGATTTATATTTAAACTTAAAGAAAGAGGCAAAATGCCTTCAAAAAACCATGTGTTAGATGCAGATATTTTTATTAAAATCAAAAATCAAAACAATATTCATCTTGACTTTTTTATCTAATAATTTCGCTTGATATAACAAGCCTCGTCAGAGCTTTAGACAAATAAAAGGTATTAACCTTATTTTTTTTTTCGTAACAATCCTTCCTGGTCTTGTAGAAGTGACGTCCAAGGTTGTGTGGACTAACGGTGTAAATGTCCCTTTTAAATTGATATATATATATATATATATATATAGATATATATATCATTAATAATATTATTACAACTTACACTATGGTTATTATTTCTGTAACGAATATTATTTTTTTTTTAAATTCTATTTCTATTTTGTTTATTTTATATGTATTATATTCCTAATGTCCATACAGTAATAACTGGGTTTAATATTATTTCAATTTTTAATTTTAGATAGCTTATTTTTCTAGAGAAATATTGATTTCATATCCAAAAATATACTTTGTCAATTTTTATTTTTTCTCGACTATTATTAGGTGAATTAAACCAAATTAGATTTCGTTTTCCGTTACTGTTCTTATTGTATCGACTTTTAGTACATTCTCAATATCAGTACAGATCCGAATATGAACAGTATATCCAACAATGTTGCATAGCCCCTTAAATAATTCATACCTTCGTTTCTTCTCGGTTATCTCTGTCGTCTAGTGGTTGAGTACTTTCTTCGCCTCTGCACTGTAGTGGCCATCTCCGGGAGTTGTCTGTAACAAAAGACCTTTTTCACCCGCTTCATAAGACAACAATCTTTTCATTTTAATTACTTTTTATTCGACGTCAGTTTCTATTGCCCGTGGAGATGTTTTGCTATCGTTGAGAGAGAGAGATTTACGAATATCGTGGTTAGATTATTAATGTTTTCCTAACTATTCCTAGAGAGAGAGGGGGAGGAAGGATTCTTGCGCTTGTCTTCCCTTTAGGGAAATATTCGTATCCCTACATCGGAATCGCACGTCTTATCAGTTCGCCCTCTGAAAACAGACTGACTTAAATTCGCTTCTCGCGAGAGCGAGTGACGGCACAGATCCCCTTGTTTCCCACGCGAAGTCACAGAGCCCTTCACAGCTGCAGACTGACCCCTCTGAACTCAGGTCTCATCACGCAGTAACCTTGTCATGTCTGCCAGTTTCGTCTGTGAGAACAAGCCTTGTTCTGCACTCGACTGCCCCGCGTTAATTCGCGCAAGTCAAACCCGACTTCCACAGATGCGTCCATCTCTCACAGGGTCATTATCTAACACTCTCATAAGGTTTTTATAATCCCACAAGTTACGTCCATCATTATATAACACAAAGCGCTCAATATACTATTTGATAGAGCTATGGTGTAGATAATAAAATTGGATGAACCTATACCGATGGTAATAACATTTAGATAGATTTATGAATACTTACATTAAGGCAAATGTTAGTAAATCACACAGCACATCATTTTTTTTTTTTTTAGGTTTTTCATTTTACTTTTTGCGATTTTTCAAATAATCCACTTGGTATTCCAATTGGAACTGGTATATAAAGTTACATATTTTACATATAACATACACACTTATCACATTGTATGTTTTATATCTGGAAAAATATAAGTTACATACACACTTATCACATTGTATGTTTTATATCTGGAACTTATATAAACCAATGAGACGTGACTCTGGCTAACTGGGTAACACGGACTGACAACCTGGGTGTGCCAAGTTCGAATCCAGTTCGTTTCACAGAAACACTTTTACTTAGGATGTTGGCAACCTTCATGTGGTTCTTTCCTGTAAAAACCCAATGTATTTCAAGAAAACATTCTAACTAGAAAAATATCGGAGAAAACAATGCTAACAATAGATCCTCTGATTCATACGAAATGAACGAATTGATACACCAATACGATCGGAATACCAAATAAATTAGTCAGAAAATCGAAAAAAATAAATAAAAATAAAAAGCTTCATGAAACAAAAAACTCTGTTATTCAATAACATTTGCCTTAATGAAAATATGCTGCATAAATACACGGGTATTTGTATTATCTTGGTTCCGTGAGATGATTCATAACTTTAAAAATTATATTTTTTCAATTTATTACATTGAGCATTATTAATATGACCCCCCATCCACCCCCACCGACTTATTTTTTTCCTGGTGACCCCATAAATAATGAATATCATAAAAAATATATAAATAAATAAATATGTCCATATTCTGTTTGAGGCAAAAAGAAATGTGTCAATATTCTGTCCAAGGTATTGCTGCAAAAATAATATATCAGCTTTTGGTGGGGGTAGGAGTGTCTTGTGTAGTTTCTAACTTTTTTAGGAGAGTAGAAAGTGGACCGTGGGTTTAGTTTCAGCAGCCTTGTGACTATCGCTTCCCTAATTTTGTCCTTTAGTCCTCACATTCCATGAGAGATGTTTCTGACAAAGGGGGAAGAATTGCTGTTTTCTGGGTCGGAATTTATCCATCTAGCACTTAGCGTTGGCTAGTTTTGAACCTTGAAGTTTTTTTTTTTTAAAGCTTAAGTGGCTTCATGCCTTGTCTGGAGCAATTTCCATTAAAAAAAAGTGGACACACACAAACAGACAACTGCCTGTATATATAATAGAAAATGAAATATATCAGTGAAACAGTAGCCATTGTTTGATTCCATGGGTATACTGGCCAACGAAAAAAACAAAAAAAAAACAAGAATAAAAGTCAATTAATTCTTATCAAATTGTGTAAAAAGACTTTTGTTTGTTTTTTGGTCCATCTTAGAGAATGAGACAGAAAAAGATGAGACGAAAATATTTTGATCTCATTATGAAATGTCGTGTGAACGGGGAGAAACAAAAGCTCAGAGGAAATATGGCGACATTTAATTTAGCTCAAAGATTTCCTGACATTCGCTTTTGTTAGAGGAAACAAGTTTTAGCAACAACGCCAAGATGGACGAATATTTTGGAATAGCGAGACTTTCGTAAGGTCTATCAATTTTTTAATATGGGATCACATTGGGTCAACCTCTACTTGCACAAACAAACGTAGGTAAAAATATAAGTAAACAGAGAGTATAGTATTATTTGGATTGCTCGGACTACTGTTCTCATCTTAGGTGTTATTTTCTCAACGTTTCGGCCGATGTAACCGTCTTCAGGTGCATCTTGACAATGGCTCTTATTTGTGAATGGTGGAATGTAGTCTTTTGTTCTTTTTTCCCAACTAACCATAGTCGTTAGAATTCAAAATGTGTGATGCGTTTGTGAAACGGAAAAAGATTATAGTGTTGAAATTTATCGCATTTTGTATGCAACCGGCCGTTCGGGTTCCGAATCTCGGTGTGAATACATTTGATATATATATATATATATATATATATATATATATATATATAGAGAGAGAGAGAGAGAGAGAGAGAGAGAGAAACAGACAGATACCAAATCTATCTATCTATAGAGAGAGAGAGAGAGAGAGAGAGAGAGACCAAATATATATATATATATATATATGTGTGTATGTATGTATGTACTATCTTTGTTTACATATAACACTACCAGCAACCGAGATAAATCTATTCTTTACAGAAGAGTATTACTTTATTCTTGGTGGAAACCGTTATTTCCTCTACAAGAGAGCTCAATCCATTAAATGATGGGCATATATTAACTCTTAACATCCTATACCATACGAAACCGCATTGACCAAAATTGATGTTTGAGCACTCCAGAAAAAGATTCGACCTTGAGTTAGCGAACCGCTATTCCGAATTCACAACAGCAAGTTGCAATCAATAGATTGTCTCTCCGATCATAATTTTTAAAAAGTCAAAATCTATTTCATGTAAAACTTTATGATTAAACCTTGATGGTAAATTTTTTCTTTTTAAATGAAAATCAAATATAAAGTAAAAATGGATTTATTTTTAATATCTGCGATCTGACAGCACTACGATTGGTAGAAAAATTCATATTTTAATGTTTTGAGGAAAAAAAAAACACCTATTTGATTACTTCTTTTTTTTCTAAAAGAAATTATAAAGTTTTACATGAAAAAGAGTTTGACTCTTAAAAAAATTATGACTGGAGAGACAGTCTATCGATTGCGGCTTGCTGTTGTGAATTCGAAATAGCGGCTCGCTGACCAGGAGTCGAATGTTTTTCTGGAGTGCCGATATTTGTATTCCCAGTAACGACATTATATTAAAGAACAATGTCTTTCCAGTCATCCTGTCAAGTCTCATGCCTATATATCTAAAAGTAAAGCCATTATAAACATTTAAATTAAAAGAAATCATTTTCAGTCATTTGGGGGGGGGGGGGGGTAATTACATAGAGGACAGTGGCTGCGGACTTCGAAAACTTTGACAGACACATTAAGCCTTTTATATATATAGGTGGATGCATGCAATTGTCATAGCACGAACATTCATTATTTAACACCAAACTCTCTTCGTCAGCTCTGCCAACTTTTAAGGCATCCGACCCAATTACTGATTGAATCGAAGTTATCTCCAAAGAGGGCGATTTTATTTGGAGTTTGAGCATCTAATTTGGACGAAGCTTCAAGGCTTTGCTTTTGAAGGGTCAAGCCGCGTCATTACCCGAAAGCAAGTGTGGAAATTATCGGCAGTAAGGACAAAAGAGTTAAATAAATCCACTGCTGGTTGTTGCATGCAAATTCCGTATTAGACAAGAGACGGAAATATTTCCATATCCCAGAGGTAATATTTTTCCGCAATGACTCGTCTTTTCAAGTGATATACTTGAAAAGAATTGTCATTTTGGAAGAATGTCCAAAAGTTGAAAGGGGAAAATATCATCAAATATGCAGTAGGATGTAAATATAATTTTTACAGAATTTTTTTTTACTTTAACACTTTTTTTGATTTAGTTGATTTAGTTGGTTAGTTTTACGACATATCAACCCTTTTAGTTTTCCGACAGGAATCAGAGTCAGGATTTTTGGAATTCTACAAGTCGTAGTCAGGATTTTTAGAATTCTACAAGTCGTAGTCAGGATTTTTAGAATTCTACGAGTCGTAGTCAGGATTTTTAGAATTCTACGAGTCAGAATCAGGATTTTTAGAATTCTACGAGTCAGAATCAGGATTTTTAGAATTTTACGAGTCAGAGTCAGAGTCAGGATTTTTGGAATTCTACGAGTCAGAGTCAGGATTTTTGGAATTCTACGAGTCAGAGTCAGGATTTTTGGAATTCTACGAGTCAGAGTCAGGATTTTGGGAATTCTAAGAATCAGGATCTTTGGAAATCTAGGAGTCGGAGTCAGGATTTTTGGAATTCTAGAAGCTAGAGGGAGGATTTTTCGAATTCCAGGAGTCTGAACAAGATATTTCGGAATCCTCGTCATTGGAGTAAGAATTTCTGGAATCTTCTGAGTCGAACCTATTGTCTCCGCAACATTGGTCAACAGTAATAACATTTTGAGCAGATATATCTTCGTTCTGAAGGAAAAGATTAAATATATTTGGACGGCTTGTAATTTTCGTTTGTGCTAAGTTGAACTAGGATCGGGTGGGAGTGGGGAATTGGCTAATGAATCATTTCGGGTAGAGGTTCTATATTCGCTAATGAATCGTTTCGGGAGGGGCTGGGGTATTGGCTAATGAATAATTTAAATATTTTGAAAAGTTGTTTATACATCTTTCCATTCCTTTTTTTCTTTTTTCTTTGGAGGTGCGGAGGAGGGGTGTCTATATTCTTCTGGATGGTTGCCAGCTTCTTTTAAGCAGAATTTATGAGTTTGTCTAGAAAATGGAAAGCAGTTTGAGTGCATCCATGTGCAGCAATTGATTGGAAAAAAAAAAGGAAAAAAAGAGGGAGTGTACAACCCTCGTTCTTTAAGGATATTTATAGCAGCTATCCTATTTTCTGCTTATTTTTCCTAAGAACATATAATTCTGTTTAGTATTTTTTTGTGTCTTTTATTTCTTTTGAGATGTTTTAATGCTTGCTAAGGACAACGGGTTAATACGGAAAACATAAGAAGGCATTCATCCATGTCTCGGATTATTTTTTATCGCCTTCATCTTTTGCTTTCAGTGTCTTTGATACACTTTTTGCAACCATAGTTTTGTTTCTCTCAATTTATCGTGGGATTTTCATTTCCTTTTCCCCTCAGTTAATTTTATCTCTGCATTAGTACACATGACCAAGTGAATATATCTAACCAAAGCTCAATGGACGACCCAACAGGTCACATTTTTTCAAGTATATATATATATATATATATATATATATATATAAATTTTTATTTAATACATGTAAATCCATTGAAACTTCAGTGTTTATAAAAAGTGCCTAATGACAAGTAGAGCTGTTCTTAAGTATAATTTTTATTCATACAAACATTATTGGCTACATATGTGCATACATGTTTCGATTGTACTCTTCACAGAGAGTCAACCTGTTCAGACCAAAGAAGACAGAGAAGTGCCACCAAAGACTTCTTTGGTCTGTAGAGGTTGACTCTCTGTGAAGAGTACAACCGAAACATGTATGCACATATGTAACCAATAATGTTTGTATGAATAAAAATTATACTTAAGAACAGCTCTACTTGTTATTAGGCACTTTTTATAAACACTGAAGTTTCAATGGATTTACATCTACAGAAACTAATACAATACATGTACTATATATATATATAATAATATTTATAAATAAATATTAATTATTTATTACCTACAGACATCGATGTTTCATGCTAACGCAATCTTCAGTGCAGGAAGTTAATTCACAACGGTCGGCGGGCTCGAACTCAGATCACAAATCGCCACTGATTCGAGCGTAAATATATATATATATATATATATATATATATATATATAACTTTCAAGTATGGCATTATGTTTGCAGTTGCAATATTTTCCAATATATCCTCCATATTGTTTTCATAATAAAAAAGGAAGATAATTTTCGGCGTCGTAGATTGTCTAACTTCTGCTTTAATCTCCAAAGCGGCCATCCGTTTTTATGAAACCGATTGTACAAGTGATTATTCTCAGTCCAAAGAAATGGTAAACAGGAAGCGTCTTTGAAACGGGTATATTGGGAAATCAAAAGGAAACCAATGGCACATCAATTTGGAATTGTGTCAAAGATGAAATATTGGCATAATTCATTTCCAGGTCTGCTAGGAATTACGGAAAGCCATAAAATTTGAAGAGAAGTTGTTTTGTAAGAAGTCAAACACAAGGACGGAGAGTCTTATGATGCAGTTGTTCAATCTTCGCATTTAGCAACAAAATGCTATTTCAAACTTAAGCTTGGCAGACCGATGAAAATTATATTTTTGAACTTTAGCATGACAGACCAAAGCAAATCGAATTTAATATCCTAAAACCTTCTCAGACAATTCTCTTTAACTCCTAGACAGCAGATATTTATGGTTATTGTCGCAATTGACAGACCAGTTTTCATAATTTATGGTTATTGTCGCAATTGACAGACCAGTTTTCATAATTTATGGTTATTGTCGCAATTGACAGACCAGTTTTCATAATTTATGGTTATTATCGCAATTTACAGACCAGTTTTCATAATTTATGGTTATTATCGCAATTGACAGACCAGTTTTCATAATTTATGGTTATTATCGCAATTGACAGACCAGTTTTCATAATTTATGGTTATTATCGCAATTGACAGACCAGTTTTCATAATTTATGGTTATTATCGCAATTGACAGACCAGTTTTCATAATTTATGGTTATTATCGCAATTGACAGACCAGTTTTCATAATTTATGGTTATTATCGCAATTGACAGACCAGTTTTCATAATTTATGGTTATTATCGCAATTGACAGACCAGTTTTCATAATTTATGGTTATTATCGCAATTGACAGACCAGTTTTCATAATTTATGGTTATTATCGCAATTGACAGACCAGTTTTCATAATTTATGGTTATTATCGCAATTGACAGACCAGTTTTCATAATTTATGGTTATTATCGCAATTGACAGACCAGTTTTCATAATTTATGGTTATTGTCGCAATTAACAGACCAGTTTTCATAATTTATGGTTATTATCGCAATTGACAGACCAGTTTTCATAATTTATGGTTATTGTCGCAATTAACAGACCAGTTTTCATAATTTATGGTTATTATCGCAATTGACAGACCAGTTTTCATAATTTATGGTTATTATCGCAATTGACAGACCAGTTTTCATAATTTATGGTTATTATCGCAATTGACAGACCAGTTTTCATAATTTATGGTTATTATCGCAATTGACAGACCAGTTTTCATAATGCTTAACTGCATAGTTTTTAGTAAGTTACGTTTTATTGAAAACAAAAAAAAGAAAAAAAAGAAAAAAAAGAAAAAAAACACTGAAAATAATAACTTTAGTATCTCCCCTCCAAAATAACCTGGGGCATGCCACCCCACCCAATAAAAAACCCTTAGGCATGCCTTCCACATCTCAAAAAAAACAACAACTTAAGCATGCCCCCTTCCCCTCAAAACAACTTTAGTTATTTTTTTGGAAGGAGAATGCTCCTTCCTCCTAAAAAATCATCTTAAGCATGCCACCCCAAAAAACATCTTAAAGCAGCCTACCCCCCAAAAAATTTATGCATGTCACCCCAAAAAACATTTTATGGCAGCCTACCCACCAAAAAACTTATGCATGCCACCCCAAAAATCATCTTAAGGCAGCCTACCCCCCAAAAAACTTATGCATGCCATCTCCAAAAAACATCTTAAGCCCCCCCCCCCCCAAAAAAAAACCAACAACCTAAGCATGCTACCCCCCAAAACATTAAGGCCCCCCACCAAAAATATAACATCTTAAGCATGCCACCCCAAAAAACATCTTAAAAACCCCTACCCCCCCAAAAAACAACAACTTAAGCATGGCCACTTAAACAATTTAAATATGCCCCCCTCAAACACAACCCCCCCCATACTCAGAGATTTATGTTGTTATAAAAGATTTTCATTGGATGACGTCATTCCTTTGTGATGTCATAAAGGATATTCCTGATGTATTCCATCTGTTTTACTGCATATTGTCATCCATTTATCTACCCCCCCACAGCGGTAAGATATGACACAAGGTCGGAAAGTGGGATTTGATAAGTCAGCACCCTAGAGGAAGAGCACTCTGGCCTAAAACAAATGCCTTAGCAGCCCTGTCGGCATTCCCCGGTAGGGGCGCCTCAGACGATTAGCAATAAACTAACCCCTTCTCAAAGGGTGAGAAGGCAAAGCCTGGGAGAGTGTACCTCCTAGAACTGCACAGGACAAATCCATAGACCGGCGTAAATCAAACCCCGAAGGTCAAGACGACACCGACCTACGGGGTGCAGTATCTATCGGAACAGATACTACACTTTGATCTTGGCCAAAAGGCGATATCCAACTCCTTCCCACAGCAGGAATATGTGACACAAGGTCGGAAAGTGGGATTTGAAAAGCCAGCGCCCGAGAAGGTGAGTAATCTCCAATGTGCACGGTTCGTCTACTAGACGACCCATAACCCAAAGACTCATGGGTCGTCTTGATAAAACGCCATAAAGGACCCCTTTCTCCCTCTCTCTCTGGTTTCAGGAATGGTGTCATTATTTTGTGATGTAATCCCCATCTCTGTTTTAATAGATGAGGTCACAAAACGATGACGTCATCGACTCTGTGTGGCGACAAGTAACCAAACCAGATTACCGGAACAGAAGTTGGGACACGGACATTACCGAATCTGGTTGACTGTTTTGTTTGATGCCATATCAACTCTTTTCGAGTTATTTAATGCCGAATCCGGTCATTTTGGTAAATGTTTTTATGCTTCAAGTTCTATATATATGTGCACATATTTATTCGTAGCGTTTCGTTTCTTTTTTTTGTAGAAGAAAATGATTGTTTTTGGCTTTGCAAAACATGATTGAGTTTTGCAAAGGGAAAGGAAAAAAAACAATAACATCAATGTTTGGTGCATTTTAGTCAGAAAGCCAGTATCTTCAGACAGCATGATCTGGTAGCACCAGCTACCGAAGACGGACAGGAAACGATTCATTGCATATGATTAATTAAACACAAGTTGCCCAAAGAGAAATCCTATTTAGCTTTAGTGCTTACTAACTTTTCCACATTTGACCGTACGTCAATGTGATCCCTCCATTATTTCAATATGGTACACAACAAATTCAGTCTTAAATGTTGAAAGGAAATTTTGCAGGGGTTGCATCGATGTGATGGCAAGTGAAATGTTACCAAAGGCAATCGAGAAGAGTGAAAAGCAAGGAGAATCTTCCAGGTGAAACTATTGAAAACGGATGTGATTAAAGAGATTCCTTACATTACAAAAAAAAACAAAAAAACTCAGCAACAAGCTAAAAAAGACGGGGGGGGGGGGCGAAATATCAAATTAATCTGTATTTTATCGGCAGTTCTCAGTAATTGTCATTATTTCCGAATGATGGGAGTATAAAAGTTGAAATTACGAATAACGAAAATATTAGCATGGAAAATAAATAAATAATAAAAAAAAACTATTAAAAAAAAAAAATTGACACTCCTGCAAAAATTGCAGACTCCAACACCCTACATCAGAGGAGGGCAGTCAACTGAAAAATTTCAACTCCCGATTCATGAAAAAACTTGACCTCATACCGGAAATAGTGTCAACTTCGAACTGACTCCCAAACGGAAATAGTGGCGACTCCTGACTGTCTACTAAACAAAAATAATGTCGACTGTCTCCCAACTGTAAATAGTGTCAACTCCCGACTGACTCTTAAACGGAAATAGCGCCGACCCAAGACTGACTCTTAAACGGAAATAGTGCCGACCCACGACTGACTCTTATAGTGCCAAAATGACTCTTGCAAAAATTGCTGTCTGTGACTCAAGCTCACAGGTAAGGGAGTCAGCTGAAAAAAAATCCAACTCCAGAGTCAGTTAAACAAAATCAAAAAACAACATTTCGACACCAACTCTTGACTACGACTAAATCTGCCAACCCTCAACCTCAGCTAAAATATAAATAAGAAATTGTGAGGACATTAAAAAGTTGAAATAAAGATGAAGATCTCTATTTCAGTTGTTCTGAAAAACAGAAAGGACCCAGAAGCTAAAACAACATTATCATTATTATTATCACCATTATTATCATTATTATCATTATCATTATTATCGTCATCATTATTATTATCATCATTATTATTATTATCATTATCATTATTATGGCTTCAAAGCTTTTTACAATGAAAGAGCAAAAAACAAAACAAAAAATCATTTGACTTAACAATTCTGAAGATTTCCTGCCTTAATCGGTTTTTAATAAACAAACCTTATTTTTCTCTTGAAAATTTATTTCAGGATTTCACAGTCGACTCTTATGAAATGAATGATTGTTTTTCATTTCTAAAAACATTCGAAAATAACTTTCGTAAATGTTACTTGTTTCCCCTTGATCAATGCCGTAAGACTTGGGTGGCTTCCATTCAAGTGATTCGCTTAGTTTTCGTTGAAGAGAAAACCTAAATTTAAACTCAACAAGTGCTCCCTCCTTTTCTGACTGTCATCATCATCATCAGCATCATCATCATCACCATCATTATCAGCATCATCATCATAACCATCAGCAGGAGCAGCATCACGTGATTCAAAATTGATTCTAAGATGCACCCTCGCAGCTCGATGTAAGGCTTTGTCCACCCGTCCCTATTTACTCCCTACGAGGACAGAGTTAGACACAAGGTCGGTTTTTAATGTGGGGAAAATCCAACTCCCCCAAAGGGGGGCACTCTGGATTGGGACGATAAAAATAAAAATGCCCTCAGTCTAAAAGGATTTCGCCTTCACTGACTGAGAACAGAACAGATACTACACTTTGAATTATTTATTTGCTATAAGATAATAAATAGACAATGAAACAAATTAGGCACAAGGCCATCAAAAATGTGGGAAAAATGGAGAGTCGTTGGTCGTCCTTGTTTGACTAACCTACTCTTGGCTAGAATCATTGCAATCACCACAATACCATATTTACTTGTTAAAAAATATCCCTAAAAGTGTTTGAGATTTTAAAATGTTATTCTTCATAAATATGTTTATACACATTCAACAAAAAAACAGTTAGACTCTTCCAAACCTTTCTCAATAATAGTTGACCTTTCGGCAGCCTCGTAACTCTCGCTTCCCTTATTTTGTCTTTTAGTCCTCACATTCCATGAGCGATGTTTCTGAGAAAGAGGGAAGAATTGCTTTTTTTCTGGGTCAGTATCATTCTAACACTTATTTTTGGCTTGAAGGTATTTTTTTTAAACTCCTTACATCAAGTGGCTTCATGCCTTGTCGGGAGCAACTTCCATAAAAAAGTAATTAAAAAAAAACTTAGACCGCCCACTGTTTTCCGGTTTGTTCAGAACCGAAAACAAACAGGTCAATCTCTAAATGGGAGTGGGATCTAGCCGAAATGCCGTCAGTCACGCTTCAGTTTAAAACAGTGCATATTATTGTAAATGGTTTCTAACCATACTGTCCGTTGGTTGGTGATACTTAAGTTTGAAATAGCATTTTTGTTGGTCTATCAGGCTAAATCACTGGTTCTCAAACTTTATACGGTCTGGACGCACTTACAGTACAACAGATAATTGATAACGCATTGTATATAAAATAGGACTACTATGTTATTAAGTTAACTATTAAATATATTAAAAAAATAACGCATAAAACAAAATCAAACTGAACATACCTCGATAAAGTTTATTCATTCACGTGTTAATGAGAAACATGAGGTTGATGAGACCTTGCAATTTCTTACAGGTTCAATGTCTTATGTTTGAGAGACAACTCTCATTTCCTCATTAACGCATTGAAGAGTTCCTCTTTTTTTACACTTAATTGTTGCGAGGGTTGAAAATCCCAGTTCGCATGAATACTAGGATGAAAAATTGCAATAAAATAACCAGCGCCTTTTTAGATATGAAAACAAATTTTTGAGGAATATTACAGAGCGAACCAGTGAGGACTACGCGCTAGATGGTTATGATATCCATTAGGCTAATAAATCACTTTTTTGCTTAGAAAACCTCAGAGTAATGTCGTAGTGAGGCTCTATTTTAGAGTTGACTTCTATTTAATTAAAAACATTTTTTTTTAACTTAGTTCACCTCAAAAAAGGCAAAGTGCTTATACCCGTCCTAAGACGAGTATTTTACTAGTTTGTGTATATATATATATATATATGTAGCATCTACTCTTGCAGGCAAGTATTGTTGAATATAAGAGACAACTCATGTCTAGATATCCTTTTGTAGATCCTTCTATAAATACTAACACATGGTCTATACCTGATTAACCTCATTCCCCCGAAGATGGACCCAGATAGGTCCGAAAGTACTTGGGAGACAAATCCAAACTATGGCAAATTCATCAGCCAATTCCCCTCCGAAACTAAGATCCTAATTCGGACTATTGAAAGGATCTACCAAAGGATATCAAGACATGAGTTGTCTCTTATATTCAACAATATATATATATATATATATATATATATATATATATATATATATATATATATATATATATATATAAGAGAGAGAGAGAGAGAGAGAGAGAGAGAGAGAGAGAGAGAGAGAGAGAGAGAGAGAGAGAGCCGGGCATCGCCGGATAGAGACTGCTAGTTAATTATAGTATCAGCTAAAAAGCTTAAAACTTCACAAATAATTACCCTACGTCTAAATCTATATATTGTTCTTTCTCGTGTACAACCAAAATGAATTTTTATGATGTGTACCCAGAGATCAAAAGAGTAACAAAACTTCCCCTCAAAAAATCCATTCCACCTTCGATAATCTTGAGTCGACTGAGTTGGATTGAACTTAATGAAGAATGCTTTCAATTCCAATTTTGAGGTCAGAATATTCAACCGACCAAAATGACAAAATAAAAATAAAAAATGTTTAAAAATGTTTAAGAATGTCCAATCTTGAGTTTTCTATTATTGCAAAGTCACAAAGAAACACCCACGGGAAGCGATGAAATGAGAGAGAAAAGAAAGTGAAAAGGAAATGGGATGTGGAAGCAAAAGTAAAAGATAGATAGAAAGTAATAGAAGAGAGAGAGAGAAAATAGAGAGAGAGTAGGAGGATAAAGAGTGGAGAAAAGGGAGAATGAGTGGAGGGAGGGAAAGAGAGAGAATGAGTTGAAGGATGGAAAGAGAGAGAATGAGTGGAAGGAGGGAAAGAGAGAGAATGAGTGGAAAAAGGGAAAGAGAGAGAATGAGTGGAAGGAGGGAAAGAGAGAGAATGAGTGGAAGGAGGGAAAGAGAGAGAATGAGTGGAGGGAGGGAAAGAGAGAGAATGAGTGGAGGGAGGGAAAGAGAGAGTGAGTGGAGGGAGGGAAAGAGAGAATGAGTGGAGGGAGGGAAAGAGAGAATGAGTGGAGGGAGGGAGAGAGAATGAGTGGAAGGAGGGAAAGAGAGAATGAGTGGAGGGAGGGAAAGAGAGAATGAGTGGAGGGAGGGAGAGAGAGTGAGTGGAGGGAGGGAAAGAGAGAATGAGTGGAGGGAGGGAAAGAGAGAGAATGAGTGGAGGGAGGGAAAGAGAGTGAGTGGAGAAGGAAGAAAGCAAGAATAAGCGAAGCTGCGAATGAAAGTGAAAGAAAAGTCTTGCGAAAAAGTAAGAACTTTGTAATAAATGAGTCGCAGACTTTCTTTCCATTCATGAATATAAATCTTGTTACCAAATTCCCCGAAAATGCAGCAAAGAGAAAAATTCAAATTCTAATAAATCACCATTCAAAGGATAATAAAAAGTTTCACCTCTGAAATTTCTCGCCTTCAATTTTAAATCTATTGTATTTCCCAGAATGCAATAGAAACCATTCATTTCCATTCTTCCCATTAAGAGATGTTATCTAGCAGTAAAATCATTGTCGAACAGGAAAGCTTGGTTAGTTGTTGACTTTTACGGCATGTCAACCCTTGTTATGTTATTTTATGCCTAAAACGATTTTTGTCGTATTAGGTCGTTACAAAAATAATGGCCGATTTCAGAAACATACATTTATTTAATTTTTTTCACCTTTCCTATACTTTATAAATGCTGCGAAACTGTTGCAGTGCTGACAGCAAGTGTCTGAGACATTTCTTTGACACTTTGACACGAATTTTGCTCAACAAGTGCTCGTAATTGTTCATTGTCAAGATTACACGGCCGTCCTCTACCTTCTTCATCTCCACTACGAAATTTCTGGAACCACCTTCGTACTGTCCGATCTCTTTTGGATCCATCTCTCCATGTTCTATTGCTATTGGCAGAAATTTTGGAAGCATTGTACCCAAAATTTTAACTCATGCAACATAAGACGAAGTTCATGTTTTGGCATGTTCATCATTGAGAGTCTTCTATGCTTCAAAAATACTTTCTACCTGAAAAAAAAAAAACGTTACTGCAGTGAGTAAGGAAAAACGTCTCCACTCTAACAGTTTCCTTATCTGAAATAAGTATTATCATGAAAAAAACTGAAGTGAATAAAATATATTCGTGCCAATAACATAGAACGGAAAAACGAAAAAAATAAGCTTTAAGTATCGATATTTCAGACGGATTACTATTTGAGCCCGACTTTGAAAATTAGACAAGATAAGTTTATATGTTTATATATATATATATATATATATATATATATATAACATATAAACTTACTCAGGTTAAAAAAAAATGTTTTTACGGTAAATAAATAATTTATTTTAGAAACAAATAATTTGCGTTGTGAAGGTTTTCTAAATATCTTATGAAAAAAATATTCTCTTTATTACATTAAAGGACGAAACGTATACGTACATAGATAATAAACAATAACAAATATTTATTATTTGTCGCTCCTTGAAAGTAGAGCACTGTAATTGGTAGTATTAACACAGCATGACGTCACTTGCTTATAATGCATCATTCCTTCCCTTAATAGAAGTAGAATGCCTCGACGTCAAAGCCGCCGTTAAAGTGTTAAAATTATCATAGTTTATTCGCTGTTTACAATTGGCCCAGCGATTAGCGACGTCGTACTGGAGTTGAAAAATACTTGAGGTCCGGGGTTTCGAATCGCATGACCGGTAGTGAATAGTCATATCTCTATGCTGATGAGTCCCGATTGAAAAAGGACGAAACGTATACGTACATAGATAATAAACAATAACAAATATTTATTATATATATATGTGTGTGTGTGTGTGCGTGCGTGTTATAAATAATGACTACAAAATATATTTAAATGAGAAAAGCTCTTTGTTCATATTAGATTTCGGATTACACTATATCTTCTTCAGATAAGAAAAAGCCAGAAAAAAATGTGTTCATATCGGAGATAGCAATGAATAGCAAACGTTATTGAGAAATTGATTTTTTGTTTTATACACATACACACACATATACACATATATATACACACATATACATATATATACACACATATATATAAACACATGTATATATACATATATAAACACATGTATACATACATATATACACACATGTATACACATATATACACACATGTATACACATATATACACACATGTATACATACATATATACACACATGTATACACATATATACACACACATGTTTGCAAATGTACGCCAACAAAACAAATGAATTCATCTACCATTCATATATTAGATCGTTACAAATATAATCGTCGCCTGAAGTGGTCGCTTTTAAAAAGTCATTTTAACACAGAATTTGTAGTTTATCTCTGGAAAATTTTAACATATATAATAATTAATGTGTTCTCAATTTGTTACTTTTCTTTTAGCTTCACCGATTCAGACATTATTAAATATAAATATTAGTGCGTACACTGGTAAAGTGGAGTTTGAATTACCTACTGGGGAGTTTGAATTACCTACTAGACACTATCCTCGAGTGTCTTCGGTCTCTCTGTACAAGGGTTTGTCAGGACAACCTGACGTGAGGATACTTACCCTACAAGTAAACCCTGACCAAATATTCAAATTACATAATATCCGCAGCACAAATAAGATCCCCTCGTACGAGGAATAGTGCATCTTCTCCTTGTGATGTTACCTCAAGTAACACCACGTGCTGGATACTCCACCAGACTAGATGAATTCTTGTCCTGGAATCCGGTAAGACCAACAGACCACAAAAAAGATATACTATGACATATTGACTGGTCAATTGGGGAGAGAAGAAATTATTCTTAACTCTTTTACTAACTCAATGCTTGAGAAATAAAAGAGAATTTTAATAGAATACTCGGGTATCTATGTATCTCATATAGAGATCAAGTGGAAGGGGCCCCTTGATTTCTGAGAATTTCGACTGAAGTAAAATTAAACAGTAAAGGATTTAATTTTTTTTTTTTTTTTTGTATTTCTGTGTTATTTTGAACGGTGGGTTTACACTCATTGCATACTATTTATTGAACATAAGTTGTTATTTTATTCATAGAGGGAGGGAGTGGATTATGGGTGCATATCTTCAACAATTTTAGCGAGTAACTGAACACATTTGATCCGATGAGATTTGAACCTGGTCAGGCTGATCTCATAGTCCGCACCGGCATCCATTACGACAAACATGCACCGATGTCCTAAAAGCGGATAAGAAGAGGGTGCTAAATTGGATAACGTTGAAAATCGGCAAACCAAAGCGGACGGCCAAAAACCCGAGATTCCCAGAGCCGTAGCCTAAGTGGAAACGTCTCAAAGTTGGCAAGCGGCGAAAGTTCAAGTGGGGGTCTTCTTAACGAGAAGACCTGGGTCTGACAGCTCGACTGTTTACTTGCCGCTCACCAGAATGAGACTTTCCGCGGGAAGAAAGAAAAGCCAACTGCGCCGACTGGCACAGCAAACGCGGAGAGAGGAAAACAAAAGAAAACACTCACAACAAGTGACCACTTTAGAATTCAATCGACAAACACGAGCTGTTAACTGATAGTTGCCCACAGGTAGATAGATAGAAAAGCCAACGGAAATCTATCAATATTTACATATATCGAAACACTAAAGAAATTATATAAATAAATTAGAAGAATACCTGTCCCAGGACGGGTAAAATTGATTCCTCGAGAACAGAACAGTTTTATGTCCCCTTACAAAGATTAAAATCAATATATAATACTACTAAATCTTATGTCTAGAATCCTTACTCCAACTTTGACCAAAATCCATTGCATGATTTTGATTCTAGAAAATGTATAAAATTAAAGGCTTAAGCTTAAGGGGTCTTAAGAAGAAATTGAAATTCAGGGAGTCGTGCATAATTCGTGTCTACTGACAATGGATCAAATTAAATGAAAATCTGATAGGTTTGCATTTTCAAATAGGAGATTGTGCCCAAATTATGTCCCCTAAAATCCCTTTTAAATGCTTCAAAGAAACTGAAATTTGGGGAATATTATCAATTAATTGATGTCTAATACTTATTGTTAAAAATTTCACAAAAATCGGAGGTATCTAAATTTTTCATGAAGGGTTTCCACCCTTTCTTTGCCTCTTTTGCATAAACTAAATCAAACTAAATATAGCCCACATTACCCACCCTTACGCCTGTTCCAAAATTCATAATGATCGGTTAATTAGTTTAGGAGTGAATCTTATGCATACAAATATATAAACATATACACATAATAACTTATATATATATATATATATATATATATATATATATGCTAAGAAGGCTGAGGTCAATGCCGAGTGCCTGATTGGGTATAAGCTGGAAAGAACAAAAATAACAAGCTGCGCATGCGTGGTCCCCCTCTGTATGTGACGAGTGTAAAATGAAATAAATTTGGGCACTTTAGGGCATTTTTGAACCCCCTTTGACCCCCTGGGGGCGCGGAGCAGAATTTTTCTGAGGTCAAGGATGCTCATTTTATATCCAGAACAATTGCCTCTACATTTTGGCCAAGTTTTAAAAAATTGAATGGATGGATCAACGTTATGGGAGAAAAGGATAATTTTTTGCAATTTTGGGGGCTTTTGACCTCCTGGGGACACGAACCAGATTTTTTTCCAAGGTCAGCGATACTTATTTTCTATTAGTAACAATTGCCTCCACATTTTGGCACAGTTTCAGAGAAATTGAATGGATGGATGAACAGTTATGGGGCAAAAAATGTGATTTTTTGCCATTTCGGGGCATTTTGACCCCCTGGGGGCTGACCAGATTTTTTTTCAAAAATCGGAGAATGTCACTTTCTAACCTGACCAAAGTTACAACTTCATGCAAAATTTTAGAGAAATTCAATGGATGGTTGCAGAGAAAAATCCGGACGGACGGACGGAAATGCCTCAAAACATAAATCCCCTGATTTTATAAAATCGGGGGGACCAATAAATCTAAGGGGAGGAGGGGATTTACTATTTATTTTTATTTAAAATCTTACATAACAGCAAGTGTGGTGTCGGCTGTGTGTGTTGTTCGGATGATGATTGAACATCATTTAATATTTCCGGAAAATCTTCCCTTTGTCAAAAATAGACACCGTCTGTGTGGAGAATTCGCCAACATCAATCCATTGTTATGTAAGATTTTAAAGAAAAATAAATAGTAAGCCCCCCCCCCTCCACTTCGATTTATTATTTTTGTTTTTTCCAGCTTATAATCAATCCGGCACTCTGCATTGCCCCCAGCCTTCTTAACATACTACTACTATTCCCAGCAATGCTGCAAGCAAACTTTCATTCATTCTCTCTCCCTCTCATATATATATATATATATATATATATATATATATATATATATAATCTGGTACCAAAGGTACTTAAGCTTTTTTTTTTTTTTTTAAATGCAACTTTTATTCCTATATAATTTCATTGCTAGCTACCATATCGCAGAATGGTTCTTGAGTGTAGTGTTTGGATAGTATTATTATTATTATAATTAATGTTATTTGATATGCAAATTACCATATCACACTGTAGTCTTAAGGGTAATATATTATCATTATTATATTATCATTATTATTATTAGAATTTATTTATGTATATATTAGTGAAATTAAAGCTGAATTATTTCTACATTTGATTATTGGGGAAGTGGTCATTTGATCAGTACCACTGGAGAGCCATGAATTTTATAACTGTCCTGTTTTTAAATCTCCGAAACAGTTACATGGTAAACAGCTGATGATCCCTGTTTTAATGTCACGCTCAAGTTAAGGTCCCTTGTTTTTGTTTCACTGTTAGATACTTGAATCCCCTTTTTTATTTGTGAATTTTCGACTTATTTTTTGTTTAAAATGACTCAAAGCTTCTTTAGACTATATATATATATATATATATATATAAGAGAGAGAGAGAGAGAGAGAGAGAGAGAGAGAGAGAGAGAGAGAGACCGTGTTTTTTATGCACTGCAATATAACTTCTAATAATTGATTTTCAAGGAATAAAAGAAGACATCCTGAGAGGGGGGGAGGAGAAGTTTCAGGCAATGAACATTTGTCATGAAAGCAAAAATGATAAAAACCTAACTCAATTTTTAACTTTCCTCCCCAGATTTTCCCGCTCAAATATTTGCAGAGGCCCCAACACATGGTTGATACACGGATTTGACCATCATATGAAAGACAAGATCTTTTGGCTTCCCCAAGCAATTTCGAGTCAGACAACTGCCAATATGTGGCCGCCCTGGGGCAAATTCAGTCAAAGTAATTGCGTTCCATCTTTGGTTCGGAGCCAACAGTTTCAGACACTTCGTCATCCATCAACGTAGACAACAAAATACAAAAAAAAAATTAACTTATCCCTTTCAGTTGGTTGCTTGAAAGTTTCGGCTGAAAATTTGTTGTTGATTTTTTAAAAGTTATTATAGTTTTATATAACTTGACATTTTGAGTTTTCACATAAGAGATGTTGCTAGTCTCTCTCTACTCTATCGTTATTTTCACAGAAGAGATGTTGCTAGTCTCTCTCTACTCTATCGTTATTTTCACAGAAGAGATGTTGCTAGTCTCTCTCTACTCTATCGTTATTTTCACAGAAGAGATGTTGCTAGTCTCTCTCTACTCTATCGTTATTTTCACAGAAGAGATGCTGCTAGTCTCTCTCTACTCTATCGTTATTTTCACAGAAGAGATGCTGCTAGTCTCTCTCTACTCTATCGTTATTTTCATGGAAGGTGCCTGACTGAGCTCCAATCTCTAGATCCTCCTTGTAAAACATTCAAAACAAAAACTCGTCTACCTACCACCATGAAAAAAGAACTTCCCTTTCTTTCTGCGTGTGACAAGCGCCAGGCGGAATTTCCACAAACAGAACTTCTTCGGAAGGGCTTCCTGTCTGTGAAACACATTAACACGGGACTGCTTCCTTGCAGATTACAATCGGGTAATCTTCAAATCCAATGTCAAACAGATTCTTGCTATAAATCGTCCCCAGAAGTATTCGAACTTAGTCCATCTCAGCAATCATCGCCAGTCCTCTCATAAGTTTCTTCATCTCTCATCTCATTAACTCTAACCCTCACCCTCCTCAAGTGGCTTTTGGCCTTGATAAGTGGTAATCCATTAGTTAAAAAAACAAAAGAATAAAAGAACATTGGCATTGATGATCAACCCCAGCCCGTTCAGTCTCTCATTAACTTTAGTTGATTGAAGACTTCGGGATGGGGTAAGGTAATATCAGTCGAAGATTCGTTTTCGACAATCAGTCCGGCAGGAACTGGGCCATTTCGGTGGCCTTTTATCTGCCGGGCTGAGGTATACTGTCCTGGGTTGTCCTAGGAGGTGCACCCTCCCAGGCCTTGCCTCCCCTCTTTGGTGTGTAGCAAGTTCATTGCTTACTGTCTGTGGTGCCCTAACCGGGGAAAGCTGATGGGATTGCCCAGGCTATTTTTGCTAGGCCAGAGTGCTCGTCCTTTAGGGGAGCTGGCTTGATTCTTCCTCAACCTTCCGACCTTGTGTCACATCTTGCTGCGGTGGGAAGCAATTAAATACCTGGCACCAAACCGAAATACAATGAAGGTAATTCTTTGTCCATCTATACTCTACTTGTAGTGTCTCTGGAGATACAATTGAAAACAAAGCCCTATGCCAAGATTAAACAACTTTTCGCAGGTTAAATTTTACAAGGAATCTTATGGAGGTATTAATGTTGTATTAGGATATTTTACTATCATATGTTTTACTGGATTTTATTGATAAATTGAAAATTATTGAAATTTAAAAAATAAGGCAATTTCATGTTCGTATGTACGTGATCACCTTTCACACTCATTACAAAATGTGAGATTATCCGATCAACAAAAATAATGATTAATCTGATGTCGCTATGTTAAACAATTCCAACTGTACCCATTTTAAAATGAATTGTTCCAAAATCAGATTAAAATTTTTTTTTTAACGTAGTTTACCCCAAACATGACAGGCCGCCACTGTAGACGTAAGGGGCTACTTTTTTTGGGGGGATGGGGTTCAACCTAAATAGGGAGCTGCGCAGTGAGATGTCTGTTTACATTAATTTTAAATTTCTGCATGTCAGTAACGTCAGGAAAACAGGGAGTAGGGAGGGAGTTCCAGAGTCCAGCAGCACAAGGAAAGAAGCTTTTGAAGTAGAAAGCTCTTCGGCATCAGGGGACCTCCACAGTGAATAGATGGGATTTGGCAGATTGTCGGGTTAGTCTAGTGAATTTGTGTCGTGGGGGCACCAGAGCAGCAAGTTCATCAGAGCATAATCCATTTATGTTGCTCTGTCGACTAGATCAGTACAATTTTAAATAAATACATTACAAAAAATGAAATCTGTTTTATTTGTAAGAATTTGTTCAACATTCAAACTCCTTGCCTAACATTCACAGGTAACATGAATTGGAACAAGTACATTGAAGACATTGCCAAGGCTGCAGCAAAGAAGGTGGGCTCCCTCTACCGTGCTAGTAAACTCCTCACACCTCACATTATCCTATATCTCTACAAAGCCACCATCCACCCATGCATGGAATATTGTTGCCACATCTGGGCTGGTGCACCATCCACTAGTCTCTCCCTTTTAGACAAGATCCAAAAAAGAGTCGCAAACTTAATAGGTCCCTCACTGTCCACTAAGCTCCAGCCCCTGTCCCATCGCCGCAATGTTGCATCCTTGTGCCTGTTGTACAAATACTTTACAAGGTTGTCTTCCGATGAACCTGCTGCTCTAGTGCCCCCTCAACGTAAATACACTAGACCAACCCGACAATCAGCTAAATCCCATCCATTCACTATGGAGGTCTCCAGATGTCGGAGAGCCTTCTACTCCAAAAGCTTCTTTCCTCGTGTTGCCGGACTCCCTCCCTGCTCTGGAACTCCCTCTCTGCTCCCCGTTTTCCCGACTGTACCAGCACGCTAAAATTTGAAACTAATGTAAAAAAACATCTCGCTGCATAGCTCCCAACTTACGATGACGCCCTAAACTTACACCCTAATTCTCAGTAGCCCCTTACGTCTACAGTGGTGACCTGCCTTGTTTGGGGTGAACTATGTTATAAACTAAATTTAAAAAAAAAAATATTTAGCCGACAAGAATTAAATTGCTACAACTTCAAATAAATACAGAAAGAAAGAGACAAATTCGTTTCATTTATTTAATGAATATTTAGCTGACAATAATTTTTATGAAAAGAATTAAATTGCTACAACTTCAAATAAATACAGAAAGAAAGAGACAAATTCGTTTTATTTATTTAAAGAATATTTAGCTGACAAGAATTTTTATGAAAAGAATTAAATTGCTACAACTTCAAATAAATACAGAAAGAAAGAAAGAGACAAATTCGTTTTATTTATTTAAAGAATATTTAGCTGACAAGAATTGTTATGAAAAGAATTAAATTGCTACAACTTCAAATAAATACAGAAAGAAAGAGACAAATTCGTTTTATTTATTTAAAGAATATTTCGCTGACAAGAATTTTTATGAAAAGAATTAAATTGCTACAACTTCAAATAAATACAGAAAGAAAGAAAGAGACAAATTCGTTTTATTTATTCAAAGAATATTTAGCTGACAAGAATTTTTATGAAAATAATTAAATTGCTACAACTTCAAATAAATACAGAAAGAAAGAAAGAGATAAATTCGTTTTATTTATTTAATGAATATTTAGCTGACAAGAATTGTTATGAAAAGAATTAAATTGCTACAACTTCAAATAAATACAGAAAGAAAGAAAGAGACAAATTCGTTTTATTTATTTAAAGAATATTTAGCTGACAAGAATTTTTATGAAAAGAATTAAATTGCTACAACTTCAAATAAATACAGAAAGAAAGAAAGAGACAAATTTGTTTTATTTATTTAATGAATATTTAGCTGACAAAAATTTTCATGAAAATAATTAAATTGCTACAACTTCAAATAAATACAGAAAGAAAGAAAGAGACATATTCGTTTTATTTATTCAAAGAATATTTAGCTACAATGACAATTAGTTTTATGGAAGAAGAAAGTCATTTTATTCTTAAGGGTATTGACCCTGACAGTCATGTAGTGTTTCAAATTGAATATTATTATTAACAGTAAATTATGATACAGATTGATGTGGAAAGCACAGTGGTGGTGGTGGTAGTGGTGACGATGATGATGATGATTGTGATGATGATGATCCATTACTAATGGCGATTTGGTATCTCTCTGAAGCCGAACTGTGCTATTATCTCTATTAATTGTACTATTCTACCATATTTCAATGATCAATTCGCAGGAGAGGGGGTACTGTAATATCTGTTCTGTTGTAATGATACCATCCTCCCAAGCATTACTTCCTTTTGGGGCAGGTGGGCATGGAGAGTAGTATCTATTCTGCTGTCATGAGACCATCCTCTCAGCATCACTTCCTCCTTGGAAGAGTCGTGTAGTCTACATTCGTTCGCCATGATACCATCCTCCTAGGGATTACCTTCTCTTTTTTTTGGGGGGGGGGGAGGGGTAGTAGTTATATACTAGCAAAATGATAATTAGTGTTTGGATAACATACCGAACCTACCTCTGCGACAGAACACTCGTCTGTCATCAGTAATACTCCTAGCAATGTATTTATACACTTCGAAGAGGACGTTTGTTTACACCACCTATTATTTCTAAATGGTTACCCATTTAAGTACTGACCACGTTGACAGTTGCTTAACTTTGGTGATCTGATGGGAACTGATGTCTCACCGTTATTTAACCATAATACGGTTGAAGCAGGAGTTCTCATTTAATCTTAATTTATATAAAGTTAGGTGTGTGTGTATGTTTATATATTTCGATGTATAGGATTCACTCCTAAACTAATTAACCGATCATCATGAATTCACTTAATATATGCTCTAATTATATATCTCTATTTATATAAAGTTAGGTATGTGTATATGTTTATATATTTTTCTGTACATGATTCACTCAAACTAATTAACTGATCATTATGAATTCTAGAATACACCTGCAAGGCGTAAGGGATGATAATGTGGAATATATTTAGTTTAATTTAGTTTTATGCAAAGGTTGTGGAACCCTTTTGTGAAAATTCAGATATATCCGATTTTTGTTAAATTTTTAACAATAATTAATATTTCCCAAATTTCAATTTCTTTCAAATATTTTGAAATGTTTTTGAGGGGCATGATATGAGCACAACCTCTCATTTGAAAATTAAAATATTTCAGACCTACATTGAACCGTAGTCCTTGGACACCAATTAAGCAAGATTCCTTGAATTTCAACTTTTTCTTAAGACCCTTTAAGCTTAAGCTTAAATTTTAGACATTTTCTAGAATCAAAATCATGTAATGGAATCAAAATTGGAATAAGGATTCTAGACATAAGGTTTAGTATCATGATATCTTGCTTTTAATCTTCATAAGGAGACATAAAAGTGGTGCAAAACTGTTCGGAAATTAATTTTACTCGTTTTGTGACGGGTATTCTTGTAGTTGTAAATATTTTGTGTATGGGCAAAACCAGGTAGTTCTTTAGAGAGAAAACAATCTCCGATAACTTATGGAAAGTTACTTGGAGAGTCCATTAGCATTCAGCTTAGATGCACACAATTAAATTAATGACAATTACAAATCCGGAAACTAAATTTAAAAAATTTCGCTTTTTTTTTGTATTTATTTTTGTTGTTGCAATCGTTTAAACAATGGAAGACGAATTTTTGGTTGGAATGAAATAACAATAAAGGCAGAAGTTGACGAATTAGAAGTTGGATTGTTGAGTTGTGAATTTATGGTTTCATGAAATAAAGATTTAATTTGTTGTGTAAGACGGAAAAGTAGAATGGAAGGTGAGATGGAGTGGAAGGGGAGGAGGAAGAGAGAGAAAGAGAGAGAGAGACAAAGAGAGAGACAGCGAGAAAGAGAGAGAAAGAAAAAGAGAGAAAGAAAGAGAGAGAGAGAGAGAGAAAGAGAGAGAGAAAAGAGAGAGAGAAAGAGAGAGAGAGAAAGAGAGAGAGAGAAAGAGAGAGAGAGAGAAAGAGAGAGAGAGAAAGAGAGAGAAAAGCACAGAGAGAGACAGAGAGAAAAGCACAGAGAGAGACAGAGAGAAAAGCACAGAGAGAGACAGAGAGAAAAGCAGAGAGAGAGAGAGAAAAGCAGAGAGAGAGAGAGAGGGAGAGAAAGAAAAGCAGAGAGAGAGAGAGAGAGGGAGAGAGAGAAAAGCACAGTGAGAGAAAGAGAGAGAGAGAAAGAGAAAGAGAGAGAAAGAGAAAGAGAGAGAGAGAGAGAGAGAGAGAGAGAGAGAGAGAGAGAGAAAGAGAGAGAGAGAGAGTAGCAAAGACAATAACGAAAAAATAAAAATAAAAAATGCGAGAAATTAATTTTCTCACGAAAAAAAAATCAAACTTTGAAAAGAAGTAAAAGATTTATTCGAGATTAAATTCGTCGGATTTATGTTTCCAGTTCACAAGTTGAGAAGAAAAAGAAAAAAAAAAAAAAAGAAAAAAAAGAAAAGAAGAAGAAAAAGAAGAAAGAAAGAAATGTTAACATTTATCGTTGAATTCATCCTGTATTTAAGACACCGACAAGAGTTGGTTTGTTATCTGTATTGAATTACCCGAAGACGAGCGAGTCGAATATGTCGAGGTGCAATAAGAAAGTTTGATAATGCAGTTGCAAAATTTTGGTGAATTCTCTACACAGATGGATTTTTCCTTTGGTGTTTATTATTTTTGACAAAGGGAAGTTTATTTTCCCGAAATATTAAATAAATGATTTTTAATAATCATCCGGACAACACACAAACAGCTAACACCACACTTGCTGTTATGTAAGATTTGAAGAAAAAATAAATGGTAAATCTCACTTCGATTTATTATTTTTGTTCCTTACAACCTACTCGGCACTCTGCATTGTCCTCAGCCTTCTTAAACATACTACTACTATTCCCAGCAATGCTTCAAGCAAACTACCATTCTCTATTTATATATATATATATTAATGTGAGATGATATATATAATTATTTCCACTATCAGACAATGCCACAGCCCACACAAACCATGAAAGTTACAGACCGGAGTCCTAGACTCGAGTTTTGCCCTCCTTTGGGCTCATCAGTAGAATATATATGAACTTTCGAAGTTCAGATATGTCTGTGGCTTTCATAGTTTATGTGGGTTGCGGCGTGGTCTGATTGTGGAAATAATTATATATATATATGGGAAATGAAAAAGGAAAACCCGTGGCTACTAAAAGCGCTGTATGAGAGTCCAGGCTGTGAGAAGTCAGTAGTGGCAAAGACTGGAAAAAAAAAAAAGAAAAAAAAAAAAGAAGAAACCCTCGTCCACCGCTCTTAGTAGCCACGGCTACTACTTTTCCTTATCAACCCATCATGTCAACCCAATATTTCGATGTACTTGCATGACATTTTTCTTAAAATAATCATCCTGAGGAAGTCTTACAATAAAGACGAAACGTTGATGAATATATAAAAAATATCTCTTGGTTTTTCCTTTTTCATTTCCCATTACGTCGGATTACTCTCATCCTTCTTTTCTCATAGCTATATATATATATATATATATATATATATATATATATATGCGATTTTATGAAGGCTTACCAAACCATTCCGTTCAGGAGACCAATATCACCATAAAAGACATTTTCTTACAAATATTATTCATTTAATTTGAATAAATAATATTTGTAAGAAAAAGTCTTTCATGGTGATCATTGGTCTCCTGAAAGGAAAGCTTTGGTAAGCCTTCATAAAATCGCATATAAATGCTCTGTACTCTGTAATCGAGTATCATCGAGCTTGTTTTTATTTGCATAACCCCGGTCTTCACTGAATGATCTATTTTATAAGTGAAAAATCTAAATCTCTCTCTCTCTCTCTCTCTCTATATATATATATATATATATATATATATGTAAGTAAATTTCGTGTACAACAGAATCGTAGGATCAATTTTAGAGGAAGCATTATTTTTATCAATGAAACAGACGAGTGGAAAAAAAAAAAAAAAGGAAAATTGTTAAAATTACCTTAAGGCCTTATCGTCTGACCCTCTGAGAGGAAACGTCAGAATGGTAAATTAAAAACTATAAGTCGAATGAGATATGAGGGGAAAAACTTATTTCAGTTGGAGGAAACGATTGAGAGGAAAAAAAAAAGAGTAAATCTCTCAACGTTATGGTGGCTTTGAATCATTAAATATCTCCAACTGATGCTTCAATATCTTTTGTCTACACAGGCTAGGTCGAGAGTTGTTAATAACTAACGCCTCAATAATATTGAGATGGTAGTTCGACCTAGCACTGTGTAAAACAGAAAACCACCCATCGGAATAGTTGTCAGAACAACTATTTGTACTAACGAGGTGATTACCGATGGCTGATTCCTGTGCCTGAAAATTCCCGGATGATCTCGAAACCTTGTGTAGGCGAATAGCACGTTAGGCGCTTACGTTAGGCATTTCAAAATGTTACCACTGAATTTAACGACTTCCTGGAACAATGTGGAAAACGTTCTATGCATGTTTCTCCACCGTCTTTTTAAAATTCTCTTCTTTCTCCAGCTGTTCATTTGCTTTTGACGAAGAATCGAAAACGTCCGTAAAACCTGTGAAACCTATGAAACATTTATTATTTTTTTAAAATTATTTTAATACAAAAAAGACCATCAGAAAAATTGAAAAAATAAATAAGGTATAATTAAACAGACGAATTCTGCTATATTTAACAATGTATACATATATACATATATACATATATATATATATATATATATATATATATATATATATATATATAACTTATTTTGTAATATAGTAGGAAAAATCCCAGCTTTTTATTTTTTCGTAAGTAT
>OY744542.1:71657052-71742052 GCA_963556195.1 Sepiola atlantica | reverse complement strand
ATACGCAGAAGAGAAGGGGAGAGACGAAGGGGGAATGGGGAGAGAGATACGAAGGGGAATGGGGAGAGAGAGAGACGAAGGGGAATAGGGATAGAGAGACGAAGGGGAACGGGGAGAGAGAGAGAGAGACGAAGTGGAATAGGGATAGAGAGACGAAGGGGAACGGGGAGAGAGAGAGAGAGAGAGAGACGAAGTGGAATAGGGATAGAGAGACGAAGGGGAACGGGGAGAGAGAGAGACGAAGGGAATGGGGGAGAGAGAGAGACGAAGTGGAATAGGGATAGAGAGACGAAGGGGAACGGGGGGAGAGAGAGAGAGACGAAGTGAATAGGGATAGAGAGACGAAGGGGAACGGGAGAGAGAGAGACGAAGGGGAGATACGGATAGAGAGACGAAGGGGAACGGGGAGAGAGAGGAGAGAGACGAAGTGGAATAGGGATAGAGAGACGAAGGGGAACGGGGGAGAGAGAGAGAGAGAGACGAAGTGGAATAGGGATAGAGAGACGAAGGGGAACGGGGAGAGAGAGAGACGAAGGGGAACAGGGAGAGAGAGAGACGAAGGGGAACAGGGAGAGAGAGAGACGAAGGGGAACGGGGAGAGAGAGAGACGAAGGGGAACGGGGAGAGAGAGAGACGAAGGGGAACGGGGAGAGAGAGACGAAGGGGAACGGGGAGAGAGAGAGACGAAGGGGAACGGGGAGAGAGAGAGACGAAGGGGAACGGGGAGAGAGAGAGACGAAGGGGAACGGGGAGAGAGAGAGAGACGAAGGGGAACGGGGAGAGAGAGAGACGAAGGGGAATGGGGAGAGAGAGAGACGAAGGGGAATGGGGAGAGAGAGACGAAGGGGAATGGGGAGAGAGAGACGAAGGGGAATGGGGAGAGAGAGACGAAGGGGGAATGGGGAGAGAGAGAGACGAAGGGGAATGGGGAGAGAGAGACGAAGAGAAAGGGGAGAAAGGGGGATAGAGAAAGACGAAGAGAAAGGGGGATAGAGAAAGACGAAGAGAAAGGGGGATAGAGAAAGACGAAGAGAAAGGCGGATAGAGAAAGACGAAAGAGAAAGGGGATAGAGAGAGACGAAGAGAAAGGGGGATAGAGAGAGACGAAGAGAAAGGAGGAGAGAGAGACGAGAGAGAGAGAGAGAGAGACAAGAGAAAGGAGGAGAGAGAGAGACGAAGAGAAAGGAGAGAGAGAGAGAGACGAGAGAAAGGGGGAGAGAGAAGACGAAGGGAAATGGGAGAGAGAGACGAAGGGGAATGGGGAGAGAGAGACGAAGGGGAATGGGGGGAGAGAGACGAAGAGAAAGGGGGGAGACGAAGAGAAGAGGAGAAAAATAAATAGGGAAAAGAGAAGAAGAAGAGAGAGAAAAAGAGAGAGACAGAGAAAAGAGAGGAAGAAAGAGAGAAAGAAAATGAAGGGGAATAAAAGAGAGAGAGAGGGAGAGAACGAGATAAAAAGACAGGCATAAAATGTTTGAATATGAGGAGGAATTACTTGTCCTCTTTCCTATTAACGATATTAGCAGATATCGAAACTCCATTCTCTTTCCCTCTTAAACACACACACACAACCACACGTAGAGTAAAGGAGGCGAATCAACATCAGCTCAAGTCCTCTGTGTTCCTTTGACAAGACGAACGTTCCCATCAGCAGCATCCCTGCACAATGGAGCCGATCAAGTCTTTCACAACTGATTAAGCAGATCAATGGCATCAAACTATTCGCATTTATAAAAAGGCGCATTCAATGCATCAATTTAAATGGCTTACACCAAAAAATGCTCTTGACACCTGCACACAAAGATCAAAGTAAAAGTAAAAGAAATTAAAAAAAAAGAAATAATAAAAATACCCTCGTTGAGGGGTTCGTCATCTGAGGCTAGGGGCATGCCACAAGAATGGAAAGAACTTCAAAAGACAACAACCTGCATAATATGTTCGTCAAGCGTCACATACAGAACTTTTCTTGTTGAAGGTTCCGTGTGCACCGGGGGGGAAGAAAGTGTCTTGCTTACCTAAAAAATAGAAACGAAGAAAAAAAGAAAAGGTGTTAAAAAAGATTCAAGAATTAAAATTTTTGAGATCGGTCGGTAGTTCCTAGAAACGGAGGTGCACACAAAAGACATTTATATTCTTACATCTTCGGAACGGAAGATTTATTTATTTGAAAGCAAAAAGAAAAAAAAAAGGAAAGAAAAGAAAAAAAAATAACTTTCACGCATGTAGATATAAAATAAAGTCTCGTTTGGTTGTTTTGTTTTACGGCATATCAACCGTTTTCGTGTTATTCAATGTTGAATCCAGTCCTTTTGGTGAACGTTCTTTATGCTTCAAGTTCTTAATATCTATGCGGCATATTTACTTTGACACACCGATCCTCGTTAGATCTTTAAAGTTAAGCGACGTTGAGCCGGGTCAGTACTGAAATGGGTGACCATTTGGGAATACTAGGTGGCGTATGTCGGAGAACTCTCTGCTTAGTTCAGCATTGTTTCCAATCGTCCTGGAATTCTCCTAGCCATTGCCGATTCAGGAGAGGCGTGGTTGCGGATTATGTAACCCTTGCTTCAGAATTGACTCCTTGCGCAGGCACCCTTGCGGGGCGGGGGAGGGGTGTGTCCATTTTCTCTCGGGACTGAACGGGGGCCTGCTGCTCTTAATATTCTCAAATATTTATTCATAATGTTGCCTTTTGTTTTACGGTATATCAACCCTTTTTAGCTTATTTAATACCTGAATGAGCAAAACAGAAATAAAAAAGAAACTCCCGGGCAACGGCGGGTGGATACAACTGGTAAAGACATGAATACAATTACGACGTATCTCTTGTTTGGAAGACAACGAAGTGGAATTAGACGGTTACAGAAGTGGAATTAGACGGTTACAAAGCCAAAAAGGAGATTGGAGTCCTTATAACTTTTGTCAGAAGAAAAACCAAAAAAAAAGCGAAGTGCAAATTTATCGTAGACTTTTTGTGGGAAAGAGTTGGGCGGGAAGAGAACGCGATGAGAAGCAAAGAGAGTCGATGGTGTTGCTAAGAATCAGAGGACGGTAAACAATTTTACGGAATCGGCTTTTTCTTTTTTGGTCTTATCATTCCGCCCACTCGCACGCTCTCCTCTCCCCATTGTCGTATGCGTTTGATGTAAAACAAAAGCTTACAACCTTGTAATGCATATAAATAAGCATATTTTGAAGGACCTTCGTCAGCCGAAGTTGACAGAGAGCGGAGGTACGAGAACTGAAGAACGAGAGTGCGAAGGAGAAAAAGAATTCAAATATAAAAACTGTTAAGTCTGTCTAAAACTTTCAAGGCATTAGTTTGTTTGGGCTTATATACAATGCCGCATATAAGTAGATTATGTTTTAAGGATAAAATACACGATATATCATGAAACGAAATGCCGTGGAGACAAGATGTATGAAAAAGACAAAAGAAAAAACAATAAATTAAACACAGGAAGAAGAAATCATCTCTTGTTTTTGACGATTTATTCCTGTGTTTAATTTGTTTTTCCTTTTGTCTTTTTCATATATATATATATATATATATATATATTATATAATTAATTTTTAAAAATTTATACACACATAAAATTATATATATACACACACACACATATATACACATTACTTATTTTTAATTTATACACACATAAAAGAAATTATATACACACACACGTATACATTATTTATACACATATAAAAGAAATTATATATATACACACACTATATATATATAAATAATAATCCAGGTAAAACATCCACAGGGTAGTAATCCAAAGAATTTCAACTGGGTTTATAAAAAGTGCTCAATATCAAATAGAGCTTTTATATATGATTATTTTCATTTACACAGACATGTACAAAATCTGCGACACTGGCATGTCGATGTTATCGATCAACAGTTATTATAAACTGAGATCTCATCAGGCAGATTTAGAATCCGATCTTAACCTTAGATCATATTTGGAAAGTTCTTTTATAATAACTGTTGATCGATAACATCGACATGCCAGTGTTGCAGATTTTGTACATGTCTGTGTAAATGAAAATAATCACACATATACATACAAACATATATATATATATATATATATACATACATATATATATATATATATACAGACACACACACATTATTTATTTTTAATTTATACACACATAAAAGAAATTATCTATCCACATAAATAAATATATATACATGTATATTTATTTATACACACATAAAAGTAATTATATATACACATAAATAAATATATATATATATATATACACATGTATATTTATTTATACACACATAAAAGTAATTATATATACACATAAATATATATATATGTCCTTGTCTATAGCGGCAAACATCTCCACGATGGCAGCTTTCAGAGTGTGAACTGTGTTGCGTGGGTGCTTGTTGGTATTGGCCTCGATCACGCCCCAGAAAAAATAATCAAGGGTGTTGCAGTGGGATGAAGAGGGCGACCACAAGTCCGGCGACCAGTGATGAGGAACATTGTTGACTTGGGTCGTCTTGTCCTTTTTTTTCAGGGGCAGAGTCTTGTTGGAAGACGTAGGGGGCGTACGGTGGCGATCTCGTGCATACATGTTCCATAATTCAGAATAAGTTTAATAGTTTAGGATTTTATCAAACACATACATTAATAACATACACGCACCAATCCTTTGTATAAAATTATTAATATAACTCAAATTTGATGTGGAGCAATTCTTTTGTCTGTTAACTTTTTTGTATCTAACTTATTTAAATAGTTTTTTGAGGGAGGGGGTGCGAGTTCGATAGGGCGCAACCCTTAAATGATAAAGTTTACAAAAAAATAGTGTGCCGATGTTATTCACCGTGTTACCGAAAATATATATTCCAAAATTCATGGATTTGTTTAGGAGTTTATCATGTACAGCGAAATTATATTATCCACATAAAATTTTATAAGGAGATATCATTTTTTATGTATAAATTTTTAGTATTTACTTCAACAGTGCTCGATACGAAAGTAGAGCTAGGTAGTAAGCTATGAAAATATATTCATGGCAATTAAGCTACACAGAGGCTCGCGCGTTTCATCCCGGGGGGGGGGGGATCTTCAGGCTAAAATGCATTTTAGTATTGTTCCAGTATATATATATATATATAATGACCAAAGAAAAAATCAGTCCACAATCATTATTTTTGTTTATTTTTTATTTCTTTAATTGCCTATATTTTATTTAGTTGTGAAACGCGCGTAAGACAGAGAAAAAGTAGTATATAAAAGAAAAAAGAAATTAAAGATTACGATTGTGGACTGACTTTTTTCTTTGGTCAGTGGAATGCAACCAACCAGTATATTTGCTCTGAAGCCGGAAACATAACTTCATTGAGCTTGTTATTTGAAACAATTTGGATGATATTATGAGGGATATATACTTTAAAAATATTTTTTGTATAAACGCATATATATATATATATTCATAAATAAATATTAAATTATTAATACCTACAGACGCTAGCGTTTCAAGCTCTCATCAATGCAGAAAAGTAACAATTTCAGATAGTCGGGAGGCGTGAACCCGGTTCACAGAGTCAGCCTTAGAATATGCAAACAGTCGCCATATCCACTCGGCCCCCGGAATCTGTCACGTAGTTAAGGAAAATTAAGATCTATATGTACGTAGAAGCAGGCACAGATAGAAGACTAGTCGAGAGTGTTCGACAAACGTATTTGGAACTTTAAAATAATTATGTGCCAATGTTACTGATCATATTGCCTAGAATATATATTCCAAAATTCATATTGATCCATTCATTAGTTTAGGAGATGATCCTGTACATATAAATATATACACGTACCGAACTTTATATATAGAGGTTGAAGTTTTGTTCCCTCTGACAAAAAAGAAGTAACAACATTCTTATGTTCTACTTATTTAAAACACATTTTTAGAGAAAAATTAACTCATAATTCACTGTTTATTCCTATTATTTGGCCTCGGTTAATACAGCCTCAGTCCGGATAGCTTTTGAACACGTGATCTGGCTGCGAGCGGAATCGACTGCCATTGATCTAATAAAGTGAATACTCTCGAACAAAGAAGGTTTGTTAAAACAGAAAGAAGTTTTCGCCTCGAGCAATTTTCTATGTACAATAAAAACCAGCGAGCGTCAAGTTTCTCGTGAAAAACAGATATTCATTTCTAAAACTCAAAAAGACAATGATGTTGAAAATTCTTTTCTTTTTTTTTTTTTGTTATTTTTTTTGAAAAAAATATGTATTCAAAATATGAGACTAGAAATGGAACAAATAGCAAAAAAAAAATTTTGTTTTTCTTTTTTTTTGAATCAAGAAAGGAAAGTTTGTCCGTAGGTGAAAATGATTTTTAGCGAAGTGAACAACAGAACTGAGAAGATGCACTGATTTCAATTATTCTTGAAAATTAAAAAAATAAATAAATAAATAAAAATAAAAATTATAAAAATAAAAATTAAAAAAATTAAAATTAAAAAAATTAAAATTAAAAAAAAAAAAAATTAAAAAAATTTTTTTTTTAAATTAAAATTAAAAAAATAATTCTATACCCTACCCGAGGTTTCTTTTATATTGGAGATGACATGAATGAAAAGTTTAGTGCTATGCTTTAGTTTTTGTATTCACCGTTACTAAAAGTGTTCGGGTAATAAATTGAAAATAAAAAAGCATGAATGACTATTGTGGTTTATCAATCCAGCTCAGATAACTCAATGAATTGTATGAAATTCTAAAATACAAGTAAGTATTACAATTGTAAGTTAAACTATATAAGACCAGATGTGCTGGGAGCCGATCCCCACACTATATAAAGAAAAACACAAATTATCACCAGTCCAGTCCAGTCCTGTATCAATAAATAGTTACCGCAACAAAATACGATGCAGAGCAGTTTAAACAATGTACACACTCTCCACGTAAAATAAGCACTACTTGAACCAACTTGTGGGAGAGACATATACACACACGGAACTGTCCATACTCACACTTCAGCAGGAGTTTAAAGTGCTGAAAATATTTCAAACAAAATATTTCAGGACTCACTTCAACATCATAAAAATTTTTAAATCCTTCTGATGTTTGATAAATAAAACGTATATATATATATATATATATATATATATATATATATATATATATATATATAGTACATGTATTGTATTAGTTTCTGTAAATGTAAATCCGTAGAAACTCAAGTGTTTATAAAAAGTGCTCAATAACAAGTAGAGCTGTTTATAAGTATAACGTTTTATTTATACAAACATTATTGGTTACATATGTGCATACGTGTTTCGGTTGTACTTTTCCCAGAAAGTCAACCTCATCAGACCAAGAATTTTCGAGGAAAGTACAACCGAAACATGTATGCACATATGTAACCAATAATGTTTGTATAAATAAAACTTTATACTATATATATATATATATATATATATATATATATATATATATATATATATATATATTATAATATAAAACTTTGAATTCTAATAAAATTTGATTGACACCTTATTTTATTACTTCATTTTATATTATAATATTAATGCTCTATCCAGTATATTGAGCTTCAGTTTTTTTATCCGGATGTTTCACTAATTATAAGATATTAGTTGACGCTTATATCTTTTGTTGGATTGCTTCATATATATATATATATATATATATATATATATATATATATATATATATATATATATAATTGAAATATAAGCCAAATTAGCAATACAAGATTAATTTATTATTATTTTTTTTTCTTACGTTAATCCTATCGATTACGGAATAAAATTCCTTCTTCAGGGGTGACCAGTATTGAGTCATTTTTTTTTTTTTTTTCATCAAAAAACAAGAATAAAGAAACTTATTTCTTTGTTAATTTGATAAACGTCTTTGATGGTACGACGTCATCGCCGTGCTGTTATGAAAGGCGGGTAGAATTCAAAAACCGGTGTCGAACGAAAAATGCGTTGGCACGCTGTCAAGTAATGTGCGTGTTTATCGTTCAAGTTTCAAAGTATTGCATGGAAAGTTAATAAAATTGAAATATAAGCCAAATTAGCAATACAAGATTAATTTTTTTTTTTGTTACATTAATCCTATCGATTACGGAATAAAATTCCTTCTTCAGGGGTGACCAGTATTGAGTCATTTTTTTTTTTTCATCAAAAAACAAGAATAAAGAAACTTATTTCTTTGTTAATTTGATAAACGTCTTTGATGGTACGACGTCATCGCCGTGCTAAAAAAAAAAAAAAATGACTCAATACTGGTCACCCCTGAAGAAGGAATTTTATTCCGTAATCGATAGGATTAATGTAAGAAAAGAAAAAAAATAATCTTGTATTGCTAATTTGGCTTATATTTCAATTTTATTAACTTTCCATGCAATACTTTGAAACTTGAACGATAAACACACACATTATATATATATATATATATATATATATATATATATATATATATATATATATATATATCGTATGCGAGAGTGGCAGCATACAATACACATATCCGACCTGTACTCTTGTATGGCTGTGAAACATGGTCAACGACGAAACGACAGAATGATACGATCCTGGCTGCAGCGAATCGGATGGAGAAAATTTCCGGTCTCACTCTAGTGGCTTCCATGAGAAAGTATGTCACACAGCAGCGTCTCAACTGATTTGGCCACGTCGCTCGGTGTCAGTCATCCGAAACACTCCAAAGCTACGTGGTAGGTTGTTTAAGACACAAGGGGATCAGTTGATGACGGCACAAGCAAAATGGCAACAGACATGAAAAGTTGAAAGTCATTCATGAAACGTCAAACCTCGAGCTTGGGACAAGGAAAAAAAAAAAACAACATTTTTTTGAAAATAAATAAATAAATAATAATAATTTAGTTGTCTGAATTACGTTGTTAATTTATTCAATTTGTGCGTTAAGTTCTTCTACACAGACGAGACTTTTATCGTAGATAGTGTATCAGAGGAAGAAAATCCTTTTTGGACTGATGCGATTTATTATTTTTTTTATTCCCAATCTAAAGTGCCTAACATTTCTTCCAATCGTTTTGGATTTCTTCTAGTCACTGATCTTAAACAATGCTGGGGCAAAAGTAATGATGGGACAATTACAATATTTTCCCCGATTTCAATACAATTACCGATTCCGATTCTAAAATCGCCTCATCGCCTAAAAAAGTAGAATTTAATTTGGAGGGGAGGGAGGGGGTGATTTAGCGGAGAGTCCTCATCTACTTTTAAATATAGATAGAATTTGTTTTTTAAATTTGACAAACTTCTTAATGTTTTCGCTTTATGTATTGTATCCAAGATTTTGATGAACTCATTGTGGTATTTTCATCTATATTTTTCACTTGTGTCATTTATCAACCCGTGCCATTTTTTTTTTTCCAGTGCCACTTTTACCTAAATTCGTTATTATGATCTATAGATTCTGGTTTTAGTAAAATTATAATAAATATTTTGCATTTTATTATTAGTATCAGCAATGAAAAATTAAGTTTTAAACAATAACAAGAAGTTTGGCTCCAATTTTCCCGATTCCGATATCCCAAAAAGTTCCGATTGTTCCGATTCCCGATTAATCGTCCCAACACTAGTCAAAAGAAGGAACTGAACAACTATTACTTCAGTAAAACAACAACAAAAAAAACTTGATTCATATAAATAAGCATTTTGCAGCTTTTTTTAATCAGCGTGATTCTGTTGTCGGCATCAGTTTCCCCGATTCTTTCTAGAATCATGTACTTACAGAAGGGACCAGTGCCCATTCTGGGGGAGCTGGATTTCCCCCACATTTAAAACCGACCTTGTGTCTTACTTTGCTCTATTTCTCCCTAAAGGTATTAACTACATCGCATTATGATATCCTCCTGAAGGGAGGTGACGGTGGCTAAGTGTTTAACTACACGAACTGACAACCCCGATGTCACCAAGTTCGAATCCAGTTCGTTCCATAGAAACATTTTCACTTAGAATGTTAGCAACCTTCATGTGGTCCTTCCCGTAAGTAACCAATGTTTTTCTAGACAGAATTCTAACTAGAACGATATCCGGAAAACCAATGCCAGCGATAGAATCATCTGAAATAATTTGAAGGTTGGGAAGTTTCTGTTTAATTAATTTTCCAGGTATTCTTGTTATATTTCTGCTGATCAAAAAAGAACGACGCCAAACACGGATATATAAAAATATAATGACATATCTTTATTGTCGGTGGCAGTAAACAAGTGGAAGTGAGGGAGGAAGCGAGATGCACGCACAGGAATTTGACGAGTGGTTTTTTTCCGGGGGTCCCAAATCGGCAATCGACTGACAATAAGGTTGATATTGTATAACAATTTGTGACACCCATGCCTCTATTTAAAACGCCTACTGTTCAGCTTCGTTGTCAATGTAGCTATGCCCTAGGGCATTTATTCGGCGACGGGAAATTTCTTTCTGCCGGTAACCATTATGTTTTATTTTGTTTCAGCCAGGTGTGTGTCCGTGTTAAGTGCACCTACTTCTGCCAGATAACCGTTTCAGTACACCCGGCCTGGATATTTAACACTATCAGTTTGGATACAAACCAATGAATCAAACTTCTTTTTTTGGCCGGCTTGATTCTGTTGTTAAGTATCTGATTCTAGATAGAATCGGGGAAACCAATGCCAACAACAGAATCAAGCTGAATCATACATATTTTTTTTTCCTGAAATAATGACCCTAACCCTAACCATGCTTATTTTGAACCAGCATTGTTTAAGTCCAGTGACAAGGAGAAATCCAAAACGACTGGAAGAAGTGCTGGGATGACGAGTCTTATTTCAAAGTTTTCATTTCCCAAGACTAGTTGCTTTACCAAGTGCAGTCAACATTATTTCGGACATAGCTAAGGAATGATGGACTCATACTGAGAGTATTAAAGCAATTGTTGGCACTTGATATCTGCCAATAGTCACCCATCTAAGTACAGATCAAAGTGAATGATGCTTAACTTTGGTTAACCAACAAGAACCAGTGTTTCAACATGACATAGCTGTAAGCAAGGCTTTATAAAATAAAATGTTATAATCCCGTTGACACATCAGTTTTTATTAAATCACCAAAGTTAAGCGACATTGAGTCTGGTCAGTACCAGATGGGTGACCATTTGTGAATACCAGACGATGAATGTGGAAAAACGGCAACATCTCACTGCAAAAAAATCAGCTCTGAAGATATCTTTAACCAGTACTTCAATATAACTTACGAAAGCACACATGTAATGACAATGGAGTAATTGCTTCCCTGGGCATGAGTTCTGTTTTCAAGCATGCGGCGAAGCTCTCTGGAGTATGCAGATAGTTTTTAGTGTTTTTTTTTTTTAATTTTCATTTTTAGTACAATACTTGAAGGTCTAAAGGGGGGAAAAAGCTAACATTATCCTCGTTCATTTAAAAGTAAAACTTTTTATACAGATTTTGCTAAAAAGACCAAAAACAATTCAAGAGGTAAAAAAAGAAAAAAAGTAAAAAAAAGAAAAAAAGAAAAAAGTAAAAAAGAAAGACAAAGTGAAAAAGAAAGACAAAGTGAAAAAGAAAGAAATAGTGAAAAAGAAAGAAATAGTGAAAAAAAAGAAAAAATGAAAAAGAAATAGTGAAAAAGAAAGAAATAGTGAAAAAGAAAGAAATAGTGAAAAAGAAAAAAATAGTGAAAAAGAAAGAAAAAGTGAAAAAGAAAAATAAGAAAAAAAAGAAAAAGAAAAAAAAAGAAAAAGAAAAAAAAACGAAAAAAGAGAAAAAAAACGAAAAAAAAAACGAAAAAAGAGAAAAAAAAAACGAAAAAAAAAACGTAAAAAAAAAACCCCAAACAAACAAAAAAACAAACAAAAAGAAAAAAACAAGTGCCTCTTGAGAAACATGAAAGGACTTTTTGAAGAGTGAACTATTGAAGCCAGAGTTGTTCACATTTCTGATAGGATGGTCACCCGCGTTCACCAAAGGAGCTGTTGATTATGATACAGTCGAACGAGTGGCCGATTTGCTCGCCGCAACTTGATGGCTGCCAGCGACTGATCAGCTTCATTCATTCAGGCAGAAAGTGAAACATGGCCCGAGGTCAACACACAAAATTCAGATCAAATAATAGCCATGCGCGCTTCTGTGCACATGCTAAAAACGAAGAGAACAACACCAGGCCTTTTTATTGGTCGGAAAAAGACGTACAAAATAGTGCAATTGCGCTGTAAACTTTGTGTTGCTAATTAATAGCGCACGATCAACAATCAAAATCCGGGCACCTGGGGCTGCGGGAAGGAGATACACACATTGGTTCGAATATTAACTTGGAACACAAGTTCTGTCCTTTTTTTTTAAGGCTCAGTAGAGTCATCACTTTAGTCTCAAGAGACAATGGATAACCCCTGTAAGAATGCCTGTGCTTGGAGTCTATTGTGAAGCAAGGGTTGCACAATCACTATCGGAATTGCTTGAATCTAGTGGCAAGTAGAAGTCTAAAACGTGAGAAACAATGTTGGGATAAGTAGTGAGTCCTCCCACATACAGTACCTGGTATTCCCGAATGGTCACCCATTTAGTACTGGCCAGGATCAACGTTGCTTAACTTTGGTCATCTAACGAAAACCGGTGTGTCAACGTGATTATGCCGGATATAAAACTCAGTGAAACGATACTAAAACATAATGTCATATATTTACTAGTTTATACCCACTCCTTGATGTTTTCGGGTTAGGTTCGCCCACTTTAACAAAAGAAAGATATTTGTAAAAATTTGTGAAAATATGTTAATTAGTATTTGTATGAAAGAGTAAGTAACTACTATGAAAATATTTGTATGAAAGAGTAAGTAACTACTAAGTATATATTTGTATGAAAGAGTAAGTAACTATTATGAATATATTTGTATGAAAGAGTAAGTAACTACTATGAATATATTTGTAAGAAAGAGTAAGTAACTACTATGAATATATTTGTATGAAAGAGTAAGTAACTACTAAGTATATATTTGTATGAAAGAGTAAGTAACTATTATGAATATATTTGTATGAAAGAGTAAGTAACTACTATGAATATATTTGTAAGAAAGAGTAAGCAACTACTATGAATATATTTGTATGAAAGAGTAAGTAACTACTATGAATATATTTGTAAGAAAGAGTAAGTAACTACTATGAATATATTTGTATGAATGAGTAACTACTATGAATATATTTGTATAAAAGAGTAAGTAACTACTATGGATATATTTGTATAAAAGAGTAAGTAACTACTATCAACATATTTGTATGAAAGAGTAAGTAACTACTATGAATATATTTGTATGAAAGAGTAAGTAACTATTATGAATATATTTGTATGAAAGAGTAAGTAACTACTATGAATATATTTGTATGAAAGAGTAAGTAACTACTATGAATATATTTGTATGAAAGAGTAAGTAACTACTATCAACATATTTGTATGAAAGAGTAAGTAACTACTAAGAATATATTTGTATGAAAGAGTAAGTAACTACTATGAATATATTTGTATGAAAGAGTAAGTAACTACTATCAACATATTTGTATGAAAGAGTAAGTAACTACTATGAATATATTTGTATGAAAGAGTAAGTAACTACTATCAACATATTTGTATGAAAGAGTAAGTAACTACTATGAATATATTTGTATGAAAGAGTAAGTAACTACTAAGAATATATTTGTATGAAAGAGTAAGTAACTACTATGAATATATTTGTATGAATGAGTAACTACTATGAATATATTTGTATGAAAGAGTAAGTAACTACTATGAATATATTTGTATGAAAGAGTAAGCAACTACTATGAATATATTTGTATGAAAGAGTAAGTAACTACTATGAATATATTTGTATGAAAGAGTAAGTAACTACTATGGATATATTTGTATAAAAGAGTAAGTAACTACTATCAACATATTTGTATGAAAGAGTAAGTAACTACTATGAATATATTTGTATGAAAGAGTAAGTAACTATTATGAATATATTTGTATGAAAGAGTAAGTAACTACTATGAATATATTTGTATGAAAGAGTAAGTAACTACTATGAATATATTTGTATGAAAGAGTAAGCAACTACTATGAATATATTTGTATGAAAGAGTAAGTAACTACTATGAATATATTTGTATGAAAGAGTAAGTAACTACTATGAATATATTTGTATGAAAGAGTAAGTAACTACTATGAATATATTTGTATGAAAGAGTAAGTAACTACTATCAACATATTTGTATGAAAGAGTAAGTAACTACTATGACTATATTTGTATGAAAGAGTAAGTAACTACTATGAATATATTTGTATGAAAGAGTAAGTAACTACTATCAACATATTTGTATGAAAGAGTAAGTAACTACTATGACTATATTTGTATGCAAGAGTAAGTAACTACTATGAATATATTTGTATGAAAGAGTAAGTAACTACTATGAATATATTTGTATGAAAGAGTAAGTAACTACTATGAATATATTTGTATGAAAGAGTAAGTAACTACTATGAATATATTTGTATGAAAGTAAGTAACTACTATGAATATATTTGTATGAAAGAGTAAGTAACTATTATGAATATATTTGTATGAAAGAGTAAGTAACTATTATGAATATATTTGTATGAAAGAGTAAGTTACTACTATGAATATATTTGTATGAAAGAGTAAGTAACTACTATGAATATATTCATGTCTTCTTTTTATCGGCAAAAAACATTGCAAATTATGCTTTTAAACCTAATTTTAAGCAATAATTCACATTGAACTTTGATGCCGAATATCCTTTATGTCTATTTTTTGCATTCAAACGTTACTTAGTCATAAAAAATATTTATGTCATGTTTTGCTAAAATCAATTTCTTCCTGGGGGCAGGGGGAGCAGATTTTAGTCCGACAGTCATCAGTCGGAGATAGGTAGTCATGCCGTCCCCCCATTAAGTCCATCTTCAGAGCCTTACTCTTTTTCTTTTGGGGGCAGATGAAGAGTTTAACTGCTTTTTTTTATATGATTAAATGGGTTACAAATAGATGTGGCCCCATCCAAGTGTGACGACACGTGTACAAAGTGCTTCGATTTGAAAGCAACCCTAACGTAGACGGACACCGGACAGAAAGATAAGTGTCTGACATTATTTCAGGGGGTTAGCAGCTGCTTTGGGGATATGTCGAGATAAGTTAGTTACTGGAAATTAACATTTGACTGCCATCAGTGATGGCTTAACACTTTAAGGAGGATTACAGCCAACGGGGGAAAGGAGACGTAGAATTAACCAATACGTGAGAGAATTAAACTGGACATTTCATTATCTAAACCTGAAATTAACGAAGAAAGGCAGGAAGGAAGAAAGAAGAGTTGGAGGTTGACCAACACAGAGGTCTGTCTTCATATCTATAGAATAAACGGGAACGTACGTGTGTCCAGCTTGCATCAATAATCACGTATGCAAATTTAATTTTATGAGTAAAGTAGTGGAGGCTTAATCTTAATAACTGATGATAAAAATAGAGGAAAAAAATTATTTCACTTTTAATAGACACAAGAACAAATATTCTCTTGATTTTAATACTTTTGTGAATGAAATAGGAATTGATCTACAGCAAACAGATGCTTTATTTACAGGAGAGAGAGAGAGAGAGAGAGAGAAAGAAAGAGAGAGAGAAAAAGAGAGAGAAAGAGAGAGAGAGAAAGAAAAAAAGAGAGAAAGAAAGAGAGAGAAAGAGAGAGAGAAAGAAAGAGAGAGAGAGAAAGAGAGAGAGAGAAAAAAAGAGAGAGAGAGAGAAAGAAAGAGAAAAAGAGAGAGAGAGAGGGTGAGAGAGAAAAAGAGAGAGAGAGAGGGTGAGAGAGAAAAAGAGAGAGAGGGTGAGAGAGAAAGAGAGAATTAGTTGTTTTTTTAAGTAAAACTTATCTCACATATTCTTTTGTAGAACTTTACTCGTGTATTTGTTCAAGAAAGACTTCACTCGCATTTTTTTAAGGAAGTTTTAAGCCGATTAGTTGTTATTAATTAGTTGTTATTAATTCGTTGTTATTAATTCGTTGTTTACACTAAGATTTACGTTGTGTGTGACAACAGTAAGAAATCAATTGTTATTACTTACTACTCCCCGTGGCGTTCTACTACTTATAAGTGTATACTAGCTGTTCCGACCTGGCGTTCTATCGGTAGTGTATTCACTTGCAAATTGTTTTGTGTTTATTCTTTCAAACTATACCGTCTTTTTTTTTCTCTAAAATATTATCTTTTTGGTTTCAATCAAAGGGGAGTAACTCTGTATGGACGAATACAGAGTAACGTTGTGTTATTACGTTGTGTTATTACGTTGTGTTATTACATGGACTTGGGTTCAATTTCTGTCAGGACAACTGCATAACTTTTATTAATATCCATGTTAGTAGATGGGATTTTAGATCAGCATTGGATGGGGGAAAGTGGAGAAAGTGAACGGATAGACTGACATTTTTTTTTTGTTGTCTTATATATAAATAGAAAATATATAGAATGTAACGTTTTCTTTTCTGGCTATTATTTATCCATTTGTTTCTCTGAACCTGGTCAGAAAAGATTAAGATAATCCGCTTCCTTCAGAGTGACAAAAAATTAAAAATTCAATACCCCCCCCCCCCTCCAAAGAAAGTGCAGAATTGACTTGCGTTTTTGTCACCTGTCATATCCAGTTTTAGGGTTAGGGTTAGTCTTAGGGTTAGGGGTTAGTCTTGTCGAACTCGGGAATCTGTGCGGAATTTTGAACAGAACCCGTTATTTAATCTATGGGGGTAGATTGTTCTCGTTCCGTCAGCCATGATCGGGTTTAAGTCTTAAGTAATTCATAATTGTATTCTTAACATCGCCCGTACTGAGGATTGAACCTTCCACCTCCAGAAGACTGTCACTTAGAAATGATTATTACTTAGCACTTTTATCCGTTGCACGCTATTTCCATGAGAACAAAAAATCCTTAGATCGAAACTAACGATATAAATGGATCAATGGTTGCAATTGGACTCCACCTCGAAATGCTCCTGTTCTGGTACGATATTCACCTCGAGCGGGTTGAGCAAACTTCTTCAGAAGGAGGAAGTTTCTAGGGAATATTAAATTCACAAGCGCTCCTCACTCAATCGCATGTATTAGAACTTGGACTCAGTACCTTTATTTGGATGCTAGTAACCTAGAAATTGTTTCCAACTTCAAAGCGTTTAGGGATCGAACACCGACTAAATTCTGAACCCTTAATTTTAGAATTATACCTAACCCTATACCTAACCCTAACCTCCATAGTTCATTATCACGCAGCAAGTGAACGATACATCACCGACTATTTCTACCTTATCTCAAACTCTTAAAATTCCATAAACGCAGTTCACGCCACCGGGATGCCTAAAAAGAAATTGCTTGTTTCTCTGCCTGCCTCCATTTCTAATTTATCTTCACTAAATGTACCCCTTCCCTTGAATGGGGCCCATTTTTGTTCTTTTTAACCTTCGTCGTGCCATTAATGTCTTCTATGTAAGAATCACTGCTTCCAAATATATATGCCGAAGATATATGGGCAACAGCTTGTCCATAACAAAAAAGGGGGGAAAAAAGATTAGCAGCATGTTGGTCACAAGAGTCGTAAGAATGAACAGAACGACATCATTCTTTATGACAGGGGTCTCAAACTGAAGCGTCCATTACGTACTGAGCAAAAAGCGCGTCAGGCCAGAAACGGCCAACGACATGACATTCATCATGTCACATTTCATTGGTGTTCGCATCAAGACACTTTCTTTTTTAAAGATACAGATTGGATATTTATTTCCACTTTCTTTAATATGGGTGTCCAAATTTATTTCTTCGTAAAAAAAAAAGACATACATTTTCTGAAAGTATATTTCTACCTTCTCGGCAGATAGCTTAGAAATAATAAGTTGTAGTTTAGTGTTACATGTTAAGATAACTGATTTATCTGAAAGTTTTCCTGATTGAATTATCCCCCCTTGAGTTATTCTATGCTTAAAGGAAAAAGAGTGGTGGCACTAGTGTATGATTTGCATAGCTATAGTATTGGCCAATCAGAATCCAGTTTGAGGTAAGTTTTTGGTAGAGGTTGACTATATTATCTCAGGGCTTTGAGAAACTTCCAGGGATTTTCATACTAGACGGGGTTCACCTTGGCACCATTCTGACAACCTAGCGATTGTCCTGAACCAACAGAACCTTCTTTGTTAGAATGAGGTCCAACCCGGCCCAGTCTTGAGGTGCATCCTCCCAGGTAGTAATTCGTCTTTTGAAAGTGGGGATTTATTTACTGTTGATCGCTTGAGGCACCCCGTTGACGAGTCTATTCATGGCTATTTTTATATACATTTTTGTTGCATCAGCACACACGCTAAATAGGTAATCAGTCTCTTCGATGTCACGGACGAGTGTTATCGGTGTGTCATCTGACTAATTCAAGAGCCTAAACTTCTAAATCTGGTCATTATAATGGTAAGTAAAAATTACTTTATGATTCTCTAGTGTATTACGATTATTTAGATGCATATATTGTAGGGTAGGGTAGTTTGTAATTTTGTTTTACGGCATATCAACCCTTTTCGGGTTATTTAATGCCGAATCTGGTCATTTTGGTGAAGGTTTTTATGCTTCAAGTTCTTTATATGTTCAAATGTTTATTCATGCTGTTTGGTTGAATGAAAGGGGGGGGGAAGAGGGGAGGGAGTGAAGGGGAGGGAGGGAAGAAGAGGGGAGGGAGGGAAATTTTTGTTTTTTTGTTTTGGATTTTGCAGAACATGATTGAGTTTTGCAAAGAAAAAGAAAAAACAATAAAACATCAATGTTTGGTGCATTTTGAGTCAGGAAGTCAATAACTTCAAACAGCCTGATTTGGTAGCGCCAGTCATATATTGTAGTGTTTTGTTATACATGTAAAATTTTATGCCATTTATTGCACATTTGCAACATCATTTATTTTTGTTCAATAAATATATTTTTTTTTTCCCCCAAAGTCATTGATACTACTTTATCCATTTACAGTTTTTAATATTTCTTTGTTCCGAACATTTTCATCATGTTTCAATGGTTTCTTGGGTCAAGGGTGAGAAAATTCTTGTTTCTTGGGTCAAGGGTGAGAGAATTCTCACAGAGTCTGACTCCTAAAGCAACGAATTAGAAAAAGCAAAAACTGCAAGACGCACACATCTATTATAGCGGAAATCTGTAGCGAGTGCGTTCCATCTGTCAAGACGTACCAAAATAGCATCGGCATCCACAGGGGATGAATAAAACTGGACAATAGAACACTTGTAAAAGCCGATGGAAGTACTGACAGGTTTGAGATTATATAAACCGAAGTCAGGGCATGTGTGAATGAGCAAGACGATGTCAGATGGTGTCGTTTTGGTGATACGACAGGTTCCTGGAGATTGCTGGCTATAAAAGTGGAACTTGAGATTTGGTAAAGAATATTGTTAATGTGCAGCAAAGCCTGGAATTGCAGGAGTTGCGTTGAGGAACACCAGTTCCACGAGGATGGGCTTAATTGCACGGCAGAAAAGTTTTATTTCTTCGGAATGAACACTGGTAAAGTGTTTTGCAAATCTAGAGAGAGAGAGAGAGAGAGGGAGAGATAAGAAGAAAAAAAAAAAACGAAAAGAAAGTACCTCTTTCTTTTTCGACAACTCAATTCCTCCCCCAAAGTATTGAAAGCAAGAAAATACAAAATATTATCGCACACAATAACCAAATTATACTTTTCCCCACTGCACTCATAGAGGAAGGGTCGGGGGGGGGGGTCAATTCTTGATGCTTTTAGCGCATGAACAAGTACAAGAGAGTCAAGGAACTTTAGACTTTTTTTGCAACTATATATGTAAAAGCTCTCAGGGGGGGGGGATTTCTCACATTAAATTCATGTTGTGTCACAGCTTTCCTTCACGGCAAGGCACATAAATACATACTCATGTTTATAATTATATTTTTTTTTATTCCTCAGACTGAATCTTTGAATCTGAAAGGGCAAAAAATGGTTGGTTGTTTTGTTTTACGGCATGTCCACCCTTTTCGGGTTATTCAATGCCAAATCCGGTCATTTTGGTAAAAGTTTTATGCTTCAAGTTCTTTATCTCTTCAAATATTTATTCATCGTGTTTAGTTTGGTTGTTTTGTTTTATGGCATATAAACCCTTTTCATGTTATTTAATTCAAATTTGGTCATTTTAATCAAAGCTTTTGGATCAAGAGTACAATAAGGACCCCAGTTCATTAACACAACACGCGGAACATGTTCCAGAAGTTACCGGCGTCTTCCAGTTCGTCTTCCGGTTGACCTCACAATACACTTTTTCTTAAAATACACAACACGAAATATAGAATGTTCTGAGTTTAAAATTTGTTTTTTTAGTAAATAAAAGTAAAACAAAAAAAGATAAATTGTTTTGTTTATTGCAAAACGAAAGATTACAAGTCAGCCGATTTTTAAAAAAGCGTATATATTTCGTTTATTTTATTTACAAGTTGCTTTGTAAATAGCGACCATGTGTATTGCGAGGTTAACCGGAAGACGCCGGTGACTTCCGGAACATGTTCTGCGTGTTGTGTTAATGAACTGGGGTTTTTATTGTACTCTTGATCCAAGCTTTTATGCTTCAAGTTCTTTATGTCTTCAAATATTTATTCATCGTGTTTGGTTTGGTTGTTTTGTAGAGAAAAATTGTTGTTTTTGTTTTCGGCTTTGCAAAACATGATTGAGTTTTGCAAAAGGAAAGAAAAAACAATAACATCAATGTTTGGTGCATTTTTGGTCAGGAAGACGGTATTCTCAGACAGCCTGATCTGGTAGCACCATGATGCAAGTAAGGGTCAGCATTGGAGGACTATTTGAAATTGTTTGTTTGATTCTTTTTTTTGTTTATGTTTTTTTCATATTTACTTTGTTTTTATTTTGTGTTTTTAGTCCTGTCTCTGTGTGTTTGTTTTCATCATCATCATCAGTTTAAATAAAAACAATTATGTATCATCATCATCATCGGTTTAACGTCAGTTTTACATGCTGGCATGTGTTGGACGGCTTTAAGAAACTGATTTCCAAACTAATCAGGTCTTTATTTATTGCTTAGGTCCATTTTTATCACAAGCCTCCAATGTTTTCCTTGGCTTTCCCCTATGAACCGAACCTGCTACCTCAACTGTTCTACATCCATTGACTCAAAAACTCTCATCCATTCTTTCAAGGTGCCCATGCCAATGAACTCTACTCTTATCCCCTATACTGTTCAGATTTAAACTTCCTCTGAGGTCATCAGATCTAAGTCTGTCTTTAAGACTCACATTACACATCCATCGTATAATTCTCGTATCATTTCTCTCCATGCAACGCATGTCCTCAACTATCACTGGCCAGGTTTCACTTATATGATCACACTGCATACACATGCCTGATAGACTCTTCCCTTGGGTCGACATAGGTAACACTCTGCTGGTTAGTAATGACAGTAGTTCCTTGAACTTAACTAATCCACTCTTAATTCCAGCAACCTCACCAGCACCTGCTCCACCCTGTGCTCCAATGGTATCACCAAGGTAACAAAACTTCTCGACAACCTCAATAGCTTCGCCATCCAGATATACTTTCTAATCTATCTCCATCTTTGCTGTATATATTTTTGTTTCTTCGGAGGTGGGGATGGCGACATAACAGTTTTAGGAATCTTTATAAACACTTCGAGATTCTTTGTTCTTTTCTAAACAAGAGAAAAAAGTGTTTCTTCTTTCAACTCACAATTGTCATCACGCACATGTTTTTGCATCTTCTAATTTTATCAGTAAATCTTAAAAAATAAAATAGATATATTTTAGGTTTTTAAATGTAAGCCGAAACAAATCAGCTGGAAGCATAAAAGACAAAGTCTCGCACGCGGATAGTTTCTCATGGTTTCCATACCATTCTTAAGTTATATATAAAAAAAAAAAGTTTCCGTAAAAATCTTTGTTGTCATTCAACAATGAGATACTGTTATGTTTTGCCGTCTGCTAGAATCTGCCTCAGATGGTCAGTTCGCAGATATTCGGAATGGAGCGTAGGTTTTATTTGTAAGGAAAATTCTATTTTTAGGCATTCAGGTATGAATTCGTAACCGCCCTCCATCTACCTCCTGTCATATATATGGACAATAACTCCTTCTGTCTATTCTTCCCAATATATATATATATATATATATATATATATATATATATATATATATTAGTATTTCATGTATCTACATAAAATTCTATAAGGAGATATAATTTTTTATGTATCAATTTCCAGTATTTACTTCAACAGTGCTCGATACGTAAGTAGAGCTAGGTAGTAAGCTATGAATATATATTTATGGCAATTAAGCTACACAGAGGCTCCCGTGTTTCATCCCGGGGAGAATCTTCAGGCTAAAACCATTTTAGCCTGAAAAATTCCCCCCGGGGATGAAACGCGGGAGCCTCTGTGTAGCTTAATTGCCATAAATATATTTTCATAGCTTACTAGGTATATATATATATATATATATATATAACTTCTTTGTAATATAGCAGGAAAAATCCCAGCAGAGTGCTCGTTTAATTTAGAATAAAAATTAAAAACGTAATATTTATTTATTTATTTTGGTACAGAAAAATTAGTAAAACATTCGTACCGTCGGTTTCAAGCACAGAAGGACTAAGCCATCCGGCTCTCTACAGCTTCTGTTGTCATCTGTTTCGGAAATGTGAAGTCACGTGTCACTCTCGTTTGGATAACACTCTTAGCAAATAACGCATGCAAACGAGAGTGACACGTGACTTCACATTTCCGAAACAGATGACAACAGAAGCTGTAGAGAGCCGGATGGCTTAGTCCTTCTATGCTTGAAACCGACGGTACTAATGTTGTACAAATTTTTCTATACCAAAATAATATATATATATATATATATATATATATATATATATATATATATATATGTGTGTGTGTGTGTGTGTGTCTAGAAAAATTGTTGTCGGGTTAAGAATAATGTTTCCATACTGCAAAAAAAAAATGAAGAAATATTCATTTTTTTTTATTGTTGTTATTGTTAAAGATAAAAGAAAAAAATGTATAAAATGTAAGTTCGAACCTAATTATGAGAAAGTGACAGTAGACATGTCTTCCATTCGATTGGTGGAATATGCTGAAGAGTTTGTCGGAGTTTCGGGGTGGGGAGTAATGTTGATGCAAATTTCACACTTTATCACGTGTGTATATATATGTGTGTGTATTAAGTGAGTATGTGTTTGCTATATATACATATTATATATATATACACATCTTCACATGTTTATGTATACATATATCTCTATCTACTTATATATGAATCTGTATATATATACATATATATGTGTATATCTGTATGGAGGTATATAGATGGATATATGTATATATATATATATATATATATATATATATATATATATATATATGGGTATATGTATATATATGCATATATATATACATGTATATATGCATATATACGAGTATACAAATATAAATGGATATTTATATATATATGCATAGATGGATATATGTATATATAGATGTATGTATATGTATATATATATATATATACATGCATAGATGGATATATGTATATATAGATGTATGTATATGTATATATATATATATATACATGCATAGATGGATATATGTATATATAGATGTATGTATATGTATATATATAGATGGATATATTTGTATATATATAAATATAGATGGACATATTTGTATATATATAAATATAGATGGACATATTTGTATATATATATTTATATGTAGGTCGATGTATGGATATATATATATATATATGTGTGTGTGTGTGTTTATATGCATAGCTATATGTATAGATGTTTCTATATATTTATATGTGTATATATGTGTGTGTGTATACGTGCATGTGTGTGTGCATAGTTTTTTTCTTGTATACATTTGTAATACTAATACAGCAATATGGCCTTAAGCATTGACTTCCAATTAGTAATTCATATATATATATATATATATAAGCTTAAAAGATTTGTTTTTTATGTGTCAGCAAAAGATTGCTTTCGTTGTTTATTTGTTGTTGTTATTATATATATATTATATATATACATATACATTTATTTCCTTGTAGTTCCAATTAGATTTATACAGTCAAACGAGCTTTCCGTGACAGACGACATTTTATTGTCCAACTTTTATTTTTGAAGTTTTCTCTATTTACATTTTGTTGTTTAGGATAAAATATTAAAGACAAGTTTGTTTTTTATAATAAAATAATACCATCGTGTAATAATATCATGAGGCATTTTTTAAGTGATAAAAAATTATCAGTAAAAAAAAAAAATTTACTACAATTTATTTATATATTTGACCTAAATAAAATAAACCTAAATAATATAAATGAATTGACCTAAATAAAATTAAAAAAAAAACATAGACATGTGTGTAATTTTTTTTTTCATTGAGTGTTGAGGATATGTGTTGCATGTAGAGTAATGATATGAGAATGATACGATGTGTGTGTAATGTGAGTCTTCGATGATATAAATCTGAACAGTATGGGTAGTTGAGATGGGCGGTTTTACCGAAAAACCGCGGTTTTTCGGTTTCGTCTCCATACCGAATACCGACTCGTTTTTTTTTTTTTAAACCGTAACCATTCGGTATTGTGTTTTTACTACAGTAAGCCACCATATACAAGGAAACACGGTTGAAAAGATTTTCCGATTTGAATAAAATTGAATATTACCAAAAAATGTTATATTAGTAAGAGGACAGATGGAACAAATATATTACTGCTATAAACACGAGGCGATTTTTGTTTATTTTCATTCTAGAACGAATTTTAAACATTTTAAAATATGAATATAGAAAATGTTGTTACATTTTTCGTACCCAACTAGTAAATAAATTAATCTTTCATCTTTTTTTATGCATTAAAATTATAATTGTACGTTGTTTTGTCTTTCGGTAATAGTAATTTTAAATTATCTTATCCTAAAAAATATTGTCCTTCTTTTGAGCGAAAGTCAACAATGGCTACTAGTATTGCTGATATAACAATCAATCAGCAGCAGCGTCTTGTAAAATTCGTTTATAAACTTCTTTAAAAGTAAGATAAAAATACTTTTTGTGCTTAAAAAAGTTAATCCTATTAGGTTCTTTTATAAAAAATACTTTAAAAAATACTGGTTTTCACTCAACTTTCGAACTTCTAGTAGTAATGAATTTCTAGTCGCCAATTTAAAAAAAAAATTAAGATTCTATTTTTTTAGGCGATTACGTCTTAAAGTCTTGGCGAAAAAAAGAAAAAACAAAACAACAAAAAATAGTTTAGAATTTAGAGTGGGGGATCAGTTTCGCATATAAATGTAATGTAAAATGATCTGTGATTTCCCGGCCATTCTTGCCTTTTAGTGAAATTTATAAAATAAATAATTACTCTACCATTAACTCTAGGTACGACTAACAAGCCCACCTCCTAAAAATGCCATCTTGAACGTATCGTACCATTAACCTTAAATTTGAGTGGCAAGCCACTCCTAAAAAACTCCCTTAACCCTAACACTAAGTCCGAATGGCAACCTCCATCCAAAAAAAAAACCCTTCCTTAACCTTATCACTAACCCTAAGTCCAAGTAGGAAGCCCTAATCCTACAAAAAAGCCCATTAAAACCACACATAATCGTCTAAAAAAAAAAAAAAAGCAGACGCCCATAAAAAAAACGCACAGGATTTATTTGCCATAGAAAAAAATTGATTAATGCCCTAAAACGCTAGAATGGCCCGGAAATGGTGAATTATTCTGCATTAAATATATGTGAAACTAATCCCCCACTCGAAATTCTAAATGAATTGTTTTTTTTTCTTTCTGCTAAGTTTTCAGGGTGTTCACACTTAATTGCCCCTAGCCCTACCACTAACCTGAAGTTCAAGTGGTAAGCCCCCCTCCTCCCACAAAAACCCTTATAATCGTCAAAAAAAAAAGAAAAAAACCAAAAACAAAAAAAAAGCACAGGATTTATATACCATAGAAAAAATAATTAACTGGCCTAAAAGGCTAGAATGGCCTTGAAATGGGGGATTATTTTATGTGAAACTGATCCCCACTTTAAATTCTAAAATAATTGTTTTTGTTTCTTTCTTTCTGCCTAGTTTTTCAGGGTGTTAACATGTAATTGCCTAAATAAAAAAAGTAGAATCTCATATTTTGGGGAGGTAAGGGGGTGAGTTAGCAGAAGGTGTAAATCTACAATAATGCTAAAGAAATCTTGCAATATATTCATTTTTAAACAGTCCTAGTATTAGATTTTAGTTTCTTGTACATAAAATGTATTACAATTCAACTTTGAGTTTTCTAACTTCTTTCTTTTAATGGATTCATGGTATTTTTAAGGTATTGCAGCATATTTATGTGCACTTAGTGCAGATTACTTGGAAACCATTAATTTCTGGAGATTTTCAGTGGCATATTCTGATTCCTTGTACGAAAATACACTTATATGGTAAATTTCATTGCTTAATCTTATAACATTTTTTACTGAAAAATTAGTGTAAAAAATGTGACGAAACGCATATGGTATTAAAGAGGGGAAAATATCCAATTGTGCGAGGCACAAAAATAGTCATAACTTCCTTATTTTTAGTCAGATTTAAAAAATTTAAAAAGATTCTTTCTTAGATCATCAAGCTCTTTCTATATATGCCATTATTGAGATATTTTAAGCAATTTAAATTTTTTCATGTGTATTGCTACTTGTAGGAAGAAATCTTTGTTTACAGTTTGTTTATCATTAACATTTTGAATTTTCAAATGAAAAAAAGAGAAATACGACAGACAACATGACATCGTATTTTTAGCATAAACTATTTTCAAATGAAAAAGAAAAAATCAAACGCGTTCCGTATGATGTCGAAAATCTATTTGATTCAACTCAAAATTGTAAAATAATTATTTGTTTGTTTCAGAGTTATCTAAAAAAATAAGTTATTAAAATGAAATTTAAAAAAAATACTTGTAAAAGTAAATAAACGAAAAGTAGTGAGTAAGTATAAACATTTAAAAAGAAAAAAAGTAGTTGCCAATGCTAGTGTCACTTTATTCGGATTTTTAAAATTATTTTAAACATTAGGCATTTCATTGTTTACTTTTGAAAAGCCACTTCATACATAAATTGTAATTTCTAGAGAACTATCTCTCAACTATACCGTTTTCTCTCCCAAAAATGAGTTATTCAAAAAGTAGACTATGCAACGATTTATATTTTACTAAATTGTTAATATGGTATTTATTTAGAGTTGACAATTTATTCGAAAGTTTAATTATTAAACTTTAATCCAAGTCATGAATTCTATGACTAAAATTACCTTAAAGCTTAAAAAATGACTTTAGGTGAATTAATAATCTCTACTTTTTTTTAACCATCCTTCCTTTTCCCTTGACGCGGTTTTCGGGTGTACTACTAGTCTTTTATGCATGTCTATAAAGTTTTATTACCCTGTCTTAAAAACAAATATTAACCCCAACACGCACCAGTTGACAGAACTTCGAGCACACAAAATGACAGACATCCCAACAGTCAACACCGGCAATTCGAGAAGTATATGGTGTGTTTATTTTACGCGACAAGACACAACGTCTTGCAAACATTTTCACCTATTAAAAAATTAAAATTTTTATCTGTCAAATAATTTTGACAATATTTCATTTTCATCATCATTTTTGCTTAATTTTATTTGTAAAATTATTTTGTTTGTTTAAATAAATTTTCGTTTTTTAATTTCTTGCATTTCTGAGTTATATTTTAGCTTCTGATGGGTTAAAGAATTAGATAGAATGTATATTCAAACTCAGTTTTATTCTTCAGAAATCTTTCATGAATCTTTGGTCACTGTTTTAACGAGTTAACTGTTAAAAAGGTATCAGAACTTTGATTACAACAGTCAACACCTTCAAAATTATATGATTCATATCATGGAGAATGATTCAGTCACAAAATTATCGAAACAGTGGCATAATTCAACTAAACGTTGAATAATAACTAATCATCACACAAGAGAATGAATAGCTTCCATAGTAAAAAATTTTTTTTCAAAAAAACCGAAAAACCGAACCGTAAACCGAGGTTTTAAGGGAAAAAAACCGAAACCGATACCGAAACCAAAATTTCAAAACCGCCCAACTCTAATGGGTAGATTCGTTCAAAACAGGAGATCGTTGGTTTGATCACATTAAAAGAACAGATGAGAGCGCTTGGGTTAGTAGATGTAGAACAGTTGAGGCAGCAGGGTCAGTTGGCAAGGAAAACATAGGAGATAGTGATAAGGATGCATTTGAAAGAAAAAGGTATAAATAAAGACCTGGCCAGAGATAGGTTAGTTTAGAAGTCAATTTATAAAAACGGTCTACCATGTCAAATGAACGTTAAACCGATGATGATGATGATGATGATGATGATGATGATGATGATGATGATGATGATGATGATGATGATGACGATGACGACGACAACGACACATACAAAAAAAATCTTTTCGGGCACAAAGAATAAAACTTTAAAACTTTCTCTTCTACACGCAAACCTTTTTTTTGAAGAGAATGTAATTTTTGTATTAAAAGCAAAAATTTAATAAAAACTTAATTAGAATTTTATTTCAGGACCAAAGTACAGTTTTAGACCAGCTCCAGTCCCTGTCCCATCGCCGCAATGTAGCATCCTTGTGCTTGTTTTACAAATACTTCAATGGATTATGCTTCGATGAATTGGCTACTCTGGTGCCCCCTCGACGTAAATTCACTAGACCAACCCGACAATCAGCTAAATCCTATCCATTCACTGTGAAGGTCCCTAGATGCCGGAGAGCTTTCTACTCCAAAAGCTTCTTTCCTCGTGCTGCTGGCCTTTGAAACTCCCTCCCTGCCCCCTGTTTCCCGACAGTACAGCCATGCAGAAATTTAAAACTAATGTAAACGGACATCTCACAGACATCTGCACAAATCCCAATTTAGGTTGACCCCCCCCCCTACCTTCTCTCCTTTTCTTTTTTCTCAGTAGCCCATTACGTCTACAGTGGCTGCCTGCCTTGTTTGGGGTGAACTATGTTAAAAAAAATTAAAAAAAGACCAAGTAAATTGAAACTGAACATTAAAGAAGACTGGGGATAACAGCGGCCGAAACGTTGTGAATATAACAAACACATTGATGGATAGCAGTGTGTAATGTATATAAATAAACACACTTCATTTTAGAAATGCCAACAGATTTGTTCCACCGAAAAATTCTCAGACAATAAAACAAAAGAATCTAATTACGCCGGTCGAGTTTGAATGCCATTATTTTACGTCCAATCGATATTTATGTTTTAGTATTGAAATATTTATATATACAGTAACCCCCCCCCCCCCCCCCGCTATTCGCGAGGGTTACACTCCAGATATACTCGCGAATAGCGAAAATCCGCGAATAGATTTTGATACCTCAAAGTTCACTAAAAATCAACTTTTTGTACATTAGCACATGTTTGTTGCCTGAAAACCAACAAATTAACGTAGATTAGCACTTTCTGCTTGCAATTTGGTTGATTTTTTTTATTTTTTTTATTTCAGTTTCGTATAAAATTCGTGAAAATTTGGAATACCAATGTTTTTGTATGAGCCGCATTTATTATGAATCCTACGGAATAATTAGCGTTTTTAATTGCGTCTTTTTGTAATATTGGCCTTAGTTCGGCTTAATATATATATATATATATATATATATATATATATGGAAAATGAAAAAAGAAAACCAAAAATATTATTGATGTATTCATCAATGTTTCGTCTTTATTTCAAGACTTCTTCGGGATGATTGGTTTGAAGAAATAAAACACAAGTACAAATATTTGAAAAGTTTGGTTCGTTTGTGATGTGAAAAGAATGTTTTTGCTCTTTTTTTGGAACAAAACATAGCCGTTAGATTTATGAAATGGAATAAGTGTTTTTTTGGTGTTTTTTCAAATGAAAACATAGTCGTTAGAATTCAAAAAACGTGGTCTGACATATGACGTGAAAGAAATGGTTTGTTCTTTTTGCGAACAAAACATAGCCGTTAAAATATGAAAAGTACACCTTTTCAACATAGGCCCCCATAATGCAACAATCTGTTTATGAAATTAAATGGGTGTTTTTATTTATTTTTATTTATTCATTTTATTATCGATATTTTGTGTAAAGTTATGTTGCAAGTGTAATGTAAGATAGTTAGCCTGTATCTAAATTCAAGTTTTGTTCGGATAAAATAAGTTTGCTGATTAAAGAAGATAACTTGTATAAGCCATTACATTGTTTAATTGTATTAAGAGTTTATAATGAGTGCTGATTCAAGAAGTCTTCGCCTAGATTTATTTAAAATGAATTTAACGAGTCTATCCTGTTCAAAGTTAAAAGAATGATAGTGTTGTAATGCATGAGAGAAAAGTGCGTTCAAAGAATTGTTATTTTTATATCTCTTTTATGTTTACCAAGCCTTTTCTTTAGTTCCTGTTGAGTTTCCCCTACGTATATCTGATGACATTTACTGCATGGTATAGTATATATACCGGCATTAGATGTGTTTTTTTAAAATGTTTTATTGTTTTTAATGTTTGTTTTATAGTTTGTGATGTATTGTCGGAATTCCTAGTTTATTTAGACTGTTGCAAATTATTGCATTATCAGATGGGTAGGCTATTTATGCGAGAAGTATCCGGTGTATGAGATTTTTTCTTATTGTTTTTTGAAAATATTTGTAGGGCTTTTTTCTTTGCATTTAATATGAAATATGTGGGATATTGCAATGTTTTCGGTGAATTTTTGATGTATTTGAATTCTTCGTCTAGATATTGTGGACTACAAATTCTGAAAGAACTGAGGATTATAAGGCCCGTTTTTATTTTGTTGTTATGGTGTGAATAAAAATGTATGTAGTTGTTTTTTTGCGATGCACTTTAAATGATAAGTTATTGTTGGATTTTATTATAAGTGTGTTTAGAAATGGTATTGAGTTATTTTTCTGTTTCATAAATACACTTTACGAAGGGTTCGACTGTGTTTAATTTGTTAAGATTTTTCAATTTTTGTGTCTTCGGGTAGAAAAATTAGAATGTCGTCAATATATCTAAAGTATTCAGTGTTTGGAGGTAATCTAAATTTGAATGGACCAGATTCCAGGAATTACCCATTGAGAGTCCGAACTTTTGCTTGTAGAAATAATTGTCAAATTGTACATACGCCATGTTAGTGATAAGTCTGATTATCTCTATTAGAGTGTTGGGAGGAAACGGTAAGTTGATGGGTAAGTAAATTTAAACATATATGTTGAAATTTTCTTATGAACCGATCATTATAAATTTTGGAATATCTATTCTCGGCAACACGGTGAGTAACCTGGGCACATTTTTTTTTTTTTTTTTGTAAACTTTACCATTTTGGGGTTGCGCCTATCCAAACTACCCGAGCGATATCAGATTAATCACCATCTTTGCTTGTTGAACGATTTCATTTTATTTCTTTCTTGCGTGCAAGGTGATAACGTAGGTACGAACATGAAGGTGTTTAGCATATTATAATATAGATAATAAAAAGATTTTTTTTTGTTTTTTTTTCAGACATCATATTCTGCTTGGAAAACTGTAACACGCATCTCGTAGGTTAGGGTTAGGGTTAGTGTTAGTGTTATCAATCAAAAATGATCTGCCTAACTGACAAATCTGGAAAAAAAGAAAAGAAAAATGCAATTAGTATGCATGTGTTGCCTCGAGTGCCGGAGTTAGCCGGAGAAAACCGAGCTAAGATTTTGATGATGCCTTTTTGTTTATGCAAATGACCAAGCCGAAGAATATCGATGGAATTGCATTGTAGACTCAATCGGAGTAACGAGCGAGTCTAACTGGTTCCGTTTGATTTGCGATAAATGGTGATTGCGTTATGGAGCTGTTCGAGGTTCATGCATTAGTCGGTCCCCGGTCTGATTTGCGATAACTGGTTGATTTGATCGCGATGGTATAGCAACAAAATGAGCAGAGTAATACGAAAAAGGGGACAAAAACATTAAAAAAGAAAGAAAAAATAACAGAAAGAGAGAGAAAGAAACGAAAAGAGAAAGAAACGAAAAGAGAGAGAAAGAAACGAAAAGAGAAAGAAACGAAAAGAGAGAGAAAGAAACGAAAAGAGAAAGAAACGAAAAGAGAGAGGGGGAGAAAAAAAAAACAGAAAACGAAAAACGAAGAGAGATAGAACAACGAAAAGAGAGAGAGAGAGAAAGAACAACGAAGAGAGAGAGAGAGAGAGAGAGAAAGAACAACGAAGAGAGAGAGAGAGAGAAAAAAAGAACAACGAAAAGAGAGAGAGAGAGAGAACAACGAAGAGAGAGAGAGAAAGAACAACGAAGAGAGAGAGAGAGAGAAAGAACAACGAAGAGAGAGGGAGAGAGAGAGGGAGAGAGAGAGAAAGAACAACGAAGAGAGAGAGAGAGAGAGAAAGAACAACGAAGAGAGAGAGATAAAGAACAACGAAAAGAGAGAGAGAGAAAGAACAACGAAAAGAGAGAGAGAGAAAGAACAACGAAAAGAGAGAGAGAGAAAGAACAACGAAAAGAGAGAGAGAGAAAGAACAACGAAGAGAGAGAGAGAGAAAGAACAACGAAAAGAGAGAGAGAAAGAACAACGAAAAGAGAGAGAGAGAGCGAGAAAGAACAACGAAAAGAGAGAGAGAGAAAGAACAACGAAAAGAGAAAGAAACGAAAAGAGAAAGAGAGAGGGAGAAAAAACAAACAGAAAACGAATAGAGAGAGATAGAACAACGAAGAGAGAGAGAGAGAGAAAGAAACAAAGAGAAAGAGAACAACGAAAAGAGAGAGAGAGAGAGGGAGAAAAAAAACAAAAGATGAAGAGTAAAAAAAACGAAAAACGAAGAGAGAGAAACGAAAAACGAAGAGATGGCAAAAGATAGAGCAACAATAAAAACAAAAAGAGTAAAAAACAAGAAACAAAAAAAAACAAAGAGCAACAAAAAAGCAGAATGAAAGAGAGCAACAAGAGAGAGAGAGAGAGAGAGAGAGAGAGAGAGAGAGAGAGAGAAAGAGAGCAGAAAACCAAGAGGTAACAACAACAATAAAAGGGAGAGTAAAAAAAAAAACGAAAGACAATATTAAAAGTTAAGTTATTTTGTATTTGATGATGTAAAGGAAATGACTACATTTCAAATGAAATAAATGCAGATCGCCGAGTGTTCAACTTAGTGGTTTAATTTGCATTTAATTTCCTAGAAGTTTTTCCATATGAAATAAAATGGCTTTTATTTTAAAACGAGAACAAGTTATTCTTGGCATTCACAGTTGCAATTGCAAAAATTGGATTCAGCATAAAACCAAGTACAAACCAAAATGGCTATCTGCTTTGTTTAAATGATGATGATGATGATGACCCCGCCCCCATTTAAAACAGCCCAAATCGTAGTTGCATTAGGGAGAAAAATAAAACTGCAGAAGTTAATGATCAATTCTGCCTGCATCTCGCGTTGATACAATGTAATATTTTGCTGCAATTACCTATTTCTTGAAAGTCTATATTTGAAAGCGTTAACATTTCTTAAAATGCAACGTTGCATTTTCTCTTCTTGCGTTTCGAGATGAAGATAGGTTTCAAAAAATGCATCTTCGCGTTACTATCTAATAAGTGAATGCCTTTAATGACGTCAAGAAATTTCACACGGAATTATAATGAGATGTTTCTCTAGTGTAAGAGTTTAGTTTTACCGTTTCTATGGCTACAGGGTCTTCGAAAAGTCTCGTTATCCTTCAGAAAACAAGACACAATCAATGGAAAGACAGAAATAACTGCCTTTCTCGCTCAACGTAACGTAACAGTAAACAATAAACATAACAAAATAAATAAATCAAAGAATTATGTTTTACACGAGATGTGAAAGAAAGAAGTTCCACCAACTCCAACCATGAGTAGAATCCTGATAATCATTAAAACACGTTACACAACAATTTTTATACTGATGTGAAATATTTTGGGGTTCTGTCTCTTGTAGGCAAAACCGACGTGCACATATCTGAGGCAATGGCTGAATCCTTAGAAAATGACCTCCAGTCTGTAGTGGATTGGGGTAAAAAATGGATGGTAACTTTTAATGCTGCAAAGACAAAGCTACTTTCCTTCAATAACTACAAGAAATCTCTTCAACCACCGATTGTCATGGCAAATAACACTCTACCTGAGAGTAAGTTCATTATTCAAACTCCTCGGCCTAACTTTCACAGATAACATGAATTGGAATAAATACATTGAAGACATTGCCAGGGCTGCTGCAAAGAATGTGGGCTCCCTCTACCGTGTTAGTAAACTTCTCACACCTGACATTATCCTATATCTCTACAAAGCCACCATCCTCCCATGCATGGAGTATTGTTGCCACATCTGGGCTGGTGCATCATCCACTAGTCTCTCCCTCTTAGACAAGGTCCAAAAAAGAGTCGCCAACTTAGTAGGTTCCTCACTATCCACCAAGCTCCAGCCCCTATCCCATCGCCGCAATGTTGCTTCCTTGTGCCTGTTTTACAAGTACTTCAATGGATTGTGCTCTGATGAACTTGCTGCTCTGGTGCCCCCATGACGTAAATTCACTAGACCAACCTGACAATCAGCTAAATCCCGTACATTCATTGTGGAGGTCCCCAGATGCCGAAGAGCTTTCTACTCCAAAAGCTTCTTTTCTCGTGCTGCTGGACTCTGGAACTCCCTCCCTGCTCCCTGTTTTCCTGACGGTATGACATGCAGAAATTTAAAAACTAATGTAAACAAACATCTTGCTGCACAGCTCCCAATTTAGGTTGACTCTCCTCCCCAAACTCTTACCCTTTTTCTCAGTAGCCCCTTACGTCTACAGTGGCCACCTACCTTGTTTGGGGTGAACAATGTTAAAAAAAAAAAAAGGTTCCGCTCTGAGATGGGTAGTTCAGGTAGTTTGTAATAAAACAAAGATAGGAGGTAACCCCCCCCCCCCCGCTCCATAAAAAACATTTTTGACAAAAATAATATTTTTTCTTTTACCATATCTGATCAAATTTATCACTTCAACTTTCCCTATTCTCTTATGGTGAGAAACATATCTATATCCATAACTTTCAATTTCCGCCAATTCGTATCCATCAAAATACCCATCCGCGTCTCTCCCAAGCAACGGAAGCAATCTACAAAATTAAATATACCTACAACGTGAATTAATAGCAAACCTTTCAGAGATGCTGCGATCTGGCCGTTGCATTTGCTGCTGCGCCATCCGCGCAGCAAGTAATCCAATCTACTTGTTTGAAAGAACTTTCATCTGTTGCCAAATGCAATAACCGATTGCACCAGCGATAGCGATGCAGGTTCAAGTGTCTGTTAGAAGCATTCAAGTGCGAAGCTGACAGGAATGTAAACCCTTATTCAGAATCGGGAAGCAGAAACATTTCATATCTGACAACATGACAAATATGAAAAGTTCCGCCTGCAGTTAAAACAGTCGAGAAGTAAAAATCAGGAGTTGCAAATGCAGAGATTTGATTTTTAAAAAATTTTGTTTCAATATTAGGGATTCAGAGTTCCTATTTACTTGCCTCCCTATGCTGACAAAGTTAGACACAAGGTCAGTTTTTAATGTGAAGAAACTCCGGCTCCCCCAAAATGGGCACTCTGAATTGGAACAAAAATTTAAATTGCTTCAGTCTAGTCTCCTTCACTGACCCAGGACAGAAAAGATGTAGTGCAGCATCGGAACAGAAAAGATGTAGTGCAGCATCGGAACAGAAAAGATGAAGTGCAGCATCAGAACAGAAAAGATGAAGTGTAGCATCAGAACAGAAAAGATGAAGTGTAGCATCAGAACAGAAAAGATGAAGTGTAGCATCAGAACAGAAAAGACGAAGTGTAGCATCAGAACAGAAAAGACGAAGTGTAGCATCAGAACAGAAAAGATGAAGTGCAGCATCAGAACAGAAAAGATGAAGTGCAGCATCAGAACAGAAAAGATGAAGTGTAGCATCAGAACAGAAAAGATGAAGTGTAGCATCAGAACAGAAAAGATGAAGTGTAGCATCAGAACAGAAAAGATGAAGTGTAGCATCAGAACAGAAAAGACGAAGTGTAGCATCAGAACAGAAAAGATGAAGTGTAGCATCAGAACAGAAAAGACGAAGTGTAGCATCAGAACAGAAAAGACGAAGTGTAGCATCAGAACAGAAAAGATGAAGTGCAGCATCAGAACAGAAAAGATGAAGTGCAGCATCAGAACAGAAAAGATGAAGTGTAGCATCAGAACAGAAAAGATGAAGTGCAGCATCAGAACAGAAAAGATGAAGTGCATCATCAGAACAGAAAAGATGAAGTGTAGCATCAGAACAGAAAAGATGAAGTGTAGCATCGGAACAGAAAAGATGAAGTGCAGCATCAGAACAGAAAAGACGAAGTGTAGCATCAGAACAGAAAAGATGAAGTGTAGCATCAGAACAGAAAAGATGAAGTGTAGCATTGGAACAGAAAAGATGAAGTGCAGCATCAGAACAGAAAAGATGAAGTGCAGCATCGGAACAGAAAAGATGAAGTGCAGAATCAGAACAGATACCGCACTTTACTCCTAGCCAAAAGGTTATCATTAATTAAACTAACAAAAATATATGAACATAAGAAGCATATTTTAGCAAGTATATATGATGAATGAACATATACTACTATGACCCCTCTCCCTTACCTTCCAAAGGAGGTAATGCCTGGGAGGACGGTATAATCATGACCACAAAACAGATACTACGCCTACGTGAATTGAGCATTGAAAGCTAGTACGTTAGTCTTAAATAGTATAGCAAACATAACTAAGAAAATAGAAGATTCCAATTTACTTTTTGAACACATCCCTTCCCTCCAGCTTACCCGCCCCCCTCTCTCATCAATGCTCAAACTATAATAGAAAGAAAGAAAACAGAACGTCATCAGCTGACTGACTGTTTGACCTAGTTTCCAGTAAGAATGAAAAAAGTAATTTCTTTTTTCTGACCCTTTGCACACTAATTTTGTCAATGGTGTTGGTGACTCCAAGTGAACGAATAATAATAATAATCATAATCATAATAATAATAATAATAATAATAATAATCATAATAATCATAATCATGCTTCCAACTTAACCTATATTTGTGTTGTGACCTTGAAGGGCCGGTAATAATCAAGACAAATACAGCGGTATAATGAACAAAAATGTATTAACAAAAGTATGTTACAGAAAGTATGCGTCAGATTCTGGGGCCATAACTGCCATCAATAACTGCCACAACGCTTAGTCGTAACTGTATTTATTGTGTCTGGATAAGTCCATTTATTCCCGAAATAGGTAGATCAACTTACACCATACCAATTTAGCCAGGTCTTTATTTGTCGCTCTTTCTCTCAAGTTCATAGATATTGCTTCCTCCCATGTTTCCCTTGGCCTCCTCCTGTCAACCCACCCTGCAACCTCAACTGTTCTACATCTACTAACTCAAGAACTCTCATTCATTCTTTCAATGTGACCAAACCAACAAAATCTTCCTGTATGGTTCAGATTTAATCTTCCTCTGATGTCATCAGATCTAAGCCTGTTTTAAGACTCACATTACACAATTAGTGTAATTTATTCATGCTGAATTAGGAGAGTAGAAAGTGGACCTTTACTTCAGGTAGCCTCATAACTCTTGCTTCCCTTACTTTGTCCTTTAGTCCTCACATTCCATGAACGATGTTTCTGACAAAGGGAGAAGAATTGCTGTTTTCTGAGTAAAAATCTATCCATATAAAACTCATCGTTAACTAGTGGTATATATATTTTTTTTAGCTTCTTACATCAAGTGGCTTCATGCCTTGTACGGAGCGATTTTTATTTTAAAAAATCCAGAATTGCTCGGCTTTAGATGCAGCAACGTGGGAACGCATCATGGATAATAGCTGCAAAACGGGCAAGAATTTTGTGAGAATTTTTTTTTTTTTTTTAATACTTCTCAATATTCTTGCCGTCTGCCAAAATGTGAAACCATCAAAGCTAAAGATAACATCGACTTCCTTGCTTCAATAAAGAAATAGAAAAAAATCCGACTCTACAAATATGGAAGCCCATAAGTAAAGCAATAGATAACAATGACTGATAAAAATCTGGAAAACTTAAAGTCAATGTTAAAGCGGAAAACTTGAGATATAGATAGGAATGTTTCGGAAAGAACTGGTAAAGATCCGAAAAATGAACAACGAAGAGATGAAAGAAATGAGATGCTCACTTTGATAAAACCCGAGAAAAAAATTCAAAAAATTCTGATATAATCCGTTTCCATAGAGTTTTAACTTCATCCGGAAAATCGCATTGCTTTTTCTTCTTCTCCTTCTTCTTCTTCATCATCATCTTCTTCATCAACATCTTCATCATTTTCATCATCATCATCTTCAGCATCATCATCTTCAGCATCATCTTCTTCAGCATCATCTTCTTCAGCATCATCTTCTTCATTTTCATCATCTTCTTCATCAACATCTTCATCATTTTCATCATCATCATCTTCAGCATCATCATTTTCATCTTCATCATCATCATCATCCTCATTTTCATCTTCATCATCCTCTTCATCTTGTTCATCATCATCATCATCATGGCATTGTCTTGAACTTTTTTAACAGTATGTTACCAACAAGCTTCATGGCAATCTTTTCTGTCGGAACTTATGGTTTCAAGTATATCTAGATTTCTAGCAAGGATGCAAGTAGCCTATGTCAAAAAAAGCCGAAAGCGAGATGAATTCCCTCCGCCTTGAGTGTGTAGAGAGACAGAGAGGGCAGCGCAAACAAGAACTTCAGTTTCAACAAAGTCAAAATTAAGAGAAAAACACTGAGTGCGCATGTTAAGGGGAAAGTCAATTTTTGATGCAACAAAAGTCATCTAACTCCCTCTTTTCGCCTCATCAACTCTCGGGCGCTTTCGTAACTTGTCCGAACATTGACGACACAAAGTCACAGAAACATGATGCGTCAGCTATAAGAGTACCAAAAATTGAGTTGCTCCAAACAACCATTTTACCAACTGAGAAGAGGAACACTGCAACCACTGGTCTTAGTAACATTAACTCTCAGACATGTACAGCTTAGAGTTAGGGTTTGGGTTAGGGTTGTACTTTTCATAGTTTTCCTGCAAGTAGACCCTCTATTGTTTCACAGGCAAGCACTAAATTAAGAGCATAAAGTCTGGCTTCCGGACAAGCCATATGAAACTCCCTACATAATGCTTTCGGTCTCAACCTCAGCTGGTACCATCCGACATGCCCAACCCCAACCCGTACCATCCGACATGCCCAACCCCAACCCGTACCATCCGACATGCCCAACCCCAACCCGTACCATCCGACATGCCCAACCCCAACCCGTACCATCCGACATGCCCAACCCCAACCCGTACCATCCGACATGCCCAACCCTTACCCGTACCATCCGACATGCCCAACCCTAACCCGTACCATCCGACATGCCCAACCCTTACCCGTACCATCCGACATGCCCAACCCTAACCCGTACCATCCGACATGCCCAACCCTTACCCGTACCATCCGACATGCCCAACCCTAACCCTTACCCGTACCATCCAACATGCCCAACCCTAACCCCAACCCGTACCATCCGACATGCCCAACCCCAACCCGTACCATCCGACATGCCCAACCCCAACCCGTACCATCCGACATGCCCAACCCCAACCCGTACCATCCGACATGCCCAACCCCAACCCGTACCATCCGACATGCCCAACCCTTACCCGTACCATCCGACATGCCCAACCCTAACCCGTACCATCCGACATGCCCAACCCTAACCCTAACCCGTACCATCCGACATGCCCAACCCTAACCCTTACCCGTACCATCCGACATGCCCAACCCTAACCCTTACCCGTACCATCCGACATGTCCAACCCTAACCCGTACCATCCAACATGCCCAACCCTAACCCCAACCCGTACCATCCGACATGCCTAACCCCAACCCGTACCATCCGACATGCCCAACCCCAACCCGTACCATCCGACATGCCCAACCCTTACCCGTACCATCCGACATGCCCAACCCTAACCCGTACCATCCGACATGCCCAACCCTAACCCTAACCCGTACCATCCGACATGCCCAACCCTAACCCTTACCCGTACCATCCGACATGCCCAACCCTAACCCTTACCCGTACCATCCGACATGTCCAACCCTAACCCGTACCATCCAACATGCCCAACCCTAACCCCAACCCGTACCATCCGACATGCCTAACCCCAACCCGTACCATCCGACATGCCTAACCCCAACCCGTACCATCCGACATGCCCAACCCTAATCCGTACCATCCCACATGCCCAACCCTAACCCTAACTAAAAAAACAATGCCTCTAAGACATAAACGAAAAACAAAGGTGGTTGGATACCTGATATCAAGATTTTCGGACTTCACCTTGAGCAAGTCTTTGACCGTGTATGGTAAAGAAAAGAATCCAGTACGGTCTCTGCTGTGCAGGATAAACGCAGGAAAAAAACTATGATTATTCATTGGTAAAATTAGTAGCTTTCCAGAAGTTCTGTAATCTTTCCTGAACCAAGAAGGACCACCACGTCCAACTTGTCTCTACCGGAACGCTCGCAACACTCCTCTTCTCCTCTAAAACTTACAATAATAAACTCACGACTAACAAATCTGATCCAATTTGGATTATGTAAAAATAAAAAATAAAAAGGTGCAACAAATCAAGAAGCGTAACTCTGAAAGATTAATTCCCGAGAGGAACAGAATCAGCATCCAAACAAGAGATCCGTATCATCGAATGTACAGATGCAATTGTGCATTGTTTACGCCGATAATCCTTAGTCATTAATTCACAAGCGGAATAACATTATCAATTTACACTGGAACAACATCGTATCTGTTTGTATCTTAAGAAGGATTCCCGACAGAGAAAGACATCAAATAATGGCGGATTTAAGGTTTTTGTGTTCAGTTTTAATAGTTTTTCACAAATTAGAAAGCCTCCGTATTTGCTATTTAAAAAGAAATAAAGCATTTTATTACTTAAATTCAATTTACTATCAAATTCAAACGTACAGTCAATGTCGATCCCCACTTTATAATAAAGACCAATGTGTCTTTATTTATATCTAGAAAAATATTGCTCTCCTCACACAAAGAAAAGCTGCCACACGAAACACTTTCAAATGTTTAGGGGAAGAGAGAAAGGAAATTAAAATTTTTTTTAAAAAAACATATTTCACCCCAAACAAGGCAGGCCGCCACTGTAGACGTAAGGGGCTACTGAGAATTAGGGTGTAGGTTTTTGGTGTCATCCTAGGTGTGGAGCTGTGTAGCGAGATGTCTGTTTACATTAGTTTTAAATTTCTACATGTCTGTACAGTCGGGGAAACAGGGAGCAGGAAAAGAATTTCCAGAGGCCGGCAGCACGATGAAAGAAGCTATTGAAGTAGAAGGCTCTCCAGCATCTGGGAACCTCCACAGTGAATGGATGCGATTTAGCTGATTGTCAGGTTGGTCTAGTGTATTTACGTTGAGGGGGCACTAGAGCAGCTAGTTCATTGGAGCACAATCCATTTAAGTATTCAGTATAAATAGCCAATCAGACAACCTTCCTGCCATTTGGAATAAATTCGGAAAGAAATCTCTCACTCTATTTCCATAATAAGACGTTTTCCCTTTTTTCTTTCTATGCCAATTGATGTTTTCTTTCTTCATTTAAACTTGCGGTTTTAAACGTTTTCTTTCTTTTTTCTTCTTTTTTAAAAACTTTACTGATTGAGACATTATTTTATTTGAATACTAATATAAAGTGCAAACACTGACGAAGCATAATTTTGCTTCTGCATTTCATCCCCGTAGGGAATCGTCAGGCTAAAAAGACGATTCACTATGAGGTGAAAGCGAAAGCCTCTGTGTAGCTTAGTTGCCATAAATATATTTTCATAACTTTATATATATATATATATTTATTTATTTTGGAACAGGAAACTTAGTACAACATTCGTACCGTCGGTTTCAAGCACAGAAGGCCTTAGCCATCCGGCTCTCGTCAGCTTAAGCTGAAGAGAGCCGGATGGCTAAGGCCTTCTGTGCTTGAAACCGACGGTACGAATGTTGTACTAAGTTTTCTATACCAAAATAAATAAATATTACGCTCTTAATTTTGAACTTTAATTCTAAATTGATCGAGCATTCTGCTGGGATTGTTCCTGCTATATTAAAAAGAAGTTATATATATATATATATATATATATATTATAAGAATATGCATCTCAGGATGCATAAAATCCACCCAACAGAACAGTTTTGCACTATTTTTATGTCCCTTTTACAAAGATGAAAATCAAGATATTATCCTACTAAACCTTATGGCTAGAATCCTTATTCTAATTTTGATTCGCGAAAATGTCTAAAATTTAATAGGTCCTAAGAAGAAACTGAAATTCAGCAAATCTTGCTTAATAGATCCAAAATTGCATGGATCCAATTTAATGCAAATCTGAAATATTTGCATTTTAAAATGGGAGATTGTGCCCATATTAAGCTGCTTAAAAATCCTTTAAAATACTCCAAAGAAACGGAAATTTGGGAAATATTAATGGATTGATGTCTAATACCTATCGTATTTTACAAAAATTAGAGGTTTCAAAATTTTCACAAAGGGTTTTCACCTCTTCTTTCCCCTCTTACAAATTAAACTAATTATATCCCACATTACCATCGTTGCGTCTAGCAGCTGTGTTTCAAATTTCATAATGATCTGTTAATTGGTTTGGTTGTTTTTGTTTCACGACATATCAACCCTTTTCGAGTTATTTGATGCCGAATTAGGTCATTTTGGTAAAAGTTTTTATGCCTCAAGTTCTTTATATCTTCAAATATTTATTCATGGTGTTTCGTTGGTTGTTTTGTAGAGGAAAATTGTTGTTTTTGTTTTTGGCTTTGCAGGAAATTATTGAGTTCTGCAAACGGAATGTAAAAAACAATAACATCAATGTTTGGTGCATTTTTGGCAAGGAAGCCGGTATCTTCAGACAGACTGATCTGGTAGCACCAGGAATCCGTTAATTAGTTTAGGAGTGAATCCTATACATGCAAATATATAAACATACCTAACTTTATATATAAATAGAGATATATAATTAGAGCATATATTAAGTGAATTCATGATGATCGGTTAATTAGTTTAGGAGTGAATCCTATACATCGCAATATATAAACATATACACATACCTAACTTCATATAAATAGATATATAATTAGAGCATATATTAAGTGAATTCATAATGATCGGTTAATTAGTTTAGGAGTGAATCCTATACATCGCAATATATAAACATATACACATACCTAACTTCATATAAATAGATATATAATTAGAGCATATATTAAGTGAATTCATAATGATCGGTTAATTAGTTTAGGAGTGAATCCTATACATCGCAATATATAAACATATACACATACCTAACTTTATATAAATAGATATATAATTAGAGCATATATTAAGTGAATTCATGATGATCGGTTAATTAGTTTAGGAGTGAATCCTATACATCGCAATATATAAACATATACACATACCTAACTTTATATAAATTGAGATATATAATTAGAGCATATATTAAGTGAATTCATAATGATCGGTTAATTAGTTTAGGAGTGAATCCTATACATCGCAATATATAAACATATATACATACCTAACTTTATATAGAGATATATAATTAGAGCATATATTAAGTGAATTCATGATGATCGGTTAATTAGTTTAGGAGTGAATCCTATACATCGCAATATATAAACATATACACATACCTAACTTTATATAAATAGATATATAATTAGAGCATATATTAAGTGAATTCATAATGATCGGTTAATTAGTTTAGGAGTGAATCCTATACATCGCAATATATAAACATATATACATACCTAACTTTATATAAATTGAGATATATAATTAGAGCATATATTAAGTGAATTCATAATGATCGGTTAATTAGTTTAGGAGTGAATCCTATACATCGCAATATATAAACATATACACATACCTAACTTCATATAAATAGATATATAATTAGAGCATATATTAAGTGAATTCATAATGATCGGTTAATTAGTTTAGGAGTGAATCCTATACATCGCAATATATAAACATATATACATACCTAACTTTATATAAATTGAGATATATAATTAGAGCATATATTAAGTGAATTCATAATGATCGGTTAATTAGTTTAGGAGTGAATCCTATACATCGCAATATATAAACATATACACATACCTAACTTCATATAAATAGATATATAATTAGAGCATATATTAAGTGAATTCATAATGATCGGTTAATTAGTTTAGGAGTGAATCCTATACATCGCAATATATAAACATATACACATACCTAACTTCATATAAATAGATATATAATTAGAGCATATATTAAGTGAATTCATAATGATCGGTTAATTAGTTTAGGAGTGAATCCTATACATCGCAATATATAAACATATATACATACCTAACTTTATATAGAGATATATAATTAGAGCATATATTAAGTGAATTCATAATGATCGGTTAATTAGTTTAGGAGTGAATCCTATACATCGCAATATATAAACATATATACATACCTAACTTTATATAAATTGAGATATATAATTAGAGCATATATTAAGTGAATTCATAATGATCGGTTAATTAGTTTAGGAGTGAATCCTATACATCGCAATATATAAACATATACACATACCTAACTTCATATAAATAGATATATAATTAGAGCATATATTAAGTGAATTCATAATGATCGGTTAATTAGTTTAGGAGTGAATCCTATACATCGCAATATATAAACATATACACATACCTAACTTCATATAAATAGATATATAATTAGAGCATATATTAAGTGAATTCATGATGATCGGTTAATTAGTTTAGGAGTGAATCCTATACATCGCAATATATAAACATATATACATACCTAACTTTATATAGAGATATATAATTAGAGCATATATTAAGTGAATTCATAATGATCGGTTAATTAGTTTAGGAGTGAATCCTATACATCGCAATATATAAACATATACACATACCTAACTTCATATAAATAGATATATAATTAGAGCATATATTAAGTGAATTCATAATGATCGGTTAATTAGTTTAGGAGTGAATCCTATACATCGCAATATATAAACATATACACATACCTAACTTCATATAAATAGATATATAATTAGAGCATATATTAAGTGAATTCATAATGATCGGTTAATTAGTTTAGGAGTGAATCCTATACATCGCAATATATAAACATATATACATACCTAACTTTATATAGAGATATATAATTAGAGCATATATTAAGTGAATTCATAATGATCGGTTAATTAGTTTAGGAGTGAATCCTATACATCGAAATATATAAACATACACACACACCTAACTTTATATAAATAGAGATATATAATTAGAGCATATATTAAGTGAATTCATAATGATCGGTTAATTAGTTTAGGAGTGAATCCTATACATCGCAATATATAAACATATATACATACCTAACTTTATATAAATTGAGATATATAATTAGAGCATATATTAAGTGAATTCATAATGATCGGTTAATTAGTTTAGGAGTGAATCCTATACATCGCAATATATAAACATATATACATACCTAACTTTATATAAATTGAGATATATAATTAGAGCATATATTAAGTGAATTCATAATGATCGGTTAATTAGTTTAGGAGTGAATCCTATACATCGCAATATATAAACATATACACATACCTAACTTTATATAAATAGATAGCTTAAAAAAAACAAAGTAAGACAAAATGCAGCAAGTACCGGGCAACGTCGGGCGGAAACGGCTAGTATATAAACCTTGAAAATGGCTAATGAATTAGCCAAAACCTCTGAGGATTGTGTGTTCTTTTAAATGAAATGCCAGTTTTTAGAAAATACAAAAAAAAAAAAAGGTTAAGCTTGTACGATGAATGGGCCAATTGAATGAAGACAGTGCGGAGGTAGCAGATTTGCAATAAAAGGCGAGCAGGTGTAGAAGTTTAGAGTTTAATTACAGAAATTTGATGATAGAGAATCGCAACTTTGGCAAAGATAAAAATGGTGGGCAACAGGCAGATGGCTTCAAAGAATTCAGAAAGAAAATTGGAGAGATAACATGCAATTGAGGAAATGTTGGGGAAGAAAAAACGAACACACCAAGAAGAGAAATATTCTTCACATGTGACCAGTCAATCTATGTTTTGCGATGAAAATGATATTTGAAACTTAGCAGTGACAGACCAAAGAAAATGCTATTTAAGATATAAGCGTGACAGATTGACAGTCTCTTATGAAGATGCAATCTGTTCAATTTGCACTCAATCAAAATGATATTTATAACTAAGACGTGACAGACTAACTAATGCGATTTCAAATTTAAGCATGACAGACTAACGAAAATTCTATTTCAAATTTAAGCATGACAGACTGACGAAAATTCTATTTAAAATTTAAGCATGACAGACTAATGAAAATGCTATTTCAAATTTAAGCATGACAGACTAACGAAAATTCTATTTCAAATTTCAGCATGACAGACTAATGAAAATGCTATTTCAAATTTCAGCATGACAGACTAACGAAAATTCTATTTCAAATTTCAGCATGACAGACTAATGAAAATGCTATTTCAAATTTCAGCATGACAGACTAATGAAAATTCTATTTCAAATTTAAGCATGACAGACTAATGAAAATGCTATTTCAAATTTCAGCATGACAGACTAATGAAAATGCTATTTCAAATTTCAGCATGACAGACGATAATGTTATTTCAAATTTCAGCATGACAGACGATAATGCTATTTCAAATTTCAGCATGACAGACGATAATGCTATTTCAAATTTCAGCATGACAGACTGACGATAATGCTATTTCAAACTGAAGCTCATGAACGGACTGACGAAGCCTATTATAGAGATGCAAGGACGCATCTAACAAAAAAATACTCAATCTATCAAGGTTATCTATGCATACGGAAAAAAATGTCTTATGCTTTTTTTTTTCAAAGATTTTCTGGTGAAAATTAATGAAAGATGTTTCTCCGTTTCTTATCGAATCGAAAACCTTGTCTCTTTATGTCGTCTCAAGTCTCATTTTTAAATCAGTCAAAACTTCATGTGGAAATCATTGCAAAAAAAAATAAATAAATAAATAAAAAAATAAAAGATATCATTAAAACTATTTCAGCTTAAACCAAAGTAAATCAGAAGAAAAAAATCTCAAGTGAATAACATTAAACCGTAATGTTTTTTTTTTTAAGACTAAATTCAGATCAGCTCTTTAAAAAAAAAATCATAAGTAAATTGCCTTGTGAGCAAAATTGAAGTGGTGTCAGAAAAGAAATCTGACTCCTGGTTCAGTTAAAAAGAATTCTACTCAAGTTAAAATTGCTGGCTCCTGACCCTGAACCTCAGAGGTGAAAGAGTCGACTCAAAAGAAATTTGACCCTTGACACCATGAAAAAAAGAAAAAACGAAAAACAAGACTCAATGAAAATTGTTGGCTCCAGACCCTCAGAGGTGAGAGTATTGGCTCAAAAGTAATCTGACTCCTGATACCATTAAAACAACAAAAAATAAACGAAAAACAAAACTGAATGAAAATGGTTGGCTCTAGACCTTCAGAGATGAGAGTATTGGCTCAAAAGTAATCTGACTCCTGACACCATTAAAACATAAAAAAAATAAACGAAAAATAAAATTGAATGACAATTGTTGGCTCCAGACCCTCAGAGGTTAGAGTGTTGGCTCAAAAGTAATCTGACCCCTGACACCATTAAAACAACAAAAAACATGATTCAATGAAAATTGCTGACTCCCAGCTCTAATCCCAAACCTCAGAGGTGAGGAGTCGGCTGTTAAAAAAGAAAAGTACTCTTGATTCTGTTTAAAAATCAAACTCCACACACACACACACACACAAAGGAAAAAAGAAAGAAGATAACTTTTGACTCTAAATCTAACTCCTTACTTGGAGGTGGGTATTCAAAACAATAAAAATCTGATTTCGGAGTCAGTTTTAAAAAATAACCCTGGCACTATCTCCGGACTGTTCGCCTGGTTGTCTAAAGCAACATTTTCATCGGGTTTTAGACAAAGTGAGTTGAAGTTCTATTATGGCTGTTTAGTTTATTTGGTTGGATATATTTGGAGAGGGTATGAATCAATGTGTGTTCTCGGATATAGGTGAATAAGTAGGATAGACGAGACTATAAAACCTTAGTACAGCCAACAATCTAAAAGAGGGAAAACCAATACGTTTTGCAAAGATATAAATAAACACTTGTTCTCATACAAGATACAGATGAAATAGCAGGGTAGACGAGCCTCTCATGACTTAGTAGAGCAACCAAAGAAAAGAGAAATACATTCGTTTTTTTCTTGTTAAGAATAGGTGCCAACGTTCCACAAAGAAAACTGGTGAATCAGCATCAAACAGTGACTTTGTAGGAACCATCCGCCCATGCATGGAGTATTGTTGCCACATCTGGGCTGGTGCATCATCCACTAATCTCTTCCTCTTAGACAAGGTCCAAAAAAGAGTCGCCAACTTAATAAGTCCCGCACTGTCCACCAAGCTCCAGCCCCTGTTCAAATAAATGGATTCCATCTAACTTGAGTCATTAGAGAAAGAAATCATTAATTTAATAATGATTCGTTCTCGATACCGAGATTCATAAAATGGGTTCATATTGAGTTTAGTCATGATTGCACGTCTTCTTCAAGCTTACAGCTGTGCTAAGTTGTAAATGAAGTTTATTTTCATTCAATACAAGACAACAAAAATGAGTAAAGTAAATTTGCTGTCTGCATCAAGTATCTACTTGAAATAGACAATATTCATTATAGATACATGCATGTATACGACTGAACATGTGCATATATATATGTATATATATATATATAGAAAGAGAGGGGGGATGGAGAAGGAAAAAATGATTGAGAGAGGAAAAAAGGATGGAGAGAGGAAAAAAGGATGGAGAGGGGGGAAGGATGGGGAGGGGGGATAGAGAGGGGGAGGATAGAGAGGGGGGGAAGGATAGAGAGGGGGGGAAGGATAGAGAGGTGGGGAAGGATAGAGAGGGGGGGGAAGGATAGAGAGGGGGGGAAGGATAGAGGGGAGGGGAAAGGATAGAGGGGAGGGGAAAGGATAGAGGGGAGGGGAAAAGAATAGAGGGGAGGGGAAAAGAATAGAGGGGAGGGGAAAGGATAGAGGGGAGGGGAAAGGATAGAGGGGAGGGGAAAGGATGGAGAGGGGAGGGAAAGGATAGAGAGGGGAGGGAAAGGATGGAGAGGGGAGGGAAAGGATGGAGAGGGGAGGGAAAAAGATGGAGAGGGGAGGGAAAAAGATGGAGAGGGGAAAAAGGATGGAGAGGGGAAAAAGGATGGAGAGGGGAAAAAGGATGGAGAGGGGAAAAAGGATGGAGAGGGGGGAAAGGATGGAGAGAGTTTGAAAAGGGTTAATTAAAAAAAAGTAATTAAAAAAATTAAAAAAAATAAAATTTAAAAAGTTCATTAAAGAATGAAAAAATAATTTAAGAAAACATAAGAAAAAATAAATCAAAATAAAGAATAAAAAATAGGAAAAGAATAAACTGAAAAAAAAATCATTGAGGGGAAAAAACACCAAGAAAAGCGGAAAACATACAAGATTAAATAATTAAATTGCATAGAAGAATACGATTGAAATTTCCTCTGTCCTAAAGCCGCGTTTGCTTAATTTTGCGTAACAAAATTTGACAGATTGAAAAAAAAAAAGAAAAAAAAGGTTAACTTAAAGCGCCAAAAATCAGAGACAGCAACACACTAGTTTGCTTTGTCTCAGATCAATCGGAAAAAATTACCCCAACTTTATTTTTTGGCTCATGGAAACTTTGTGGGTCATTTAGTGCGACACTGAGCCCGATGTTTGGGTTACTGCCCTTAGATGCCATCTGTTACCACCAGGTGCAAACTTTTATAAAATACTGGTTGCCATATTGGAAACTGTTAGCCAGTCCGATCAGTCTCTCATTAACTTCGGTTGATTGAAGACGTCGGGATGGGGTAATACCAGTCGAGAATTCGTTCTCACAATCAGTCCGGCAGGAACTGGGCCATTTCAGTGGCTTTTTATCTGCCGGGCTGAGGTATACTGTCTTGGGTTTTCCTAGGAGGTGCAATCTCTCAGGCTTTGCCTCCCCTCTTTGGGGAGGAGTAAGTTTATTGCTTGCTGCTCGAGACGCCCTTACCGGGGAATGCCGACCGGATTTCCCAGGCTATTTTTGTTAGGCCAGAGTGCTCCTTCTTAGGGGCGCTGGCTTGATCTCCCCACATTCCCGACCTTGTGTCACATATTCCTTCGGTGGGAGGCAATTAAATACTGTTAGTCACGTTAAAGAGTGGAACAGTACACGAGAAATGAATTCAATTCCAAAGATTGAACAACAACTTGGTACGACATTTACCCTGGACAAGTTAAACCAGCTTCCTCTTTTGGAGAAAGTTCCTAGCCAATATTAGATTAACAAATCGCATGCATTAGCCCGTTAGGGAAGATGATGACGTTAGTTTTTGTTGCATGGAGGTGTCACTGTTCTCTCATATACAGCGACTGGCATTCCCAAATGATAACCCATCTGGTACTGACTCGGCTCAACGTTACTTAGCTGCGATGTGCCAACAAGATTGGTCATACATATATTAAACGACTACACCTGAGCAGAATTGACCAAGTATTTCGTAAACATTCAGAAACAAAATCAAACTTCCGTTTCCCCTACAAATATGAGTTCTGAACTTTCAACTTTTATAATTAAATTCACTTGGACAAAACAGTTGTCGTCTTGATTACGTTACAAAACAATAATAATGACCCCCCCCCCCAACCGTCCCCCTTTTTTTCTCAGTAGCCCCTTACGTCTACAGTGGTGGCCTGCCTTGTTTGGGGTGAACTATGTTAAAAAAAAACAAGAAAAAAAACAAACTCCAGTCTACTGCTGTTGTTTCGTTCACTTGAATATATACTAAGTTATCTCCCATCTGTGGAACAAGATACCACGAGTCTGCTTCCCAACCGACTGCAGCATGGTCGTCTTCAAGTCTAATGTAAAAAGTACTTGTTGAGCCGTCTACTTCGATAGCCAATTCAATTTAAGAAGTAGAAAGTGAACTTTGGGTTTACTTTCGGCAGCTTGTGACTCTCGCTTTCCTTATTCTGTCCTTTAGTTCTCACATTCCATGAGCGATTTTTCTGACAAAGGGGGAATAATTGCTGTTTTCTGAGTCGGAATCTATCTATTTAACACTTATTGTTTGCTATTTTCTTTTGCCTTGAAGTAGTATTTTTTTTCTTTAGCTCTTTACATCAAGTGGCTTCATACCTTGTCTGGAGCGATTTCCATTCTTCTGGCCCTCCGACCTATTGTTTCCTGTCCTCTCGTGGTGACGATCATCGTCCAAGTGACGATCTCTTTAACCCTTATCCTTGAGTGGTGCCTTGGCCTTGATAAGTGGTAACTTAAATAAATAGATCTCCCCAAAAGTTGAGCGACTCCTCCCAGTTAACCGGCCAATAAGAAAGAACTTTCTCTATTCTTCGCCACGTCTCATTTCAAACTTCCTGTTCGTGACGTCATATTCTGACATGTAGTTTTAACTCCAACTTTTTTCACTTTTAACAGAATTGTTCATTTAACCTTGTGCGTTAAAGTCCGTTTTTAACACTATTTTTACACACCTCACCTATCTAAATATTGCTACAGCGACATGAGACCACCGAGACGATCGGTAGCTTTCTCTAATTTTTGGTCGCTTCACATGCGAACAATGCTCTCCATTTTCTCAGCTAGTTTTAGCTACATCAGATGCTGTAGTTTTTCCTCCGCGGAGTTGTTCGTAAATTGAATTTATTCAACAACGACAAAATAAGATTTACAAAACAAAAAGAAAATTTAAAAAAAGGTTTTAAAATAACGAAGAAAGCAAATTCAATCAAGCCATTGTTTACGGTTTTTTTTTAGATTTGCACTCCCAGTTTCTGCTGTGGCAATTGTCAATTTGTGAGAGATTTGATTTCGATGGGAAGAAATTGCTAATGATGTAATCGACGGGGGACAAATGTTAACGTCCTCACAAAGTCATTTTCCGATTCACCAATTTTTCAGAAGGCTTATCAAAAATTTCGTTTCATCTCACTCGCGGGGAACCCTTTTTTTTAAATACCCCCCCTCCAAATTTCAGGTTCTTAGGTCTAACAATCAAATTTTCCACTTCAGTACGTCAACTCGACTGGAAAAATATGTTTTTTCTTTAAATTAACCGGCCCATTTGGCATAATGGTAGTGGCTGACGGGCCAGGAGACTCGGGTTCAATCCTAAGTCAAGTCATACCAAAAACTCACCATTATATAAGGTGATGATAAAGGTGAAGTAAAGTAGTCCAGAGAACGAAGTGGTGCCCTCCCCTACATCTCAGTGCTGTAGCCAATGAAAAGAGAGCCTTCAGGTCTTTGTCAATCATGGTCGACTTACTTTAAATTGTATTAAAACAATTAAACATTACTTTTTTAAAAACAATCATTTTAAAAAAATAAATAACATTGATAATCAAAGTTTTGGTTAAATTAAAAAAAAATTTAACCCTCTCCTTCTAAAAATACATTTGACTAAATATCTACCTGCCATAATCACATTGACACACTGGTTCTCGTTAGATAACCGAAGCTTGGCCAGTATCAAATGGGTGACCATTTGGGAATGCGAGATGCTGTCTGTCATATTCCCATGACCGGAATATATATATATATATATATGGGAAGAGAAGGATGAAGGTAATCCATCCACTTTACCCCTGCTCATCCCCCACCTCTTTCTCTTACCACCATCCACAGTAGTCCTTGCTCACCCCATCCTTCCATTTTTTCCCCACTCATTTTCTTCAACATTCATTTTTATTCTCCAACAAGTACGGACGTCCACCCAGTAGTGGCCATTATTTCATTTTATTTTTCCTCCCAATATGTCTACCCTACATGTATCTGTACTTGCATGACATTTTCTCTATATATTATCATCCTGATGAAGTCTTATAAATAAAGACGAAACGTTGATGTACACATAAAAAAACATCCATTTTTTGGTTTTCCTTTTTCATTTTCCCATATATATATATATGTGGCTGGGGATCGCTTGTGAATTTGACATTCCCTGTTAAATTCCTCCTTCGGAAGAAGCTGGCAGAGCCCAACTAAGGCTAAATACCACGTATTACCGGTTCTTTATCTAACCGGCGTTGCCCAGGAGTCTTTTTTGACTTTTTGTTTTACTTATTGAGCCAACTAGATTTCGGAGTCACTTTTTTAGTGTGTCAAGGCAGGAAAGGGTGCTCTGAGCTGCGCCTCCCCAGATGTGCCAACAATATTCCATCTCAAGACATATTTGACTTTTATACAGCCAGAGGATTGAGCCAGGAATGAGGTACTTTTCTTGGAGAGGTAGACGATCCAACTATGTGGCAACAGTACTCAATCTTAGGACAACGGTATCGGCAGTTAAGAGCCTATGGAAAGCTATGAATTTATTCATACTCCCCCCCTGGTTATGCATTGTATAGTAGAGTAGACTACACTCTCGATCCTTGGTAGAGCAACTACTATAGGAGAAGTTAAAACACCGGACATTTAGGCTTATTTTGGCATTCGTCCTAGACTTCTTCTTGACATTGGACTTAAGAAACCTCGGTTCAACAGAGATGAAGTTTTTCATTGCGTTAAATGTTCTGCTATAGACTCTCAACACAGGTACTCTTGCAGGTGGTATACATTGTCTATTTAGCCTCATTTTATTTATTTTTTTTATTTTATTTTATTTTTTTTATTTTTTATTTTTTTATTTATTTTTTATTTTTTTTTTATGACTCAAAGCTTCTTTAGACTATATATATATATATATATATATATATATATATATATATATATATATATATATACCTGTGTATATACGAGGACTTTCTAAAAAGTATCTGACCTTAGGCCAGAAAAAAATATTTCAAATATGATTCTTCTGTGAGAAAGAGAACATCACCTATTAGATTTCGAAGTCGGTTTTGTACTCTGTCAAGGCAGGAAAGGGTGCTCTTAGCGGCACCTCCCCAGATGTGGCAACATTACTCCATCTTAGGACGTATTTGACTCTTAGACAGGTAAAGGATTGAGCCAGGAGTGAGATACTTTCTGAAGCAGTAAAATGATCCAACCATAAAAGTTAAATTTTGTTTTAATACTTAACTCTAATCGATTAATAGAAAATAAATAATAATGTATAAGTAGCGCAGAGGTGAGAAACACACAGACACGCACACACACATATATATATATATATATATATATATATATATATATATATAAATATACATACACACAGACATGTTTGAAATTGCATAAGTCAATTTATACATCATATATTAATTGATGAAAAACTCAAGGGATAGAACTCATAATTGCACATGATAACTTCCCTTTAATTGGCAATGGAAGTTGTCTCCACACGAACAATTTTCTCAGCTGGAATAAGCATTTTCAGAAAAAAACTGAAACGAAGTGAAATATATTCATTCGAATAACATAGGAGAGGAAAAAATAGGCTAGTCCGAATCAACCATCGATATGTTAGGTGGACACCTATTTGGTTCTGACTTTGAAAATAGCTTCTTATTTAAAATAGAAAGTTAAGAGCGAAAGGAGCAGTGTATGCTCTTTTCTACATACCAAATAAAAAGAAAGAAGGATTTTGAAACTTGAATTGATTCATTACATATTTCTTTTTAATTATCTTAAATATATTTTTAATTGATTTCTTTATTTTTTTATTTTACAAATCAATCACGTATTGGTATTTACCGAGCCACATTTTGATACGATAATTTGATTACTTGAAATGATGATCATTAACTGAGATAGCAACGAAAGTTGTTTTTTTTCGTTGACCCGTAAATGCTTTTTGTTTCAAATATGACACGTTCCAACAAAATGCGTCAAACTTGTTTCACATCTGCAACGCGCCTGTTGGCAACTGTGAGTAGGTATTAGTATGATGTTGCATCAGCACAACCACTAAAATGGTAATCATTGTCTTCGATGATAACATTTTGGGGTGCTTGTACAGAGACGGGTACATATGAAAAACGCTGAAAATAGCATTTCCAATTAAATTAACCGGAAAACTCTTTGATATACTTATGTATCAAGCAAAAATAGGTTTGTATACCAAAATTTAGCAAAAACTATCGAGTAGAATTGTAATAAAAAATAAAAATCCGTTACATCGTTTAATCGCGTTCAGCCATTGATTCGAGGGAAAAACACAAAATGCAGGGGGAGATAATTCAGTCTGTCATATTAACAAGTAATAAATCAATGGCATTCATCAAAATACGATGAAACTGAATTTTATTTTTAATTAAAATTCTACTCTATCATTTTTTCTACTTTTTGGTTAGGATACTTATTTAAATCTGCTGCGTAAGTATATAATAATGTTTTTTGTGGTATTGATAATTTAATATGGACGCGTCTCTGTACAAGCACCCTTTTTTTTTTCAAACCAACATAGAAAATAAAGTATTTAAGGGTTAAGTTTTTTTTCCTCTATCAAAGTACTTTCAGTGTGAGATTTAAAAAAATTTTCGCCATTTTAACTTACTTGATACACCAAAAGCTGTATTTCTCTTGAAACTTACCTAAAAAAAAAGAAAGAAAAATGTATAAGCCAGATTGGAGAAACAAGTTATATTATGATTCAAAATTGTGCAACAAATGAAATCACTTGTTCAAAATGCTATAAGAAATGAAAGGATTAAAAAATGTACTACAATTTTCCTAGTAGGACAAAGTATATTTGCAAAGAAACTGAATCGAATTACATTTACGTCCTCAATAACATGGGCAAACGTTAAAGGGGGAAAAATGACTATTCAGAATGTAATATTGATTTTGTAGCTATCGATGACAAGAGTCGTGAAATTATTTCATAGACTAGCTGTATCTACCTGGCGTTGCCTGGGATGCAGTAAAGTCGTTTTAGCTTTTAGTTGTTGCACAGTTTTAAACGCATACAGAAAAGGAACAACATTTTAGTTGTAAGTTAGACAACCCCTACTATAATTTAAAATATGAGTTATCCCCCTTGCTTTAAGTGTTTATTAAAAAAATGCTTTGTATTGGCTGGACTAATTTTTAAAATACCTTGTAGCAAAGTATGTTATTATATTGCTAATAACACAGTACAACAACAACAAATGAAAACTGGCTAGTTAGATGAAAAGTTTGAGAGAGAGAGAGAGAGACGGGTGAATAGAGGTAGAAAGGGGGAGAAAGCATAAAAAACGAATTGTTATTATCAAGAAATATATATAATTACTTAAAAATGAGCAGTCACCACAATACCACATTTACTCCATGGACTACCCTACCCTACTTAAAATATTCGCAATGATTTCAAATGATGTTATTTACAAAATTATTTATAACTGATGAAAAATGCTGGGGAGTGGAACCCAATAATAATAAGCACCCAAAAAGTAAGAAATAAAAAAACAACGAAACCAAGAAAAATCAGGGGCAAGTTAGCAAAACCCTCCCAAGCCTTTCTAAAAGTAGACCGTTCACTATTTCCCCGGTTTGTATCGGTCCAAAAACAAGCAGGTCGATCTCTAAGTGAGAGTGGAATTTAAGTGGGAGCAAAGAGAAATACAAGTGGAGTTTGGAAGTGGACGGTATTCTTCCAAGATTTGGTCCTAGCTAAAAGGCCACACAATTGTTTGATAACCCTTGGTACACGCATGGCATGGAAAAGATAAAAATCAAAAACAATATTTATTTAAAATGTTTGGTGCATTTTGAGTCACGAAGTCAATAACTTCAGACAGCCTGCTTTGGTAGTGCCAGTAGGTTCTATTGGACCCATAGAGGGGGGGGTCTTATAGGTACTACTACTCTGGGCCAGAGTTGACCTGGGAGCAATGGCAACTAAGGGGCAACTCCACATTCCTCACAGCTCTCAAATGGAGGTCTCACCACTGGATGTCTTTTAAGGTCATACCCAGAACCCTCTAAGTGGGAGTGGAATTTAAGTGGGAGCAAAGAGAAATACAAGTGGAGTTTGGAGGTGGATGATGTTCTTCCAAGATTTGGTCCTAGTTCAAAGACCAGACAATTGTTTGATAACCCTTGGTACACGCATGGCATGGAAAAGATAAAAATCAAAAACAATATTTATTTTAAATTCCACCCAACCCATATGCAAACAAATACCAGAGAGCGGGTTGAGTATATAGTGGAGAAATAGATAGCGAAATAAGTTTAGAGTGTATTTTCATAATTTCTTACTTAAAACGAAAACTAGAGATTAAATCAAACACAATTCACCCTTAATTTTAGGCGCTTATCTATCGTTTCTGCACTATTACACACCTGCCACACGAAAGATAACACCGAATTATATAACAACGGGAAAGTTGGTTTACCTTTCTTAGAATTTCATTTCATATACACCTCTCTCTCTCTCTCATATATATATATATATATATATATATATATATATATATATATATATATATATATATATATATATATATATTATTATTAATAATAATCCAGGCAAGGTAAACATCTACAGGATAATAATCCAAAGAATTTCAACCGGGCTTATAAAAAGTGCTCAATATCAAATGGAGCTTTTATATATGATTATTTTTATTTACACAGACATGTACAAAATCTGCGATACTGGCATGTCGATGTTATCGATCAACAGCTGTTATAAACTGAGATCTCATCAGACAGAGTTAAAATCCGATCTTAACCTTCGATCATATTTGGAAAGGATGAAATGGAGAAAAACAGAAACGAAATTTAAAATTTAAATTTAGAAAGTCACGTGGTTGGGACTGTAGTTTTAAATTTCTTTTCTTTTTTTCTCCATTTCATTTTTAAATATTGTGTGTATTTAGGCAGCATATTTTCATTTAGGCAAACATTATTAAATAACACGGAGTGGTTTTGTTTGATGCGACTTTTTTAAATTTTTTCTATTATCCGAATTGTCCATCTAAAAAAGAATGTTCATCTAAAAAAGAATGGAACAAGAAAGCCATGGATCATATTTATATCAATTTGACCGACACATTAGATGGACAATTCAGAAAATTGAAAAAATAAAAAAAAGTCGCATCAAACAAAACCACTCCGTGTTATTTAATAATGTTTGCCTAAATATATATATATATATGTGTTTGTGTGTGTGTGTGTGTGTGTGCGTGTGCGTATCTAGGAAGCATCTTTTCTTGAAGACAAGTGTTGTTAAATATAATCAACAACTCATGTCTACATATCCTTTGGTAGATCTTTTCAATAGTCCGAATCAGAATCTTTGTTTCGAAGGGGAATTGACCGATGAATCTGCCATAGTTTTCATTTGTGTCCCAAGTACTTTCAGACCCATCCGGGTCCATCTTCAAGGGAATCAGGTAATCAGATAAACATGTAAAGACCACGTGCTCGTATTATAGATGATTTTGGCAGAAATTATATAATAGGTACAAAACTATAGTTAGAATTATAGACATTTTAGTCAATTATTGCTGATATTAAAGTTAATTCTGTTAATTACGTATTTTTTTTATGTATAGAGCTTCTAACATATGGAGTTTTTGTTTGTTAGTACTAAGATTTTGGTATTTTCTACTAAGAGTTTTCGGATTCCCGAGCGGGGTTGAGAGGGATGTTGATGAGACTGGATTCGTCCAGTTGCTTTCACCCCCACCCCCTCCCCTATTTCTAATAAACATGGCACACCTATACCTCGCATGATGTCTCCTGATGTTATGACTCATTTTAAGACTAGTTGAGGATATGTCTTGGCAGATTACTCATTCTTAGAATCAGCTGCTTGTTCCGCAATGCACTTGACTTCCTCTAAAACGTTCAACATTCGGATCAGCCGAGTCTGGCACAAGACCAACCATTCACTATTTGCCACTTTCGGTTTATTAGACGTAATAATGTCAAATTTGCAAGGAATTACCCATTACCTATTAATATTGGCCTCAGGGTGGGATGGGGGTGGGAGTCACATTTAATTCTCTCGAATGAGCATGCCTCCACACACACAGAAACATGTCCTATCTCTGATCTTAACGATTTCTCTTGAACTTATTAAATATTCCATGTGTGTTTAATTATGAACCATTCCTATGTTAGCTATTTCACTCAGTAGGCTATAATAGATCAACCAGAATCATACTGAACAGAACAGTCTTGCACCCCTTACAAAGATTAAAATCAATATATAATGCTACTAAACCTTATGTTTATAATCCTTATTCCAATTTAGATCAAAATGTATTACAGTCTAAAATTTAGAGCTTAAGAGGTCTTAGGAAGAAATTGAAATTCAGGGAATCTCGTTTAATTGGTGTCTAATGGCGATGGATCAAACTCAATGCAAATCTGAAATATTTAAATTTTCAAATGTGCCCATATTATGCTCCCTAAAAATCCTTTAAAATCCCCTAAAGAAACTGAAATGTAGGGAATATTTATTAATGTCTCAAACTTTTTGTTGAAATTTCACAAAAATCATATCTGAATTTTCACGAAGGGATTTCACCCCCCCTCCCTCTGCCCCTTTGCATACAACTAAATTAAACTTAATATAGCCCACATTACCAACCCTTACGCCTAACAGCTGTGTTTCAACATACATGATGATCGGTTAGTTTAGGAGTGAATCCTATACATATAAATATATAAACGTACACATATGCCTAACTTTACGTAAATAGAGGTTGCTGTGGAGACTGCGAGAAACTGACTTCATCGCGAAAATTAAATAATTAAAAGTGTTTATATAAAGCAATGTATTTACAAGAATCAAATGAAAGATAAGTTAAAAAAACAAAACTGAATTAAATGGAATGAAAAATAAATCAAATCAAAATAAAGTCAACTAAAAACTGAAACGAATGTATGTAAGGAAACATATACAAGAAAAAGAAATTATCTGATGAAAAAGAAAAGTTAAAATGTGCTCTCCGGGTAAAATTGTTTGATTTAGTTTTTAGGATTTAATTTTAGATGTTTAGGAATTGATTGATATTTAATGAATAAAAACTGGACAGAAAAAAAAACGAAAAAAAAAAAAAAAAACGAAATAAAAAGAGAAAAAAGAAGAAAAAAGAAATGGAATGAGGAAAGAAACAAGATTAATGGTGAGAGAGGAAGGGGGAAGGAGAGGATGAAGAGGAACAGGTGGAGAAGAGGGAAAGAGGGAGAGAGGCTAAGCAAGAGAGGATGATGAGAAGAGAAGAGAGACAGGAAGAGATGGGAAAAGAGATAGTGGGAGTAGTAAGAGATCGACGGGGGGGGGGTAAGAGAGTGTCAGGAAAGTAAGAGAAGAGGAGGAGGAGAAGAGGGAAACAGAAGGTGGAGGAAAGTAGAAGGGAGACAGTAGGAGGAAAGTGGAATGGAGACAGGTGGAAGAGGGAGGTGGAGGAGAGGGGAAGAGAGATAGGTGGAGGAGAGGGAAAGAGAGACGGGTGGAGGAGAGGGGAAGAGGGACGGGTGGAGGAGAGGGGAAGAGGGACGGGAGGAGGAGAGAGGGAGGTGGAGGAGAGAGGGAGGTGGAGGAGAGAGGGAGGTGGAGGAGAGAGGGAGGTTGAGGAGAGAGGGAGGTTGAGGAGAGAGGGAGGTTGAGAAGAGAGGGAGGTTGAGGAGAGGGGAAGAGAGACAGGAAGAGGAGAGAGGGAGGAGGAGAAGGAAAGAGAGACGGGAGGAGGAGAGAAGCAGAGGGATGGGAGAAGGAGAGGGGAAGAGAGACAGGAAGAGGAGAGGGGAAGAGGGAGGTGAAGGAGAGGGAAAGAGGGAGGTGAAGGAGAGGGAAAGAGGGAGGTGAAGGAGAGGGAAAGAGGGAGGTGGAGGAGAGGGAAAGAGGGAGGTGGAGGAGAGGGAAAGAGGGAGGTGGAGGAGAGGGAAAGAGGGAGGTGGAGGAGAGGGAAAGAGGGAGGTGGAGGAGAGGGGAAGAGGGAGGTGGAGGAGAGGGGAAGAGGGAGGTGGAGGAGAGGGGAAGAGGGAGGTGAAGGAGAGGGGAAGAGGGAGGTGAAGGAGAGGGGAAGAGGGAGGTGAAGGAGAGGGGAAGAGGGAGGTGAAGGAGAGGGGGGAAGAGGGAGGTGGAGGAGAGGGGAAGAGGGAGGTGGAGGAGAGGGGGGAAGAGGGAGGTGGAGGAAAGGGGTGAAGAGGGAGGTGGAGGAAAGAGGAAGAGAAACAGGTGGAGGAAAATGACAGAAGGAGGGGAGGGGAAAAGAGACAGAAGTGGTAGGAGTAGAGAGACGCGATTTAAAAGCGATAGAATGAAAAGAAAAGTTGAAAAAAAGGTGTGTTTGGCATATGCAAAGCTGAATGCAAACCACGTGTCAATAATGGAATTGTTTCACTAAAAGCCGAAAGATATGAATTCTGATGAAAGACATGCAGTCAGTTTGGGAGGCTGAGGGAAGGAAGGAACCGTCAGATAATGGCAGTCTTCGGGAGTCTGCGATGAGAAAAGAATTGAAGTTAATGAAATTCCTCAGGGAAATAAGAGATATGGTCCAAAACCCACGACATGAAAACAATGTTCACACATTCAATCAGCAAACACACCATTATATATATATATATATATATATATAGATATATATACACATAATCAGGTTAATGAATAATTGGATTTGAAGAAAAGAAAATGCAAACTGAAGCCAGCTTTGCAAAGGCAAATTCTAAACGAAGCCCAGAAAAGAACAAAGGAATTGATTTGGTAAAAAGCCTCCCATCGAATTGATATTTCAAATTCCCAATAAATCTAAATCTGATAACACAGTTTGAAATGAACGTAAGCAATAATCTAGAAGACCGAACATTACTCTTAGAAATCCAAAAGGTAATGTGAGGAATTTAAAAATAAAAAATTTCCAAAACTAATTACTTCAAGATGAAGCAGAAATTTTACACACCAATCTTCACTGTAATTGAAGGTGTGAAAATTACATTATTATTCAATTTTATTTAAAAAAAGAAAAAAAGAAAAGAAATGGTTATTATATCTCAACAAAATGGCTTATTTTTCTTTAACCCAATGGTTGTATAAAAATCAAACAAACAAACAAAAAAACTATTTCTTAGAGTCAAAGAAAATATCTCAAAACACAGATGTGTGTATCTGTGTATGTATATATATATATATATATATATATATATATATACACACACACTAGAGTTGGGCGGTTTTGAAATTTTGGTTTCGGTATCGGTTTCGTTTTTTTTCCCTTAAAACCTCGGTTTACGGTTCGGTTTTTCGGGTTTTTTGAAAAAAATTTTTTAACTATGGAAACTATTCATTCTCTTGTGTGATGATTAGTTATTATTCAACGTTTAGTTGAATTATGCCACTGTTTCGATAATTTTGTGACTGAATCATTCTCCATGATATGAATCATATAAGTTTTAAGGTGTTGACTGTTGTAATCAAAGTTCTGATACCTTTTCAACAGTTAACTCGTTAAAACAGTGACCAAAGATTCATGAAAGATTTCTGAAGAATAAAACTGAGTTTGAATATACATTCTATCTAATTCTTTAACCCATCAGAAGCGGAAAAGACGGTGGGCCCTATAGTCAAAATATCTTGGCGGAATGGAAATTTATGACCCGCCCTTAAAAATAAATGGACCATTCCTCATTTTTTTTTAAATCACCCAGCTTAATCCTTATTATGCCACAGAAATTAGTTTCAACAAAAACAAAAAAGATAATCAATTTTATAGCGTTTCTGTTTTGCAGACATGAGTTTTCTCCCTTTAATTTTCTATAAATAAATAATTAGCTTGGATGTACTGTTGGATTAATGGGACGCATTTGATCGATTTTGAAGATCCTTTTCCTCCAATTGGCAGCCGCACATCCATATTATCAAAAGCATCAGATCCAGGCATCAAATTTGGAAAAATCAGAGGATGAATTTCTGTCAAAATTTTGACCGTGACCAAACTTTTCAGGCTCAGTGTCAAAAGTTAAGGTCAATTGTTTTTTTTTTTTACAATTTGTGTTTCAATGGATGACGTCATCATTTCGTGACATGTCATGACGTCATCCATCTGTGACGTCATCAAGTGTGCATGGAGACAAACAATATCAGCTGAGATTTTGTAGTATATAACTATCAGACAAATAGTGGACGATCATCATCATCATCATCATCCGGTTTTTGGCCTTTTGACCAAGATCAAAGTGTAGTATCCGTTAGGATGGATACTACACCCTATAGACCGGTATCGTCTTGGCCTTCGGGTCTTGATTCTGCCAGTGGGTTTGTTCTATGCAGTTCTAGGAGGTCCACCCTCCCAGGCGTTGCCTCCCCTCTTTGGGGTGGAGTAAGTTTATCGCTTACTGTCTGAGGCGCCCCTGCTGGAGAATACCGACGGGGCTGCACAGGCATTTTTTGTAGACCAGAGTGCTCACCTTCTCGGGTGCCGACTTTTCAAATCCCACTTTTCCGACCTTATGTCACATCTTACCGCTGTGGGAGGAAGATAAATATCTGGTATTTAAGGTACTTCGAGTGTCTCAGACTCCAGCCTACGTCTCACACCTGCTCTCCACATAGTCCGATCCATATTAGTCATGTTGCATGCAGCCAAATTATTATTTGCACAATCAAGTCTATCATGCAAGTCTATCATGCTCCTTAATGCCTGGGATATCCAGAAGTGTCATGGAGTTGATACAAGAGGTGGCACACTGTACATAGCCAAACCACGTGAGGCACCAACAAGTCAGGCCTCCATAATCCCACCAACACAAAGTTTCTGATGAAGCACAGTTGAAGGGACCCTTTCCTCCAGTTGGCAGCCGCACATCCACCACCTTATCATGGCACGATCGTTACGCCACAGCCGATACAGCTAATACATTATCTCAGTCACAAATAGAAAGAAAACATGATCCACGTCATCTTTTTTTTTTTAAAACATGATCCACGTCATCTTTTTTTTTTTAAAACATGATCCACGTCATCTTTTTTTTTTTTAAAACGTGATCCACGTCATCTTTTTTTTTTTTAAAACATGATCCACGTCATTTAAAAAAAACAAAAAAACACGATCCACGTCATCTTTTTTTTTTAAAACATGATCCACGTCATCTTTTTTTTTTAAAACATGATCCACGTCATCTTTTTTTTAAAAAAAACATGATCCACGTCATCTTTTTTTAAAAACATGATCCACGTCATCTTTTTTTAAAAACATGATCCACGTCATCTTTTCTTTTGATCCACGTCATTTTTTTTAAAAAACATGATCCATGCCATTTTTTTAAAAACATGATCCACGTCATCTTTTTTTTTAAACAATGACTAAAATAAAATGGTATTCTTAGCCATGCATGAAAAATCAATGTCCATAAATGACAGCTAAAACAAATCGAGTTATTTACTGCAAAGTTACTTACTGCAAAATATTTACTGCAAAGTTATTTACTGCAAAATATAGATATCAAATATTTTTATTATTATGACGAAGGAACATCTACTACACTGCCCCCCCCCCCTACCCAATGACAGCAGAAAAAATACCACACTTTTGTAAAGCATCATGAATACATACGTTGGGCGAGATGCCATATAAGATTGAAAATTGATTATTATTCCATCTTTCTAATTGATAAATTCATCAATTGGGAGATGCGTTACTCTTTGGAAATCCGAAACAATAAAAAGAATATTAGGGAAAATGTAATTACCATCGTTAATATTGATTTGATTAACCTTATAGGAAACAAGCCCTCCGTTACGGACGATCAACACCGACCCGCCACTGGCTCTCTTCATTTCTTAAGACTGAAGAACTCTTCAGAGAAATCCTTGTTCCAAAGAAGCGAGCACTTCATTCAGCGCCATAGAAAACGGAAACATTGAAGCAATAAATCTTCTTGTTTGTCGGAATATACAGATATAAATTTCATACTCTCTTGTATTGTCTTCTAAGTGGACAATACTAATCGAGAGTGAAGCATGGGTGAAGATGACGACTCATCACAAAAGGCCAGGATGGAGAAAATAATAATAATAATAATGATGATAAAATAATTATAATAATAATGATGATAAAATAATAATAATGATGATAAAATTATGATGATAATAATAAAATAATAATAATAATGATGATGATAAAATAATAATAATAATGATGATAAAATTATGATGATAATAATAAAATAATAATAATGATGATGATAAAATAATAATAATGATGATAAAATAATAATAATGATAATAAAATTATGATGATAATAATAAAATAATAATAATAATGATAAAATAATAATAATGATAATAAAATTATGATGATAATAAAATAATAATAATGATGATGATAAAATAATAATAATGATAATAAAATTATGATGATAATAAAATAATAATAATAATATGCTTATACCACTTCTCATTGTGGTCCAATTCATAAAGGAATATATGCAAACTCTATGAATTGGACCACAATGAAAAGTGGTATGAGCATAAGCCAGAAATGGTACAGAAGAACGACAATGTCAAACTTCTTTGGGACGTGCGCATACAGACTGATTAGGTTCTTGAATATTCAAAAGCCGACTTACTCTTTCTAAACAAAAACAAGAGGACTTGCTTAATCCTTGATATAGTCTGCCCCTTCGATACCAGAATGCAGGAGAAAGAACACGAAAAAACCCAAAAAAACATCAAGATCTAAAATGAGAATTAGTTAGACTATGGAAATGTAAAGAAGTAAAGGTGATCCCCGTTGTAATTGGAGCGCTTGGAACCATAACGAAAAGCCACCATAAATGGCTTCAACAGATTGACAAGACAGTTTCTTTTCCGGTTCTGCAAAAGGCTTGCCTGTTGGGAACAACTGGAATGTCTAAGGTCAAGGAAATTGACTTGATGTTCAAAAAAGAAAACTCCAACTAAAAACATCCAAAAGTTGAGACAATTATGAAATAATAATAATAAATAACGATGATGATAATAATAATAATAAAATAATGATAATAATAATAAAATAATGATAATAATAATAAAGTAATGATAATAATATAAAATAATAATAATCTTCAGACTGGTTTCCTTGTATTGGTTATTATCACGTTTCGGACGTTTTGTCCTCCAGCTTTCTTCAGGTGCCTTGTGTCGAACTCTGAAACCATCACAGAATTTTAAACTCAACCCTGGTGGTATACAGTTCACATTCTCTCTCTAACTTTTCTTCTTTTTCTTTTTTTTTAAATATGCACTGTGCAGTTCGAGACAAAAAGTTGGATTCAAAATTCTATGACGTTATTTTCATGGTAAGTGCTCGACTGAGCTCTAATCTCGTGGTTCCTAATGTAACGCATTCACAGCTTGTCTAGCTACCTCCACCGCAAAGAAATTTCCTTTCTCCTTCTGTGTACCTAAAACTAAATGGAACTTCCATGAGCAAAGTTTCTTTCCAAGAACTTCCCATCTGTGAAACACAATACCGCAGGGTTTCTTCCTTGTTGACTACAACATGGTCATCTTTAAGTATTTGTTAAGTCGTTCTCTTAAGAAATCAAATTCTGCCCTTTTCACACATTGTTTCCAATCCTCTCATAGTATCGTTCATCGTCCAACTGACAATTTCATTAACTTGTATCCTCGAGTGGCTTTTGGCCTCGGTAAGTGGTAACCCATTAGTATTTTTAAAAAAAAGGGTGATGATGATTATTTGCAGACAACAAGTTCTTTCCAAGAACTGCAGGCTTGTGGAACTCCCTTCATGCTGACTGTTTTCCTCCTACCGTGGTCTTTTCAAGACTAATGCTAATAGGCATCTCCTGCCTTTGCGATAATCATCTTTCGTTCTTGTAAGCTCCTTGTATCAAGTGGCTTCCTGCCTTGTCTGGAGGGATTTCCATTAAAATAGAAATGTAAAACTATGCGAAAATTATTTGACTTTGTATGTTATTAAATCTAGAAAACTCTTATATTTCAAAAATACACAACCGTAATTATTAGACGATTGGTTACTATTCTTATTATTATAAATAAAAGACGGGGCAACCATTTTTAAATAATAGACGGGGCAAATCTTTTTAAATAAAAGACAGGGCAACCATTTTAAAATAAAAGACGGGGCAACCATTTTAAAATAAAAGACGGAGCAACCATTTTTAAATAAAAGACGAGGCAACCATTTTAAAATAAAAGACGGGGCAACCATTTTAAAATAAAAGACGGAGCAACCATTTTTAAATAAAAGACGAGGCAACCATTTTTAAATAAAAGACGATGCACCCATTTTTAAATAAAAGACGAGGCACCCATTTTTAAATAAAAGACGGGGCAACCATTTTTAAATAAAAGACGGGGCAACCATTTTTAAATAATAGACGAGGCAACCATTTTTAAATAATAGACGAGGCAACCATTTTTAAATAAAAGACGAGGCAACCATTTTTAAATAAAAGACGAGGCAACCATTTTTAAATAAAAGACGGGGCAACCATTTTTAAATAAAAGACGGGGCAACCATTTTTAAATAAAAGACGAGGCAACCATTTTTAAATAAAAGACGAAGCAACCATTTTTAAATAAAAAACGGAGCAACCATTTTTAAATAAAAGACGGAGCAACCATTTTTAAATAAAAGACGAGGCAACCATTTTTAAATAAAGGACGAGGCAACCATTTTTAAATAAAGGACGAGGCAACCATATTTAAATAAAAGACGGAACAACCATTTTTAAATAAAAGACGGAGCAACCATTTATAAATAAAAAACGGAGCAACCATTTATAAATAAAAAACGGAGCAACCATTTATAAATAAAAAACGGAGCAATCATTTTTAAATAAAAGACGAGGCAACCATTTTTAAATAAAAGACGGGGCAGCCATTTTTAAATAAAAGACGAGGCAACCATTTTTAAATAAAAGACGAGGCAACCATTTTTAAATAAAAGACGGAGCAATCATTTTTAAATAAAAGACGAAGCAACCATTTTTAAATAAAAGACGGGGCAGCCATTTTTTAATAAAAGACGAGGCAACCATTTTTAAATAAAAGACGAGACAACTCGTATTCATATTTCTCTTGATTACACGGCTTAGAACTACGGGAGGATCTATTGATTGTCTAGTGGATAATGGAACACAATGTCTACGGCATACGTATAACTGACGAGACGGAATTAGATTACCTTGCGAGTGATAAGCCACGAAAGTAACCTATTAAGAATTTGGAGTTGATAAGAAAAGTAAATCCAGTCGCATTACAATCCTTTCGAATAATGAAACCGAAACGGAATTCAATTCTAGGAATTGATACCAGAGAAACAGCCACGAATTGGAACTATTTTGTTATATTTTTATTCTTATTCTTATGCCAATAGAAGTTTCCAAATCGTATTCAGCTTTATGCTTGGTTTGCTCAGTAGGTTGTCATGTCCGAGCATGTGATCTGTTTCCTTCCCACACACCGTGAGTCCCACTGGAAAGTGAGGAAACTTAAGGAAACAGCTCACATGCCCGGACATGACAACCTACTGAGCAAACGAAGCATAGAGCTGAATACGATGTGGAGACCTCTAATAGAGAAAGAAAACCTTGAATAACAAACAGGTTTGACAGTACCAAAAAATTGATTCCTAATTGGTTCAAAAATTGCAAAGTTATCTGGAGTTGCCAAGTTCAATCCTGGGCGAAGGCAGTGAAAGTAACATTCAGCGACCCAAAAGTCTATTACCATCGGACGATGAAGGAAAAAAGAAAAGAAAAACACTTCTTTGACAAGGAGAATTTTACTTCTCGAAAGTCAGATTAAAATAATTTTATTTATTTTAACACTACACATTATGTTTTTTTCAAAAAAATATTATATATATATAAATTCCCGAAACAGTTTTTCATGGTAAACAACTGATGATCCCTTAAAATAGTGTTAGAAATAAACTAATATAATAACTGTAAAAAATAAATTGACTTACATGAGTGATTTTCCACTGGAAGACTTGGGACTATAAGTTTGTTTTTTTTAATTTTTTTTTTTTTTTAATATAGTTTTAATGGTTGAGAAACTTCCGAGACATATATATATATATATATGTATATATATATATGTATATATATATGTATATATATATGTATATATATATGTATATATATATATGTATATATATATATATATATGTATATATATATATATGTATATGTATATATATATGTATATATATATATATGTATATGTATATATATATGTATATGTATATATATATGTATATATATATATGTATATATATATATATATGTATATATATATATATATATGTATATATATATATATATATGTATATATATATATATGTATATATATATATATGTATATATATATATATATATATATATGTATATATATATATATATATATATGTATATATATATATATGTATATATATATGTATATATATATATGTATATATATATATGTATATATGTATATATATATATGTATATATATATGTATATATATATATATATATGTATATATATATGTATATATATATATATATATGTATATATATATGTATATATATATGTATATATATATATATATATGTATATATATATATATGTATATATATATATAAGAATCGATCCTAACCCGATTTCCATGAACTTCGGCAACGTTCAGGCATGCTACGTAAACACCCGAGTGATGACGAGCCGAATGGTAGCAGAGAGACGCCGAGCGATTAGCCAATCAGCTGTCAGTAACCAGACAATTTTTCTAATCAGTATTTAAATCGAATAAAGACAAAAACAGTTGTTCAAAGCCAATGCATGTTATTTATTTTCTGTTAATTTTTTTAAAAGATGCCCCCCCTACAAAACAGCGTTAAAAGAAGCCCATATTAAAAATAACAAAAACAAAAGAAAACATACAAAAATATTGTTTATTAACAGTTGTTTCGCTTTGTTTTTTCTTTACAGAAAATGAAAAAATATATTTATTTGATTACAGTAATTTCGCTATATTTTATTCGTTTTTTTTAAAATTGTTTTTTGCCATCCTTCCTGAGCCCCCCCCCCCCACAAAAAAAAACGACGTAGCAACGTATCGGCTGCCATCATTCAGCTCGACATCTCTCGGGTGTTTACGTAGCATGCCCGAACGCTGCCGAAGCGAAGGGTAAATAAAAGTACCAGAATTATTGGAACAATCTTTTTCTTTTTTTTTCTTTCCTGATATAGTTTGATTTTATCGCTCTAGCTGATAATTTATAACCCCGATACACTTAGTCGGCTTCCCGACACCCGCAGAAAAGTTATCTCGGTTGCATCCATCATTCATAAACGCCGGCGAAAGCGCAAACACCTTTTTCTCCGACATGACAAGTGGTACGACGACAATAGAGACGTCATTTAGACAAAGGAGACAACCACTTCTCCGTTGTTGTATTTCCATCCATAAAACAGAAAACTTTTAACAATACCGATCAGGCGCGCGCCAATTCTGAAAGTAACGGAGATATTTGTCGCCAAAAGCCGATATTTATTTGCCCATCTCGAGCTGGCACAAAGCTTTTAAGCCGACCGCAGAGAGTTGTGGGCAAATTACAAAGTTTAAGGACATGATAGATAACAGACAAAGACGTTGGGGAGGAGGGAGGAGGGATGGCCGCGAACCGTAAAGTAATTCCCTCATCTGGTTAATGGCTGCGGTTTGTACAAAATAACTTACGAGGTTAAAATTCGGCTACTATTCAGAAGGGTAAATGAATGGGCCTCTTAAAGCATCGTGTAGCGGAAACGGAAGGTGGTTTTGGAAATGATAACCACACAGGCACAAGAGAATAATAAGTATCGTCTGCTGAACAGTAATTCTTTGTGTAAGAATACAACTGTCTTTTGAATTACTTCATTGGAATTTGTCAAAAATTATACAAACCCTTCGTGTATTTATTTGTGAAAAAATCGGTCTTTTAAGAGTGTTTGGAGAGTTTGTACGCGTGATGCGCATTGAAGATGGCCATTTTATAGTAGGGTCGCTGCGTCTGTATTCCTTTTACTGGCCTTTTTAAAATGAAGAAAAAGGGGTCACCAAGTTTTTTACAAAAAGGACAAACATCTCTACAATACAAATCAACTTTATTCAATAGTTTTTAAACAGAAAATACAGCCTGAAAAGAGTCACAGAAACAAGAATATAAGACAGGTAGGTTCGGCCTATATGCATGTAATGCAAGGTTTCATCTCGTCTTCCAACGCCAGTGTAAGAGACGAAAAGAGAGGTATATAACTTGTCTCGGCGACGTCTCCAAACGAATCTTACCTCAGCTCCCGCCCAAGCAATGGCGAGAGGCGAACAACGTAATATGACGTCTTGTCAACGAACCGCTCAAAGTCTGACTGTTTATATTAGGCACGAAACAACCTTTGGCAGAAATGGAAATAGCCACGCATGCGCAGAGTGTTCTAATTCCCCCCAACGTATCACTACGCGAGTGAGAACATGCCTGCGTGTTCTTACCGAACCACGTACTAACCACTCCGTGAATGATAACATGCAATTGCAGAAGAAAATAGATCTTAATTATGTAACTGGTTATGCATCTTCAGAACGTGAAATCGTAGCAGACAGGAGCAAAGTGTAGTATATGTTGATGCATCTTTAGAAGAGGTAATAGCTGTAGGTATCACGCACCAACCTAGAGTTTAGTGTGTGAAATTGAGTAAATATAGAAAAATTAATTTCAAGTCCAATTTTTTTTGTGTGTGTGGGGAGGGGAGAGGGGGTAATTTGGATGCAAACAAGATTCAATCTTATTTTTATAAATGTAAAAATGGTTTCTTTTGTGTCATTAATAGTTTGTTTCTTCCCCAGGTTACTTCACGTTCCATTATTATTTTCAGTGACGGGCGATTTTTGGAACTTTTTTTTTGAGAGGTGACAGAATTTTGCATAATGTTGGGGCTGGTTTAATCTAATAATTACTGCTTTCATTATGATCAATTTGTATTTTTAACACCAGATGGCATTACATTTGTAAGGATTTTTCACTTGTTCAAAGCCTTCGTTTTTAGTTATAACTTATGAAAATTGGCTTCTGAACCAATAGCACATAAGGCAGCAAATTTTCTAACTTTGAACAAACTTTGAACGGTTATAATTTGGTGGCGAATTGAGCTACCAAAATAAATTTGATTTCATTGTTCATGTTTTGCAAAGATCTGTATGGCCTTATAAAAAGTTTTAGAGATAATCTTTTTCTTATTTTCATTTAACGTCACTTTTCCCTTGTTCAGGGGTCAGACGTTTTCCTTTGTTCAGGGGTCAGACGTTTTTCCTTTGTTCAGGGGTCAGACGTTTTCCTTTGTTCAGGGGGTCAGACGTTTTCCTTTGTTCAGGGGGTCAGACGTTTTCCTTTGTTCAGGGGGTCAGACGTTTTTCCTTTGTTCAGGGGGTCAGACGTTTTCCATTTGTTCAGGGTGTCAGACGTTTTCCTTTGTTCAGGGGGTCAGACGTTTTCCTTTGTTCAGGGGGTCAGACGTTTTTCCTTTGTTCAGGGGGTCAGACGTTTTTCCTTTGTTCAGGGCGTCAGACGTTTTTCCTTTGTTCAGGGGGTCAGACGTTTTCCTTTGTTCAGGGGGTCAGACGTTTTTCCTTTGTTCAGGGGGTCAGACGTTTTCCTTTGTTCAGGGGGTCAGACGTTTTTCCTTTGTTCAGGGGTCAGACGTTTTTCCTTTGTTCAGGGGGTCAGACGTTTTCCTTTGTTCAGGGGGTCAGACGTTTTCCTTTGTTCAGGGGGTCAGACTTTTTCCTTTGTTCAGGGGGTCAGACGTTTTTCCTTTGTTCAGGGGTCAGACGTTTTTCCTTTGTTCATGGGTCAGACTTTTTCCTTTGTTCAAGGGGTCAGACGTTTTCTGATATTATGCAAGCTCACTCTCCAGTTCCTACGGTTCAGTGGGTCAACTGCATCCAGATTCCACTTTGTGTTTTCTCGTCCAATCACATGCTTCAAAGTTTTCTTTCGCCAGCCAAGCTTCCTGCGATTTAAGACATTCATGCGTTTGCAATGGTTTATCATACCAGCGTAATTGATTCATGCTTAGGATTACCTCCATGCCGGCGGTTATAATGAAAATAACATTTTGGTCTAGGATACCAAGTTATATACTCCAGATATATTACAGTAGACCAGCAGGGCTACTTAGCATTGCTCAGGATCCTGGATAAGAAAATGGAAGACAGTTTCCTCTTCAAAGTAAACCCTCTCGAGTCTAATCGACTTTTCCATCCTTCTCTGCATTGTTGAGAGGATTATTCTGGAATTCCCCTTGATAGCCTCCATACTTTCAAAACGGGTTCCTTTGATAGTCACATGGAGCAAGATCAAGTGACTTGGGAGGTTGTTCCAGTACAGCAATGTTCTTCTAGGCCATGAACTACAGTATACTAATGGTGTTGTGAGCAGGTGCATTATCATGGTGAAGAAGAGAGAATGTAAACAAAAGCATGTGAATATTATGCAATAGACAGATAAGATTATATATTTCCAAGATATCATGTAAGACTAGAAGGCTATCAGGCATTGCCCGGGTCCTGGATGAAAAAATAGAAGAGTTAAAAACTTTTATCTTTTTCTTACTCACATTACTTTTTGAACACACCTCTCCCTCCGACTACCACCCTCTCTCTCTCATTCATGTGCGAATTTTGGCAACTGGTTCAATATAATAAAAAGAAAGCAATAAATTTATCAGCAGCTGGCTGTTTGACGTAGTTCAATGTTTGTCGAAAAATTACCAATAAAAATGAAAAGAAGGTCATTTTGGGGGGCATCCCTCTCCCATCCACTAATTTTGTTCCTGGTGACCCCAAGCGAATGAATATAATGTTTATTTTCAAAATGTTACCATAACCAGTTCGGGGGTCATACTAAATCGAAATATGTACGGTTTGTAAGCGTATCGTTGGTAATTTCTGAGTTTTAGCTGGACACACGCACAGACAGAAATAGGACTTTCTTTTATATAATAGATAATAGACTAGCATGGCGACCCGGCGTTGCCCGGGCGTATGGCTAACAAAATAGAAGAGTTTTAAAAGTGTGCGTAACATCTTTCTTTTCAAAACTTCCCTCTTTCTCTCTACCTGTCTCTATCCCCCCTCTCTCTATTCTACCTCCTCCTCTATCCTCCCACACTCTCCCCCTCCTCTATCCTCCCACACTCTCCCCCTTCTCCACTTAAGGATTTCCTCTCCTTCAACTGAGAACAGAACAGATACTATACTTTGATCATAGTCCGAAGACCAAGAAAGTGTAGTTTAGTTCAAATAATGTATGGCATGGCCCCTAATAGTAGCCCTTACGTCCCAGTGGCAATGTGCCTTGTTTGGGGTGAATAAAAGTTTAAAAAAATTTTTTTGTGAAAGTTTAAGACCAAGGGTCGATGAAAGAAAAAATATTTCTAAATGTCAACCCCGACCCCCTCTCAAATTTATTATTGGTAACCCCTAAAAGAATGAATATCCAAAAAAAGAAACGAAAGGTGCCTGTATTCTCTCAGAGGCAATGCTGACAAAGAATATATCAGCTTTGCTGTGGATGTGTCTTGTGTAGTTTTTAACTTTTAGCTGGACACACACACACACGGAAAACTGGCCTTTATTTAATAGATAATAGATAACATACCCCGTTCGTCACTCTTTCGTTTATAACGCACTAAGCACATTAAGTCCTATTACTTTTCAGACACCTCTTGTAAAATTGGTAGTTACACTTCATCACACACATAAGCCGTTCACGTGCGAGTCTAGAGGTCAACCGGCTTGACCTTTTGCATTGTTTTCAATCTTAGAAAACATTACAGAAAGAGGCTGACGCGTTCACTTCACGCGAGGAGAAAAGAACGAATTTAGGCGCGGATATAGAAAATTGGTCGTTGCTCTTAAAACAAACAAAAAAACTCTTTTAAAGATTAGGCAGTTCGTTTTGTTTTTTGTTTTTTTAATTTGTTGTTTTGTTTTTTGTTTTTTTAATTTGTTGTTTTGTTTTGTTTTGTCTTTTTAAATTTAACCTTTAGTTCATTAAATGTCTCAGGTTTACAAAATAGGTAATGGAACGCTGAATTTGACAGGACAACACTTTTCTAAATTGCCGGCTTGGTTGAGTTTTTTTTTGTTTATTCTCTTTAAAAAAGAAAAGAAAAAAGATCAATTTCGTATATAGTGAACGGTGTCCCTGGGGGGGGGGGTGGAGGGGGGGGGCTTTGTCATCGCGAGACTCAGGTTAGTTTTGAAGTCGGGAAGAACTTGGCGTTTGAAACACCAGGGCAGCTGGTGTTTGGCACAACTCATACACGCACCATTCTTACCTAAAGAACTCACAAAACTCAAAAGGAAATAAGCGAAGCATGTGACCCGCTCCCCCTCCCCCTGCAACATATATATATATATATATATTTTAACTATTCAGTCACCGCTTATCAAGGCCAAGAGCCACTCGAGGATAAAGGTTAACGGGACGAAAATGATTGTCAGTTGAAAGATGATGAAAACTATGATCAATAGTATGAACTTATTACTTATGGGAGGGAGGTGACGGGGGGGACTGACAACCTGGGTGTGCTAAGTTCGAATCCAGTTCGTTCCACAGAAACACTTTCACTTAGGATGTTGGCAACTTTCACGTGATCCCTCCTGTAAGTATCCAATGCATTTCTAGAAATAATTCTAACTAGAAACATATCGGGGAAACCAATGCTAACAATAAAATCACCTGAGTCATACAAAACGAATGAATGAATTATTTATGAGACGTTTTTAACAAGAATCTGTTAACATTTGACTTGAAGATGATCAAGTTGTAACCAGTGAGGAAGCAGTTTCACGGTACTGTGTTCCACAGGCGGGCAGTCCTTGCAAAGCAGCCCTCTCTATGAAAACTCCGCCTGATGCTAGGCACATGGAGGGAAAAAGGAAAGTCTCTTTTTGGATGCAGTATAAAACGAATTCTTGCTGTGAATGTCTAACAAGGGGAACCAAAGATTGGCGCTCAGTTGTGCACCTTTTATGGTAATAACGATAGAGCAGATAGAGACTAGTAACGTCTCTTCTGTGAGAAAGGGGTTGCAGGGGAGAGAAAAGATCACTATTTGAGTGGTTAGGGTTAGGGTGATATATTGACTGAGTGGTTAAGGTGATATTTTGACTATTTGAGTGGTTAGGGCTAGGGTGATATTTTGACTATTTGAGGGGCTAGGGTTATATTTTGACTATTTGAGTGGTTAGGGTTAGGGTGATATTTTGACTATTTGAGTGGTTAGGGTTAGGGTTATATTTTGACTATTTGAGTGGTTAGGGCTAGGGTGATATTTTGACTATTTGAGGGGCTAGGGTTATATTTTGACTATTTGAGTGGTTAGGGTTAGGGTGATATTTTGACTATTTGAGTGGTTAGGGTTAGGGTTATATTTTGACTATTTGAGTGGTTAGGGCTAGGGTTATATTTTGACTATTTGAGTGGTTAGGGCTAGGGTGATATTTTGACTATTTGAGGGGCTAGGGTTATATTTTGACTATTTGAGTGGTTAGGGTTAGGGTGATATTTTGACTATTTGAGTAGTTAGGGCTAGGGTTATATTTCGACTATTTGAGTGGTTAGGGCTAGGGTTATATTTTGACTATTTGAGTGGTTAGGGCTACGGTTATATTTTGACTATTTGAGTGGTTAAGGCTAGGGTGATATCTTGACTATTTGAGTGGTTATTTCCTGCAACAGGCAGCAGCGTTTTTATAAAGGGTCTGCCATAAGTAACTATACGAGGCCTGTCTAAAAAGTGTCCGACCGTAGGCCAGAGAAAATATTTCAAATATGTGACAGAGTTGAGACCCTATTTTCTTTTCAAAGTAGGCCCCTTGTGCTTGCACACACTTAGTCCACCGATTCATCCGCTGCCGGAAACACTTCTGGAAGTCTTCTTTTTGAATGGTGTTCATCTCCGACGTCGCGTTAGATTCAGCAAGAATTGGAGAAGACCTTTTATTTAATCCACGGGGGTAGCATGTTCTTGTTCTGTCAGCCATGACTGGGAGAAGTCTTCAGTAATTCGCAATTCTTTGTATCGACCGCACCGAGGATTGAACCTTCAACCTTCAAATGACTATAACTTAGAACTGAATTAAACTTAGTACTATATCCACTGCGTCACGGGTCCTTGTTGTCCGAATAACAAAAATGATACAGATTATCAATCCTCATCTAAAAAATTCAGAAATATATACACATACCTTCTTACTAATCTTTATAATGTTTACAAGGTTTTATTATTATTATTAATTATTATTATTATTATTATTATTATTATTATTATTATCATTATCAGTTTTATCTTTATATTCTTACTTTATATCTGTAACTTATTCTTTTTCCAATATTGGTCTATGTACGCCCTCTTGCCAATGGATGTTCCTCTAAGACGAGCTTGTTATTTTTTCCTTGAATTTCTGTAAGATGTGATGCTAAAGGCGCTGATGAAGAGACGTTTTGGAGTAACTTTTGTTGTTTTTTTTTTTAAATTAAAGAATGAAATAAAGTATTTCCAGAATGTTTTGGAAACGACCGTACGCCATAATAGACTTGTGGTTCTAATTCTTTGAGCAATTGGAATCTTATAATTCACTATATCTCCTTTATATATATATATATATATATATATATATATATATATATATATAGAGAGAGAGAGAGAGAGAGAGAGAGAGAGAGATTTCTTTTTTCTTCTATCAGAATTGTATGAATTTTAAGAAAAATGTTAAGATTCTATTTTGATTTATTGGATAAAATATTTTCCACGTCATTATATTTTTGAATCATCAATTGTGTTGAAAATAAAATACTTTAAACATTTGCGCGTTCGATTGTGCAAAGTCAGTCGTGAATTTATATATTGATTGCCTTAAAATATTTACAATTCATGGATTCGCTTCTATTTTTCGTTTTTTTTTTGCTTCCAAAAATAACGATTTGTTAAGATAGAAAAGAAAATTACCACGGTCTTTAATCTTTTGTCTCACATACACCCACACACATATATGAGTTTGAATTACCTACTGGGGAGTTTGAATTACCTACTAGACACCATCCTTGAGCATCTTCGGTGTCTCTGTACAAGGATTTGTCAGGACAACCTAATATGAGGATACTTCACCCTACAAGTAAACCCTGACCAAATATTCAAAAGTATTCGAAGCCCAAATAAGATCCCCTCGACACGGTTATACACTGGCTCACATGAGAAATGGTGCACGTTCTCCAAGTGATGTTACCTGAAGTAACAACACTTAGCTGATTACTCCACCAGACTAGATGAATTCTTATTTTGGAATCCGGTAAGACCAAGAAACCAAAAGAAAGATATATTATAACAAAGTTAACTGGTCAATTGGGGAGAGGAAAATTAATATTCTTAACTTCTTTACTAACTCAATGTTTGTAAAGGAGAACTTTAATGGAATATTCGAATATCTATGTATCTCATATAGGGATAAAGTGTTAGCCCCAGGTAGTGGCCGCTTGATTTCTGAGAACTTAGACTGAAGTAAAATAAAACAAAAGAGAAATATATTTATACTAGCTTATTTATCTTTTAAATAAGACTGAAAAGATATGAAAAATAAAAGAACTCAATTCACCTGAGCGATGGTGAATGTTTGGGAGAAGGTCTTTTAAAAATAATAATAAAAAAATTTTTTTGAGTCGCTAGAATGAGAGGGGGAGAGGGTGTGAGAGAGAGGAAAAGAGAGGGAGAGGAAAAGAGAGGGAGAGGAAAAGAGAGGGAGAAGAAAAGAGAGGGAGAGAGAGGAAAAGAGAAGGAGAGAGAGAGAGGAAAAGAGAGGGAGAGGAAAAGAGAGGGAGAGGGAGAGAGGAAAGGAGAAGGAGAGAGAGAGACGAAAAGAGAGGGAGAGAGACGAAAGGAGAGGGAGAGAGAGACGAAAAGAGAGATAGAGAGAGACAAAAGGAGAAGGAGAGAGAGAGAGGAAAGGAGAAGGAGAGAGAGAGAGGAAAGGAGAAGGAGAGAGAGAGAGGAAAGGAAAAGGAGAGAGAGAGAGGAGAAGGAGAGAGAGAGAGGAAAGGAGAAGGAGAGAGAGAGAGGAAAGGAGAAGGAGAGAGAGAGAGAGACGAAAGGAGAAGGAGAGAGAGAGACGAAAGGAGAAGGAGAGAGAGAGACGAAAGGAGAAGGAGAGGGAGAACGACGAAATGAGAGGGAGAGAGAGACGAAAGGAGAGGGAGAGAGAGACGAAAGGAGAAGAGGAGAGAGACGAAAGGAGAAAGGGGAAAGAGACGAAAAGCATAGGGGGAGAGAGACGAAAAGAATAGGGGGAGAGAGACGAAAAGAATAGGGGGAGAGAGACGAAAAGAAGAGGTGGAGAGAGACGAAAAGAAGAGGTGGAGAGAGACGAAAAGAAGAGGTGGAGAGAGACGAAAGGAGAGGGGGAGAGAGACGAAAGGAGAAGGGGAGAGAGACGAAAGGAGAAGGGGAGAGAGACGAAAGGAGAAGGGGAGAGAGACGAAAAGAATAGGGGGAGAGAGACGAAAAGAATAGGGGAAGAGAGACGAAAAGAATAGGGGGAGAGAGACGAAAAGAGAGGGGGAGAGACGAAAAGAAGAGGGTGAGAGACGAAAGAGACGAAAGGAGAGGAGAGAAAGACGAAAGGAGAGGGGGAGAGAGACGAAAGGAGAGGGGGAGAGAGACGAAAGGAGAGGAGAGAAAGACGAAAGGAGAGGGGGAGAGAGACGAAAGGAGAGGGGGAAAGAGACGAAAAGAAGAGGGTGAGAGACGAAAGGAGAGGGAGAGAGAGACGAAAGGAGAGAGAGACGAAAGGAGAGAGAGGAAAAAGAGAGGAAAGAAAAGGGAGAAACAGAGAAAAGGAGAGAGTAAGTGAAAAGAAATGAGAGAGAGAGAAAGGAAATGAGAGAGAGAGAAAGGAAACGAGAGAGAGAGAAAGGAAATGAGAGAGAGAGAAAGGAAATGAGAGAGAGAGAAAGGAAATGAGAGAGAGAGAAAGAGAATAGGAGAGGGAGAGAGAAAGAGAATAGGAGAGGGAGGGAGAGAGAGAGAAAAGGAGAGGGAGGGAGAGAGAGAGAAAAGGAGAGGGAGGGAGAGAGAGAGAAAAGGTAAGGGAGGGAGAGAGAGAGGAAAGGTAAGGGAGGGAGAGAGAGAGAGGAAAGGTAAGGGAGAGAGAGACAGGAGAGAGAGACATGGTAAGTGAGAGTGAGAGAGAGAGGACAGGAGAGTGAGTGAGAGAGAGAGAGAGGACAGGAGAGTGAGTGAGAGAGAGAGAGAGGACAGGAGAGTGAGTGAGAGAGAGAGAGAGGACAGGAGAGTGAGTGAGAGAGAGAGAGAGGACAGGAGAGTGAGTGAGAGAGAGAGAGAGGACAGGAGAGTGAGTGAGAGAGAGAGGACAGGAGAGTGAGAGAGAGAGAGAGAGAGGACAGGAGAGTGAGAGAGAGAGAGGACAGGAGAGTGAGAGAGAGAGAGGACAGGAGAGTGAGAGAGAGGACAGGAGAGTGAGAGAGGACAGGAGAGTGAGAGAGAGAGAGAGGACAGGAGAGTGAGAAAGAGAGAGAGGACAGGAGAAGGAGAGAGAGAGAGGACAGGAGAAGGAGAGAGAGAGGACAGGAGAAGGAGAGAGAGAGAGGACAGGAGAAGGAGAGAGAGAGAGGACAGGAGAAGGAGAGAGAGAGGACAAGAGAGAGAGAGAGATAGAGGACAGGAGAGGAGAGGGAGAGAGAGGACAGGAGAGGAGAGGGAGAGAGAGAGAGAGAGAGGACAGGAGTGGGAGAGATAGAGAGGACAGGAGAGGGAGAGATAGAGATGACAGGAGAGGGAGAGATAGAGAGGACAGGAGAAGGAGAGAGAGATAGGACAGGAGAGGGAGAGAGAGATAGGACAGGAGAGGGAGAGAGAGATAGGACAGGAGAGGGAGAGAGAGATAGGACAGGAGAGGGAGAGAGAGAGGACAGGAGAGGGAGAGAGAGAGAGGACAGGAGAGGGAGAGAGAGAGAGGACAGGAGAGGAGAGAGAGAGAGAGGACAGGAGAGGGAGAGAGAGAGAGAGGACAGGAGAGGGAGAGTGAGAGGACAGGAGAGGGAGAGAGAGAGGACAGGAGAGGGAGAGAGAGAGGACAGGAGAGGGAGAGAGAGAGAGGGGGACAGTAGAGGGAGAGAGAGGACAGGAGAGGGAGAGAGAGGACAGGAGAGGGAGAGAGAAAGAGAGGAGATGGAGAGAGAGATAGAGGAGAGGGAGAGAGAGACGAGAGGGAGGGAGAAAGAGAGGAGAGGGAGGGAGGGAGAAAGAGAGGAGAGGGAGGGAGAAAGAGATGAGAGGGAGAGAGAAAGAGATGAGAGGGAAAGAGAAAGAGATGAGAGGGAAAGAGAAAGAGATGAGAGGGAGAGAGGAGAGGTGAGGCAGAAAGAGAAGACAGGTGAGGGAGAGAGAGAGAAAGGAGAGGGAGAGAGAAAGCGGGAGAGAAAGGAGAAAGAATGAGAGAGAAAAAGAGGGAGAGAGAAAGGAGAAAGAGGGAAAGGAGAAGGAGAGAGAAAGAGAGAAAGGAGAGAGAGAGAAAGGAGAGGGAGAGAAATGAGAGGGAGAGAGAAAGAGAGAAAGGAGAGAGAGAGAGAAAGGAAAGAAAGAAAGAGAGAAAGGAGAGAAAGAAAGAGAGGAAAGGTGAGGGAGAGAGGGAAGGTAAGGGAGAGATGGAAGGTGAGGGAGAGAGGGAAGGTGAGGGAGAGAGGGAAGGTGAGGGAGAGATGGAAGGTGAGGGAGAGAGAGGAAAGGAGAGAGAGAAAAAAGGAGAGGGAGGAAAGGAGAGAGAGAGAGAGAGATAGAGGAAAGGAGAGAGAAGTCACCAATATCGCTATGAACTCTGAAACTTTTTTGATATAAATTTATTCATCATTTAAATAAGACCGTAAGAAAGGTTTTCATAATTTATCCATTTTTAATTCATTACTGTTGATATCGACAAAACTATTGCATATATAAAGGAAAAAATAGGATGATAAAATTACAAATGAATAACATCAAACATTAATCGATTATAGATTGTTTAAAGAAGAGTCATGCAAAGAGATGCCTTTGGATTGTTCGTCTCTACTATATATCGAGTATTTCAAAATATTATGTCAGGGTTAGGGTTAACGGTTTTAATGTTATATATATATATATATAATTATTAATGAATAAATATTTTATAACCATAGGCATATATATGTATAACGTTTTTATCTTACGCTCATAAGTATGGAATTATGTAACCATATCGCTGGTCAAACAATTCAAACTCCAGATCAACGTATGGAATTACGTAACCGTATCGTAACCATATGTAGTCCATCACTATCATATATATAGTTTCATTAATTTTATAAGCACATAAAATTAGTCCATGGACACGTGTTTCTGGCTCACGGCCGTCATCAGTATGGCTAACTTAGACAAGGATCAAACCTTCGATGTTGCTGTCAATAGTCTGGCGCGTTTTACCTCCGAACTATGACACCTTGCCTGGAAATATGTACAATAACCTAAATAATTAATGTATTTTTATGTAATTGTTTTAATTGATGATTGTCGCGTTTGTTGTTTTTAGTAATATACTATTGTTTCACTTCCTAAGTGATAAAGATGCAGAAGATTGCATTATTAGTCTCCCTTAACTTTATAGGACATATCTCTTGTTAATAATACTTTTTTTGTGTACGTATAAAATTTATATATATATATATATATATATATATATATATATATTTATTTTGGTACAGAAAAATTAGTACAACATTCGCACCGTCGGTTTCAAGCACGGAAAGACTTAGCCATCCGGCTCTCTTCAGCTTCTGTTGTCATCTGTTTCGGAAATGTGAAGTCACCTGACAAACTCGTTGGGACGCGTTATTTGCTCAGTGTGTTGTGTGTGTTTGTTTTAATTTAAATTTAGTGTAATGAAACTGTTGAGAATTAAAACCGGAGGAGATTTGAAGAGATATAAGAATATAAAATAAAAGAGAATAAAAATAACAATAAAAATTAAAAAAAAAAAAATGAAAAATAATAAATATAAGTGTCAGGTGACTTCACATTTCCGAAACAGATGATAACAGAAGCTGAAGAGAGCCGGATGGTTAAGTCTTTCCGTGCTTGAAACCGACGGTACGAATGTTGTATTAATTTTTCTGTACCAAAATAAATAGTATGCTCTTAATTTTTAACTTTAATTCTTAATTAATCGAGCACTCTGCTGGGATTTTTCCTACTATATTACAAAAAAGTTTATATATATATATATATATATATATATATATATATATATATTAACGAAAAATATGTCCTATAAAGTTAAGGGCGACAAATATAAAATGAAAATTTCAGACAAAATAGAAAATTAGGTTATGGAATATTGGATCAGCATGAAAACAGACTAATAAAATTAAGGGCACAAACACATCAATAGATCTGAACGAAGATATTTTGGTGGACTTTTTTACCATATTCTTCCCCCCCTCTTACACTCGTTTCCCTCCTTGTATTACCTTCCACATTTCACTGTATAAAATGTTGAGTTCTGCTAAATAAACAAATGAATATGGTCGAACGAATCGACTGAAATATCTTAGTTCAGCTTTAATGATGTTTTTTTTTTTAAATGGAAATCGCTCCAGACAAGGCATAAAACCACTTGATGTACGCAGTTAAATAAAATACGACTTCAAGGTAAAAAAAACTAGCCAAAGGTCAGTGTTAGATGGATAGATTCCGACCCAGAAAACAGCAATTCTTCCCCCTTTGTCAGAAACATCGCTCATGGAATGTGAGGACTAAAGGACAAAATAAGAGCGTCCTTACTTCTACTAGTCTGTTGCCATTCTTATCCACTATTCCATAAACTAATTTTCTCTCTCTCTCTCTCTCTCTCTTATCTATATCATACATATTTAACAGTCCGAGTTATTCCAGCGAAGTCCCCTAGTATTTAATAATAATAAAACCTACAAATTACCTGAATTTAAACTTAGCTTTGATATACTATTAAAAAAACAAAACAATTTCCGGTACTGTTATGGATGACACGCCTGATTTCCGTGACTTCACGTCGACAACGATCGGGCAGATCGCGGAAGCGCCCGAGCGCTGACGGAATAATATCATTTTTTCTTTCTTTTATTTTATAAAAACATTGACAAAATTTTATCCCCCCCCCCCAAAAAAAACACATTATTTTCACACACACACAAAAAACTGATTTTAATCCATGTATTTTTTCTTTGAATTTATTCGTCTTATATTATCGTCTGCCAGTTAGAGCTTGGCCGTTTGAATGCAGGGCTTGGCTATCGCTAAGAACGGGAGCCCTAATCCTGACGGGAACTCTAACCCTGTGGCATCCTTGTGCTTGTTTTACAAATACTTCAATGGATTATGCTCCGATGAATTGGCTACTCTGGTGCCCCCTCGACGAAAATTCACTAGACTAACTCGACAATCAACTAAATCTCATTCATTCACTGTGGAGGTCCCCAGATGCCGGAGAGCTTTCTACTCAAATAGCTTCTTTCCTCGTACTGCTGGCCTCTGGAACTCCCTTCCTGCCCCCTGTTTTCCAGACATGCAGAAGTTTAAAACTAATGTAAACAGACATCTCGCT